>CAKOAT010141043.1:127888-140515 GCA_932364175.1 Eruca vesicaria subsp. sativa | reverse complement strand
GGATAGCCAAGATGAGGAGTATATAAAGAGGAGGTCTAGGGCAGAAGCATACAGACGAAATCAGACCTAGAAGAGACGGCTGCTAGCTTAGATTTTAGGACTTAGCGTTTAGACTAGCACTTCAGATCCTTAGAACGTTTTCGCGTCTAAGTTCTTCAATTCTACTTGTAACAGTTGTCGATTCTTATTCAATAAAAGCGTTCTTACGATTTCTTATCTCTTTATTCTTGTTGTTCATCCGTATTCCTTTAAACTCGTTTGTTTTAGTGATTTCCGCAGAGATCCAGGACCTCGGGAAAATTAGGGTTTCGCCCTAAGTTTCCATATTTGACGGAAAATCGACAGTGTGGATTTCGGTTCCCACACATCTGTTGCAAATCTTAAGAAACGAAAAAAGGATTAAGAACAGTGAGATAATGGCTTTGCGGCAACCCATGGAATGGAAGTTGTTGAATCCGAGTTTTGTACGGTCGACTGACTGGAAAACTAAACTCGATTTGTGGGTTCTTCGAAGGCGTTTTATTAATCAGAGTTGACAATAAGAGGAGTTTACAGAAAGATTCAAGGAAAGAACAAAGGTCGGAACTTTATGAAAGTCCGGCCGGGTTACAAAGAGGTTTGATCGATGGTAAAACCCTAAATCTTGCCGTTAGTGTTCTTGTCTCAATTTTCGGATCCCCCTTCTCTTTCACCTCTGCTCTCCCTTTATAGCTTAGTTCGTTTTCGTCTTCGTTCGCCCTAAAGCTAGCTCGAAAAGCCCAAGATCGGCTCGAGCTTGATGGGCTTCTGGGCCGGTGATAATTTGTAAAAATGAGTTCGATTTGGCTAGTCGACCGACTGTTGAGTGAACCGTTCGTTCGGACTTCCGGTTCGGTCTCCTATATCAATCGAACTCCACTCGAACCGGCCATTGATGGGCTGGAGTCTGTTATTCGATGGGCCTTGCAGAAGGGTGTTCAATCCCTCTCCAACAGTAAGTCCCCCCCAGTTCGCTTGCAAGGAACTCTTTTTTCTTGGAAGTGGAGTACAAAAATTCGGTCTTGAGGATAACAGGCTTAAGTCACTTGTATTCCTGGCTGAACGATCGTTCCGTCTCATCCCTCTCGGATTTGATCTGGATCGGTCGGGTTTGTGCATTTATCGCTCGACCGCTCATCCCCTGGGTTAATCTGGACCGACCTCATATCGTTTTATTTTCGTACGTAAGGGCCGCCGTTCCGGCGGGGGAATTAATGGTTTTTTTTTATAGGCCTGTTAGGTTTAGTGAGCTTCTTGACCTCGATCTCCGTGAGCCCCCATTATAAATACAGTATCCTTCTCCCATCTTTTTATTCTTCTCCACTTCAAGGTATTCTTCTATCTCTCTCTTCTCTCTTTTCTCTCCTTTTACATTTTGGTTGAGAGTGAAACATTTCCCAATCCGCCAGAAAACATATCTCTCGCCGCCGGTTACTGCTGCTCCGCCGCTGCCGGAAACCTATCGCTGCCGATAATTGATTTGTAGATCCATTGGGTTGTTCGATCGATGAGCAACCCTAAAGTGAGATTATCGTCGGCTGAGAAGGGAAAGGGGGGTCGGTCGATTCTGAGCCCGTCGGGGGAGCTGCCGCTCGATCTCGTGTTCCAAAGCTTGGCGACCGACGCTCATCGTGGTGCTTCGACTGATGAAGCTCGTCTGGATCTCGTTCAGTCCGATGGCGTCGGTGGTCCCTCTCGGGGAGATGGAGGCGGGCGTTGTCCGAGCGATGATGTTGAATTAGATTAGTTGGAGGAAAATTCGCCGGAGGCAAGTGAGATCGATCGGTCTTCAGTTGGCGCGGAGGAGGTCGATCGAGGAAGTGGCAGCGTGGTGGGGAGTGAGGTTAATCGGTCTCCGGTTGTCGTAGGTGATTCCGCGGCAGCAGGTGAGGTACATCAGCGCGACGTCGGGCGCGGAGAAGCCGAGCGATCTTCGGCAGGGTCTGCAATGAGTCGTCGATCGATTCCTTACTATCTCCACATGAACGGGGTGATTGAACAGTTGCCGGATATCCCATTGAGTCAGATTCGACCATCCAAGATAAAGGGGCAGAATTGGGCTAATGTTTCACCTACATGGTCTACCGAGAATAGCGTTGCTACGCTGTTGAGGGGACGCCGGGCGTACGGTGTTACGTTCGTCGTCCCTCGCTCTGACCAACGTCCGTGCACTCCACCCGTAGGCTTCCATTGTGTTTATGAGTCTTTCTTTGAAAGGGATTCAATGTTATGGTTTCATATCCCTCGTCTGATTACTGCGTATTGTGCGCGTCGGGATGTTCCGAGGTCTCAGTTAATGAACGGGGTAAGGAGGTTTGCTGTCGCTTTGTCGGTGATGGCGGCCGAAGTGGATGTGTCGATGAGTGTTCGGATCTTTGAGGAGTTGACGCAAATACAACCGAAGGCATGCGATTTGTATGCACAGCAAATGCGTGCGGGGCTGCATATCCTATCCGGTCATCCCACAAAGACAAAGCATTGGCAGCGTTCTTACTTTTATATAAAATCCGATGGGGCTGCTTTCGAGGAGCCGCCAGGCGATCGATTTCGCACTTCATGGAACTACCATATTGGTAGTTTACAGTGCTTTGCTACTATTGTTGGAATTTATAGTTGACAAAATGTTTTTTCTCTTTGTTGTTTTTGACAGTTCCTCATCCCAGCTCTATCGATTATCCCGAGCGATTTTGGGAAGGCGTTACGAAGGTTGCTGCACTTAACCCGAGCGTGTGGGGCGACTTCGACCGGAGAAGGATTCGTCGGCAGCGTGATCGAATTTCACGAGGTACTCTATTTTTCTCATCTCTTCCTTTTCTCTCGTCTTCTCCGCTCCCTTCGTTTTTATATCTTGACTGAGTGCATTCCTTTGAATTTTCGTGGTGAATGGTCGATCGTTTTTCCTATTTATTGTTAGTATAACTTCGTCCTCTTGTTTTCAGTTGATTGGGCTTCTGATATTCCCTGTGAGCACTCCAAAGGCAAGAGGTTACCACTTCCACTAATGGGAAAAATTCCGCGAGTGTATCCTAATTTCAGTGAGCTCTTGGACTCCCAGCTGGGTGATGAGAATTTCGACCCTGCTGCAGCGTTGGAGGCGGAAAACGAGAAGGCCAGGGGTTCGCACAATGAGGGAGACGATCCTCCGGTAGGAGATTCAGCGGTAGATGAGGCGGTTGATCGTGATATTGATGCTGTTTCAAAGAAGAAAAAGAAGAAGAGCAGGTCGTCTAAGAGAGCCAAGGCCGACTCTTCGGAGGTGGAGGTTTCCGCGGCTGAAGTTGTTCATGAGGGTCCTTCAGGTGAAGCTACCAAAGGGAATCGTGAGGTTGCGGAGGTAACGGGTTCTGAGAGTTTACCAAAGGGCTCGATTGGCGAAGATCGCACTGATCCGTCAGCAGTGAAGAAGAAGAGGCCGATCGATGATCGTCCTAGCGATTCCGGGAGTAAGCGGTCGAAGGATAATGACGGACGACCTGCCCCTCCTCCTAAGGAAGTTGCAGCGCCAGTCTCTCGTAACCTTCCTTGGGGTGGATTGGGTCCGCCAAGCGGGAAGCCCCCGCTGGCCCAATCAGAGCGTTGGATCTTTCATCACAAGGAAGACATGGCTTTTGTCAACGATGAGGGGGCATGCGCTGATTTATCCCGCCACATCAGAGGTGGCTCACGCGAAATGCCGGAAGTCGGCGACCTTGTATTCCCACGGTCGTTTGCTGAGTCGGCCCGCGCGGATGCCGTGGTACGATTTTTTCTTCTCTTTTTTTTTTTTACATTTAATCGATCGCCCTCCCTTTATATATACTTTTTCTGTGATAACCATTGTTGTCTTTGTTTTGTAGGCCTCTGCTCGTAAGAACCAGCTTGTCCTTGAGTGTGAGCTTGCCATGCGGAAAATGGCCTCGGATCTTAGGAAGGCTGAGGCGACGATCAAAACGCAAAATGCAGAGTTGGAGAAGGCCCGGAAGAGCGCCTTGGAGAAGGCGAAAGAGATGGCTGTGGAGCGAAGCCAAAATCAGCGCGAGCGTAAGCAGGCTATCGAGAGGGCCTATGGTCTTGAAGAGGATTTGGAGAACGCTGGAACTAAAATTGCGCAGCTGGAGCGTGAGAAGGTTGAGGAGGCCGAGAAGCATAGGAAATTGGTGGATTTCATGAAGCAGGGTCGCATTCGTGAGGTTACATCCGAGAGAGGCCTTCTTATGACAGCCGCGACTGCGCGTTTTGACAAATTTCGTAAGTACATGGCCGACCGAGACAAGCTTGAGACAAAGCTCTTTTTCCACGCTCAGGCTTTGGGGACTTTGCAATCGTTGGATGTGCTAGAGAGGCGAGGTCAGCAAATTCCATAGAGGATGAGGGATACTTTGACGTTTAACGAGAAGAAGTTCAAGCGGGAGGTTAAGGAGGCCGATGTTGAGGAAATCACGGAGCGAGATCTCTCTTTATCTCCACCCCGTTCCGGACGACGAGGAGGTTCTAGTCGGGGAGAAGGGAGGTGCTGCCGAGGGAGTGAAGGTTTCTGCCGAGCGACCGGTTGCCGACCCGGTCTAGCTGAGTACTTGACTCGTCTGTTGTTGTCGCTTTACTTTCATTTTTCGTTTGTGTTTTTGGTCTTTCGGCCCTTTGTTTGATGTATTTTCTGGATTTGGTTCCGCTTTGTTGCGGTTTGTTGTTGTCGTCTTTATGCTTCACGTTGAACTTCTCGGACTAAGTTTTTTTTTATATCCAGTGTCTTCGCTTTTCCGTTTTGTTCTTGAGAATAGCTCGTTTAGCATGTTTGACATGACGATCGATTGCCACACGATCGGAAATCGATCGGCCGGTTTTAAGAAGCATATCGATCGGCCGGCTACTGTTGGGCGCTTTAAGTCACTTCCTTTCTAACTTGAGAGAAAGGCACTGCGATGATCTCCTTCAGCATCGGATGGACGATCGATCGTCACTCTTACTCTGACCACCATTGGTTTTGTCATCGGATGGATGATTGATCGACCCCCAAGTCTTTTATTCTTACTTAGGAGGATGGCATTACAATGCTTCATCCCTATATTAGATGGGCGATCAGAAATCCGTCGATTTTTGTTGAAGGTCGATTGTCGATTACGCGGTAATCGATCGGCGAACCCCAAGACTTTATGGTTCCGACTAACCGTTATTACCGCTTGATTGGGACGCTCGTCTTTCGAGGATGGAGAAGGGGCCGGAAGAAATCGCTCGGCCAGCCTTGCGTGCGATATGATTGTATGCCAGGTTTGATCCATTGTCCTCGCGATCATTGTCGCCAAGTTGAGATGACGTGGAGTCATTCGCTTAACATGATCGAAAAAGTTTGTGCAAAAAGCCTCGTTGCTGCCAATCTCGTTGCTGCCAATCGGGCTTTTTGTTCTTGGTTTGGATTATAGAAGCCTTGGAGCTCGTTTTACCGATCGATAAGACTTCGTGCGCGCTAGTATCGATCGTTCGGCCAGCCTTAGATGCCTTAGGTCGAATCGCTGTTTGATCGATTGTCGAAATGTGATATCGATCGTCCATTCTCTTTGTTGGGAATTTCTCCAACACGTGAGGGTAATTGACGAGTGGCCGAGATTGGTCAGTCAAGAAGCCTTGGAGCTCGTTTTTGCCATCGATAAAACAAACTTGAGTGTTATTCTGTCAACTGCTGTCGTTGAGACGACGCAATCGGAGTGGAGCGTGTTTGTTTTTTTTTTTTTTAAGTTATAGCTGGACCTCGTGAGAGGCTGCCTACATACCCCCGAGAGAGGGATCAAGCCATTCGTAGTTCGAGTTGGCCGGGCGATTGATCATTTATCTTCCCGGAGGAATAACAAACGTGATATCAATCGCTCGGTCTTTTTTTTTTCTTTTTTTTTTTTGACGTACGATCGCCAGTTTTGACTTAGGAATAATATTTACGGAGATTCCAGGCATTCCAAGACCGTGGTAATCGCTCTCCGGAAGATGTTTCCAATCGAAAGACTCCTGGTTTAACGACTTCAATTATTTTGTAAGGCCTCTCCCAGTTGGCTCCAAGTTTTCCGTCTTTCCATTCTTTAGTATTTTCGAACACTTTCCTTAGTACGAAATCATTGAGCTCCAATGGTCGAGCCCGTACTTTCCTGTTGTAATAGGTTTCGGCGAGATGTTGATAATTCTGAATGCGCAGGAGAGCCTGATCTCGTCGCTCTTCGATCGCGTCAAGGGCGTCGAGCATCATGTCTTTGTTGAGGTCGGCGTTTTGAGGCATCTTCGCTCGACGCAGACTAGTGACGTTGACTTCCGCCGGGGCCATTGCTTCGACTCCGTAGGCCAGTGAGAAGGGCGTTTGACCGGTCGCACTTCGCGGAGCCTTTCGGTGGGACCAAAGGACTCCATCGAGTTCGTCTGCCCAATGTCCTTTTTTAAGATCCAGACATTTCTTGATCCCATCGATGATCGTCTTGTTCGTTGCCTCAGCCTGTCCATTGCCCTGTGGTAACGGGAGGTCGATGTGTTAAGGCGGATTGTGGGAACCGAAATCCACACTGTCGATTTTCCGTCAAATATGGAAACTTAGGGCGAAACCCTAATTTTCCCGAGGTCCTGGATCTCTGCGGAAATCACTAAAACAAACGGATTTAAAGGAATATGGATGAACAACAAATAATAAAGAGATAAGAAATTGTAAGAAAGCTTTTATTGAATAAGAATCGACAACTGTTACAAGTAGAATTGAAGAACTTAGACGTTAAAACGTTCTAAGGATCTGAATTGCTAGTCTAAACGCTAAGTCCTAAATTCTAAGCTAGCAGCCGTCTCTTCTAGGTCTGATTTTCGTCCCCCTCTTCTGCCCTACGCCTCTGGNAAGTCCTAAATTCTAAGCTAGCAGCCGTCTCTTCTAGGTCTGATTTTCGTCCCCCTCTTCTGCCCTACGCCTCTGGTTTATATACTCCTTGCCTTGACGGTTCGATCTTTCCATTTTGCCGGATTTGAGCATTTCGGGAATCTTCCATTTTTCTCGATCCTTCCTTTTCTTCCGCGGAAATCTTCTATTTATCTTCAAAATTGCCTTTATTCTCCTTCTGCGAGTAAACCGTCAAAACGTTATTAAATCTGCGGGTTAGATTCCATTGAAATCGCGAGATGGGTTTTTATCACGTTTTAGGTCCTTCCGGGACGTTTCGCGATAAAAACCGTTTTCCGACTTTATACGGCATCGCTTCCTGATCTGACGTCGTTTTTAATAAATTACTCGGCATTTTTTATTAAAAGCGCGTTTTTACGATTTTAACGAGAAATCTCGAATAAATCGTATCGTTTAGACAATGTTCGGTGTTTCGTTTAACCGTTGCCGTTTTATACGATTTCCTCGAGTTCTTTCCGAGAAAACAAAGTTTTACGGTTTTTATCGTAAAACTCGAACGGTAAGTCGGATCAAGACAGAACGAGAGACGTTTTAGCCGTAGTTTAAAATGCGATCGTGTCGAAAGACGTAAGTTTTGAATCGGGGATGTGGGAAATCGAGGCGCGGGATGTCCGAGAAGTTTTTAGTTCTCCCATCGGCGAACTAGAGGAGTGTCCTTAGTTCGCCGATGGGCGAACTAGTGGAGTGTCCTTAGTTCGCCCATCGGCGAACTAAGCCGGGCCCAGCTTAGTTCGCCGATGGGCGAACTAGTCGTGAGTACTTCGCGTTTACGGCTTTTTCGGTTTTTTGCGATTTCGTAAAACGATTCTCGAGTTTTTATAAAACGATTCTCGAGTTTTATAAAACGACTCTTCGAGTTTTATAAAATGATTCTCGAGTATTATAAAACTATTCTCGAGTTTTATAAAACAATTCTCGAGTTTTATAAAACGATTCTCGAGTTTTATAAAACGATTCTCGAGTTTTATAAAACGATTCTCGAGTTTTATAAAACGATTCT
Source organism: Eruca vesicaria subsp. sativa (assembly GCA_932364175.1). Taxonomy (NCBI): domain Eukaryota; kingdom Viridiplantae; phylum Streptophyta; class Magnoliopsida; order Brassicales; family Brassicaceae; genus Eruca; species Eruca vesicaria. The sequence goes on along the minus strand of CAKOAT010141043.1, from coordinate 132,602 downwards.
CGAGTTTTATAAAACGATTCTCGAGTTTTATAAAACGATTCTCGAGTTTTATAAAACGATTCTCGAGTTTTATAAAACGATTCTAGAGTTTTATAAAACGATTCTCGAGTTTTATAAAATGATTCTCGAGTTTTATAAAACGATTCTCGAGTTTTATAAAACGATTCTCGAGTTTTATAAAACGATTCTCGAGTTTTTTAAAACGATCCTCGAGTTTTATANATCTACGGCTGAGATTCGTTTTATTGCGAGGGAGAGCTCTTTTTTTTCTATAAGTATTGGATCATTACTTCTCATATCTTCCATCTTTCAAGTTTCTCTCCAACTTCTCTCTAGGAAAATTCTTAAGATGTCTTCTTCCCAAGGTGATCAGCAAAACCGTGAAGTCCCATCTGGTGACAATCCTCCGGCATATCCGCAGAATGCTCGGCTTTCAGAGTTTCTCTTGTTTCAAGACGAGATGGATCGTAGCGACGCTGAGGAAGATGCCGTGTCGAGCGACGTACCTCCAGTGGATTCGTCTGTTCTTGCAAGAGAAGTCAAGGCTATTTTAGACGAAACGGCGGATGTGGTAGTGGGCTCCTCGGCGGGCATTGCCACTGAACCGTCGAGTGCGCCTCTCCTTGTAGCCGAAAAACGTCCTTGTTGCCGCTGAGGTCGGACTAGCCGTAGCCCCCGCCATGATAGAGTCAGTTGTGTCTCCAGCCGTGATCGAACTGGTCGTGGCTCCTTCCGCCGTTGAATCAGTTACGACTCCTGCTGCGGTTGATCCAGTTACGATTCTGGGACCTCCTGCTCCGGTTAAGAGGGTGATTGTCTTGGGGCTTCCAGCGCTTAGCGCGACGCCGCCTGCTTCAGCGAAAAGCCGCAAGAGAACTCGTCCGAACCCAGACGCTCCTGCGAGAAAGAGAGCCGTGAAGGGTTCCGAGACCGGGGCTTCGTCTAGCAAGACACCGAGCATGATGTCGATGTCGCAGCAACGCACCAAAGTACGGGTTCGCAATCATACGTTTTTAAAGATTATGTTTGGTTTTTTTCCTTTTTAGTTTGTTTCGTTGATCGATGGGATGATCAAAGAGTGCGGATCCGAAGTTGAGCGTTTAGCCAAAGAGTTAGCCGAATCGCGGGCGAGGTCGGCCCAGCTCGAAGGGAAACTGAAATCGATAGAAGAAGTGCATTCCTCGGAAGTGTCTCGACTCGAAGCTCGGATTAGCGACCTGGATCGTGACCTTGGAAGGACCGCGGTTTCCCTGATCAAAGCGAAGGATGAGAAGAAGTCCAAGGCTTCGGAGCTGCGCAGACTTCAGCGCAAATAGTTTCGAGGAATCAGCTGCCCGTGTGACAGAAAGGTCTATTCCTGTCGAGGGGAGCGATTCCGATCCGATTCTCGCTGCTGAAGACGTGTCTCAGCCTGACGCGGATAAGGGTGACGACCCAGAGGTTGCTATCGAGGGTGAAGGTAATGCGATGGATGAAGATGAGGCTCCGTATGCGGAGAATGTTTGAAGTTGTAGTCTCTTGCGAGACTTTTTTTTTTTAAAATTAGATTTTTATGTGTTTGGCCGAGTGCGGAATTTGTACGTGTTTGGGACTGGCCTTCTATGGCTTCGAATCCCCTGTTGCTTTGGCAACTTTTTATTTTCGTAATGGATAATCGGTTTTATTTGAATTTTCTGATTTGAGTTGATGTTGTGGGAGGTCTGCGAGTTGTCGTCTCGCATTCCGTTCCCTTTGTGGATCGCCTTATTCGTTTGTTCGTTCTAGGATTTTTAGTAAATCGAGTGTGCGTTTAGATATAGACGAAGAGACATGCCTTTAGGATCTCGATTCATGCCTTGAGACGTTAGCGACCAGTGTGCTGGGTTTAGGGCAAGACCTAGGTTTAGTTTCGGATTAAGGCTGTGCGATGACTAGTCGGCTTCTGTTTTGCCTGTTGCGATTTTAACCTGATTCCATACCGATTTAGAATCCGCGATAGGTTCTCGGCTTATACGATCCGTCTGGTTGGAATCGAACATCTCACCCGGAAAAATCCCGGAAGTGCTGACCAAAAGTTTGGATTTCTTTTATAGCGCTATTACCCTTGTGTCGGGTGTTCGAGAGCTATCTCTGCGAGATAACTAAAGTTTGTTTAAGACTGTTGCGAGTTCGTTGTGATCAGCAACGAACTATTTTTAAGCGGTAGATGTTTGCGCAATTTGGGTCTTCGCGAAGTTTTGCGTATTTATAGTCGCGGATGGACTGTTTATTGTTTTTCGGAGAGGAACGTTTTTTTCGAACATTGGCGACGTCTCGCTATATTCAGAATTTAGTTTTTTTTTTTTTGATGCGTTTGCTGAAAAAGTTTGAGAAATTTCGAGTTTTGAAATTTTGGGAGTATACGAGTATACGTATACTCACCTACTCCCCCCCTTTTTGAACGAGGGGGACAGCTGGTCTTGTCTTGCGACAAGATGCCTACGTACCCTTTCGAGGGGATCAAGCCGTCTCGTAGTTCAGTGTTCTGCGAGCGTGTCGCCTAGTGATAGTATTTTTTGAGGTGCATCGCGTTCCAGGATCTGGGAATTTTGACGCCCTGCATGTTTGCGATTTCGTATGCTCCGGGTCGGACTACTTTTATGACCTTGTATGGTCCTTCCCAGTTTGCTCCTACTTTACCGGCGTTTTGTTCTGCAGAATTCTGGAAGACTTTTCGTAAGACTAGCTCGCCTTCGTGAAATCTGCGGTTACGTACGTTTGCGTTATAGTACTTGGCGGCCGATTGCTGATAATTTTGAATTCAAACGAGTGCCTGATCCCGCCGTTCGTTAATCAGATCGAGTTCGTCGAGAAGCATTAGGTTGTTTGCCTCTTCTCTTTCCGGGAGCAGTCTTCTACGTACTCCTGGGAATTCGACTTCTGTGGGAATCATGCATTCCGTTCCGTATACGAGGGCAAAAGGAGTTTCGCCCGTTGCTCACCTCGGGGTTGTGCGGTGCGACCACAAGACTCCTTCGAGTTCTTCGGCCCATTTTCCCTTTTTGGCGTCGAGGCGTTTCTTGAGACCGTCGAGGATCGTTTTATTAATAGTCTCGGCTTGTCTGTTGCCTTGAGGATATCTTGGAGTCGATTTCGTCAATCGTATTTTCCATTTTTCGCAAAAGGCTTCGAATCTAGTCGAGATATATTGGGATCTGTTATCCGTCACGATTTCGTACGGTACTCCATGTCTACAGACTATGTTCCTCCATACGAAACTCTCTACCTGAGCGTCTTTGATGCTTGCGTAGGAGTCGGCTTCGACCCATGTAGAGAAGAAATCGGTCAGAACCAAAAGGAAGCGTTTTTGTTTTGACGCGTGCATTGGCCCGACTATATCCATCGACCACCGCATGAACGGGTATGGTGCCGAGATAGATGAAAGGACCTCGGCGGGTTGGTGAATAGTCGGAGCGTGCCGCTGACATTTCTCGCATATTCGCGAAAAATCCTCGCAATCTTTTACCATCGTTGGCCAGAAATATCCGTGGCGCTTGATTTTTATTGCGAGGGATCTCCCGCCAGAATGGTTTCCGCAAGATCCGGAATGCACTTCCTGCATAACCTGCCGCGCTTTCTTCCCTTGGACGCAAGTCATCAGTGGTCCGGAGAACCTCCATTTGTAAAGTTCTCCGTCCATTACGACGTACTGTGCGGCCTGGGTTTTTATTTTTCGGGCCGCCCATTTTTCTGACGGAAGTTCTCCGTTAGTTATGTATGCGTGGATTGTTTCCATCCACGAGCGATTGAATCCGTAATCGGACCGATCTTCGACCGGGTGGTCTTCCTCCACGTCGTCTTCTGGTTCGTTGATCAGATTTATGACTATGGGCGGTCCGATGCTAGGGTGTTCGATAAATTCGACGGGAATTACCCTGCTCATACCAGGATCCGAGCTGGATGCTAGGGCGCCCAAAGCGTCTGCCTGGGCGTTCTCTGCTCGAGGAATTCTAGTCAAAGCGAATTGATCGAACTTCTGAGTTAGATTTTTTACCAAGATCAGATACGCTTCCATTCTTTCCTCCCTTGCTTCGTATTCCCCGCTAAATTGGCTAGCCACTAGTTGGGAGTCACAGTATGCGTGGAGGTTACGAATCTTCAGTCCGTGAGCTAATCGTAGTCCTGCGATCAAGGCTTCATACTCGGCTTCGTTGTTTGAAGCGTGGAAAATCAATCGGAATGACTGTTCCAATACTTCTCCCGTTGGGGATGCAAGTCGGATGCCAATTTCAGAACCTTGTTTGGACGAGGATCCGTCAACGTATAGGATCCAGGTCGAGTTCGGCTCTTGGTCGGGCGCACTTCCCGTCGGGAGTTCCACTATGAAGTCTGCGAGTACTTGTGATATTGCGCAAGTCTTCGAGCGATATTCAATATCGTACTCGCTCAGCTCGATCGCCCGTTTTGCCAACCTTCCCGATTGGCTGGGACTGTGCAAAATGGTGCGGAGGGGGAACGAAGTAGGAACGATGATGGTGTGAGATTGGAAATACGGTCTAAGTTTCCTTGCGGACATGACCACGGCCAAAGCCAATTTCTCCATCATCGGATATCGCGTCTCCGCGTCCAGTAGTGTCTTACTTACGTAGAAGATCGGCTTTTGTTCGCCGCGTTCTTCCCGGATAAGGACGCCACTTACGGCGGTCGTTGATACTGCGATATAGAGAAATAATGGTTCTCCTTCTACGGGTTTCGC
>CAKOAT010141043.1:42136-112025 GCA_932364175.1 Eruca vesicaria subsp. sativa | reverse complement strand
AAACGACGTCAGATCAGGAAACGATTCCGTAAAAGTCGGAAAACGGTTTTATCGCAAAACGGTCCGGAAGGACCTAAAACGCGATAAAACCCATCTCGCGATTTCAACGGAATCAAACCCGCGGATTTGATAACGTTCTAACGGTTTACTCGCAGAAAGAAAATAAAAGTCAAGTTTAAACATAAAAGGAAGATTTGAATAGAAATAGAAGATTTCCGCAGAAGAAAAGGAAGGATCGAGAAGAATGGAAAGTTCCCGATTTAAGTCAAATCTGGGCGAAATGGAAAGATCGGATTGCCAAGACAAGGAGTATATAAAGAGGAGGTCTAGGGCAGAAGCAAAGACACACGAAATTCAGAGCTCTCACCACCAAAAACTAGCATTTAGGAACTTTTCCGTTTTTCTGTTAGCGAGCTGCGTCTCAATTAGGGTTTTCGTTCTTAAGCTTTTTTCGGCTACTCTTTTGTACCAGTTCTACGCAGATTCGGAATAAGAAACTCTTTGCTCTCTTTGTTTTTCGTTTATTCTCGTTTTAATTCTAAGTTATCGTTTTCTTATTTTCGTTGTGCGGTTCTCGCAGATAGCCGGTTCCTCTGGAAACTTAGGGTTTTCCCGAAGTTTCCTTATTTACGATTTATTTGACAGTAGGGTGAAATCGACTCCCACAGTGGGTTTTCTGAAATTCAGACAGAAGAATCAGTGTTGCAAAAACTGGCAGCCTTGGGTTCAGCCTAAGTGAGATCATCGAGTATGGGATCAATCTTAAGTTAAAGGTTTGGTGGTATTAGGAAAAATTAAAGATTCTACAAGGTTGAGCTGTCAAAACTGTATCAGAATCTGTTTTCAAGAGAATCAAACTGCAGGAGCTGACGTCCTAAGATTAAATGGTAATCAGAAATCAGTCTGAGATGGGTTTTTTTCAAGGCAGTGTTTGGGGCTCCAAAAGTAACTTGATCGTGCTAAAATTTGGTAGGTAACCTCATGATAATACTGTCTTTCAAGTCAATGGTTGGTTTGTGTTTTATTCGATCTGGGTATTAGCTCATCTGAACTTTCAGATTTGATCAGTTCTGGTGGAAACATCAAAAAGGGAATCAAACGAATCTGAAATGATATATCTTTTGGCACGAACATTCCAGACATGTGAACTCCATTCTCGTAGGAGGAAAGTGGATCCAGAGTCCAAGATCATAGTTGAGCTATGGAGATTCAGAGCAGCTGATTCAGAGTCTCATAGTCATGGTTTACCGAGATTAAAAGATCAGAAATATTGTTCATGGGAAACGGAAGGAATGGAAGGTGCCGTCAGAGAGAACTTCTGCGTCGTCGACTTGATGCGGTCAAGAAATTAAGTACGAGTTTTGTTTTCTGCTAAGTACTGACTCGGATTTTTTTGGGGGTGGATTTACATCCTCCCTCAATATTCATTAGACAATGAATTATGTACATATTGATAGGAAGTCATAGACTTCATACTTCCTATAAATAAGGAGCTACTATAAGATTTTATATAGATTCTTAGAGTCATTTTACTATGGGAAGTTTACTAGGATGACACAAAATTATTGTATTATTACTAGAATGACTCTTATTTTTTCACCATTTTTTGAATATTTTTCTGGTCAAAAATGCCCATGGACATAGTTATAACAAAAAAAAGATTACCAGAGTGCCCCCGACGACCGATTTATTTTTTGAAAAAACAAATCTACCGAATAATAAATCTATCTATAAAATCTGAGAGGAAAAAAATCTACCGTTAATGTGGTGGCAGACTTTCGTTATAACAATAGATTTGTTGGCACAGCAGATTTAATTGTCCGATTTGATTTTAAAAACCGATTTTTAGAATATATCTATCTAATGTTGTAGCATATTTGTTAGAGACGAGAGATTTATGTAGTTAACTTTTTTTTTGTTCGACTTATTTCATACAACAGATTTATATAGTCGATTTTTAATTTCTGGCAGAGTTTTATTTATTAAGCAGCAGACTTGTCAAATATACGTTGTGGCAGATTTTTTGGCGAATTCTGGGTTTATGTAAACCAATTCCAATTGCAATTAATCCGAAATTCAATTAATTCAAAATTGGTCTGGTCGGAATTTGGTTTAATTAGATTTTGGTTTATTTCTTGTGGTTTAAGACCACAATTAGGTCTAATTTGTTTTGTCGTAACTGTTGTCATCTTTTTCATCCCTATTTTCTTCCTTATCAAGTTGGTCCCTTTCATGGTGGTTTGAACTATTGCTTCAATCTTTTTTGCTTACAGAACCATGAATCACATCATTCTCGTCTGTTGGAAGAAGTGGTTATTTGAAGTTGACAATGAACAAGGTAGTAAATTACTCATAGTTAATGAGAAAACCAAAAGAGAACCCTACACTTCCTTATCTGGTTAGGACAAGAACAGTTGATCAAAGAAATATTTTCATCTCTTAATTACATCAGTGCTTTCTACGCGGATGAACTTTATTTTTGTACAATATTCCTCATCACTTTTCTAACTTTGGCCATTGTATCTTGTCAACTAGTAGTCTATATTAGATGAGTAGCACATTGATGATGAATGATAACCATAGTTCAATTAATTTGTCACAAAATCAAATAGTCATCATCAAATAAAATGTTATACACTGAAACTTGAATGTACACTTTTCTTCCTTGAATATTTTGGCTGTAAGGTATACCATGCAAAATGTGTTAAAAAAAAAAAAAAAGGTATACCATGCAATAAAATGAGATATATATGACTTCTGTTTTTTTTTTACTTGAGAATACAAGAGAACCCTACACTTAGTGTTTTTGTGTTAATGTTTCTTAGCTATCTTTGTTTGATATGATAAACTCAGATCTCTACTTCATGAGATTTCTCCATGGGATTGGACAATGCTGGTCCTTCCCACAGCTCCCTAAGATCCTTTCTCCGCCACAACATGAAGATCACTGGTCCTAAGGTTGATGGTACCTATATATATAATCAACACCCAAAACGGGTTACACAATCATACATCACACTGACCAAGCTCGTGAAAACATACTAACAAAACTTCTTTTACGACACAAGCATTGGATTGAATCAGTAATTTTGATTTAAGAGAAACAAGTACCAGATAAAGTAGAGCTGGCTGAGGTGAGTGAGTCAAGACGCCTGCAGCTAGAGCCGATACCAAGCCAATGGCGTACCCATGAAGTGCATACCATATGTATTTGTGGCCCTTGGAAGATTTTAGATAAAAAAGATTCACCACATCTCTTGTTTTCCTATGGTCAAAGCAGAGGATCAAAGCCAAAAGCATTGCAGGAATTGCCTGAAAAACAAAAAAAACAACATTTCATACAGTTAGTGGAGATTGGAAGATACAATCTTACAATATAATAATAAAAGTTTAGACCTGGAACCATACCAACCAATAGGTTCCTTGGAAACACTATCTGAATTGGAGTTTTTCCAACCTCGTACTGATGATGAGAATACTTTTTCATACTTGAAGAAGAAGCCATACCTGAAAATAAAGCACTTCACAAGTTATTTTCTTCTCTACAAAGAAGTACAAACCAAATTATAACAAGCCCCAGTACTGAAATATGAAAGCCAAGTTTGTTTTAAGTCTAAGAAGAAGAAAACACTATCAATTACCATATACAAAGAAAAGGCAAACCGAAATACACAATTTAGCTAATGCTAGTGGGAAGATCATAATATAGCGTGAGTGTTCAGATCACACTGAGAACGGTATCAAGTCGAGAAGAATAGAAAACAAAATCTCAATACAAATAACTATAACGCTGTACTTCAAACAAGAGTCCACGTAAGTGAGTAACGACGAACCTAACAGAGCAACTCTGGCTTCTTTACTTATCTAATCTCTTATATAAAGCAAAAGATATTTATCTCTTTCTCATAAGACACATCAACCAAACTCAACAGCAACACTGAGAATAAAGAACTCACAAAACATCTGCCAAGAGTGTTAAAATTGGGATATAGCGGTTTTTTAAATCAAACATCTCAATCAAACAATATATGTTAATAAAAGTGTGGTAACTACTTGGAATTGGATATATTTATCAATTATAGTTGAAACTGGGATTTAGGGTTTACTTGAAAGAAACGATGGCGACTTGAGGAGGACAGGTCGAAATCGACGGCGGCTCTAATGGAGGACATGTTGGCGGAGTCGGAGAGGGACCATGGCGACTCTTAATCGGAGATTGCTCCACATGATTTTTTCTGTCGATGTCGTGTAGGTGAGAGAGAGACATGACAAAAACAAAGCCCTCTTTCTGTTTTTTTTTTTGGATGTTCTTCTTCTGATATCAAATAAGAGATGGGCAATTGAGTAAATTTGCTTATATCTAATTTTAGTCTAGTAATTAAAATTTAATATGAGTCATTCTGGTAATTTTCAGATGAATTAGAGTCATTTCAAGTAAATTCTCTTTTACTATTCAAATCATTTGTAATGCAATCTTTGATCAATAAAATCTCTTGGATGTTCTTTCTCATTTGATTTCAATGTTGATTTCTCCTAAACCTCAAGAATCTAATCCTTATATTCTTTCATTGTATGAATTCGACAAACACACCGTTTTCGGTTCAAACAGTTGGCGCTAGAAGGAGGGGGCCAAGGAGAATAATCTTCAAACCATATCAAACTTGGGAAGAACCCTAGATCTAGATCTAGGCAAAAAAAAAGTCAAGAATCAAGATCGACTCTTTTCCTCTTCCATTGGTAATCTGGGCACGAACGACCACCAACTCTTTCAGCCTCACGATTTGATCTCGGCGTATTGCTCAAGAACACGAGCTCAGTAGCGCAATCAAGATGCTTCTTCAAGCTCTGTTCCTGTCTCTCTCTATTCCTCCATGTCGTGGTTTCAGAGATCCGACTCGGTTCGAGACTTCTTCAAGCTCTATTCATCAACCCTAATCCTCACATCCCAATCTCATCAAAACTCTTGCCGGAGCTAAAGAGAAAGCTTGTAATCACCTCAACACGAGCTTGCCATCTTCCCGACCGTTGTTCCGTTCCTCCTCTTTCAAAGGTTTAACCTTTTGATCCACAAATCGAATCAGAGATGGGATATCATCAATGGCGATTGATGCTTCTCAGAAGCTACTGTGCTTCTCACCTTCCTCACCCTTCTTCTCAGTTGACCTCCGTTTCAACCTGGTCCATCTCTTCTCTCCTTTGCTCGGCCAGATCTCTGCAGCAACAAAGTCAAAAAATTTCTCGATAAAGATCCACCATCACGACCCCTGCACTGACTCAGAGCTTCTGCTCCATTAAGATTCCATAATACGTCTCCGCCCCAATCATGAACCGGATCTTTGACCGCTGTATCTTCTGAGGAAGCAAGAAACCGATCTCTTCTCTCTTTGGAACCATCGGTCGCAGACATAAAGTCTGCTCTTTTCCGACAGATGTCACTGAGTGGACAGATCCAGAACTCTCATTGCATAAAACCTAAAGTCTCAGTCTTTGTCGAAAAGTGGATCAGAAATCGATGAGGAGGAAGATGATTCAGTTGAAGCCGAGGCCAGATAAGTTTCTATTCGTAATCTTCTTGTCTGGTCAGATGAACAACCATTTACTTGATCTGTCTTGAAAACACATTTTCCTCGCTTGCGTTGTTGGATCAAGTTCTTGTGATACCGAGCCGTTTATCTGTTACTTCTCGTGGAGAAGTTTAAGTCTGTGGATGGTGTGATTGCTATAGAGAATGTTTTCTATGCCGATATGGAGCGAAATTGGGTGTTGCAGCCTGGTGGACCTATCAAGCACAAAAAGATTCCACTGGAGGTCAATCTCGTAACGGCATACTCAGCTTGCGATTGCAAAGTTGCAGTGTTCTGCAAAGAATTATGTTCAGTTACAGTTACCAGAAGAGAAGGCATCAGTGTGTGAACAAGAGAAGCTTCATGCTTATCTGCTCTAAACTCAGCTTGCGTTTGGAAAGTTTCAGGTTTCTGCAAAAGTGCACTGTTCAGTTGCAGGCTTCTGCAAAACAAAAGGCTTTGTTGCTTGTGCATGCCGCAACCGGCTTAACTCAAGAAAATAAATACTTCTAGTAGGACCTTAACCTCACTGCTACCGAAGAACCATAATTCACAGCTATCTACGGCTCAGTCCTGAGTTCTCTTCATAATTGTTGGTGTCAAAAACAGTAATCTCGAAATCAACGTCTACGATTATTTCTGTTGAGGTCAAAATCGTTATTTTTCGCAAAAGTAAAAATACGTTTTATAAAACACGAGAAGTTGTTTTATAAAAATTCTAAGGACTTTTCGAACAAAAGAAATCCGTGGAAAACTTGGAGATCGTCATCTCGGAAGAATGAACGAAACAAACGCCGATCACACGATTGCGCAAGTTAAGCGAAAAACCGCATCCGTCGTAAACCACGAGCAGGTTTGACCAAACCAGTTCAACGTACGACGAGCCAAGCCAGCCGGTTCAGCTCGCCGTACAGCAAACTGGTTGGTCCCGGACTCACCACCTCACCTGAAACAACGTCGGACTCTTCCGCAGGGACGGGCAGAGCCGCAGGGGCTGCGCACGTCGGCTCCGTAGTTTCCTCAGCATCGCAGCGATCCATCTCTTTCTGGAACGAGAGGAACTCAGATATGCGAGAATCCTGCAAATCCACGATAGGGTTGGCACTAGCTGGGACGTCATGGCTTTGTTGATCACCATGGGAAGAAGACATCTTGACAAATCAATTTTCTAGAGAGAAGTTGGAGAGAAATTTGAAAGATTGAAGATATGTCAAGTAATGATCAAATACTTATCGAAAAGAAGAGCTCATCTTTCACAGTGAGACAAATCGCAGCCGTGGATTCCGATTAAAAAAACTCCACTCGCACGCAAAAACCTTCTTCGAAACTTGCGAGCTGGGGGCTACTGTTGGTGTCAAAAACGGCAATCTCGAAATCAACGTCTACGATTATTTCTGTTGAGATCAAAATCGTTATTTTCCGCAAAAGTAAAAATACGTTTTATAAAACACGAGAGGTTGTTTTATAAAAATTCTAAGGACTTTCCGAACAAAGGAAATCCGCGGAAAACTTGGAGATCGTCATCTCAGAAGAACGAACGAAACAAACGCCGATCACACGATTGCCCAAGTAAAACCGCAAAAAACCGCATCCGCCGCTACCGCGAGCAGGTTCGACCAAACCAGTTCAACATACGACGAGTCGAACCAGCCAGTTCAGCTCGCCGTACGGCGAGCTGAACCAACCCGGTTCGGCTCGCCGTACGTCGAGCTGACCGTCCCCAGCCTCGATCTCCCGCATCCTTGACGTAAGGCATATGTCCTTCGATTCGAACATGTTCTGAACCAAGGTCGGAACGTCTCTCATTTCGTCTCGATCCGTCTCATCATTCAAGTTTTACGATAAAAATCGTAAAAGACTTCTTTTCTCGTAAAGTTCGGGAAGATCGTATAAAATGGCAACGATTAGACGAAACATTGTACATTGCCAAACTGTACGATTAACTCGAGAAATCTTACAATAATGGCATCGTATCAGGAAACGATCTTGTCTAAATTCGTAAAACGGTTTTTATTGCACAACGGCTCTGACAACCCAAAAGTGCGGTAAAAGTCCACTTACGACTTTAAACGAATCCATCCCAAAGATACAATGACGGTTTGAAGATTTACTCACAGAAAGAAGATAAATGTCAAGTTTGAAGATAAATAAAAGATTTCCGCAAAGAAAATGGAAAGATCAAGATAAATGGAAGATTCCCGATAAACTCGAATCTGGACCAAAAGGAAGGACTAAACCGTCTAAGGAGGGAGTATATAAGCAGAAGGCCATGGACCACTACAAAAAAAGTCTACATTGATAGCATATTGTTATAGCACGTTTTACTGAACTGCTATCGTAGATGACTTAAAATTTTCCGTTTTATATAATAGCATTAGATAAATGCTATAATAAATGAAAACCTAAAATAGCACTTAATCAATGCTATTCTGAAAATGAAGTGAGCGGGAAAATAAAATCCCTGATACCGCCAATACTTAGTGGGTAATTGGATGTAAGCGCTCAAAATATTATTTGAGCGGCTTCGAAAATATTATCAAAGACATATATTAGCATTTTTATAATGCTATAAAAATCTATTCGAACCCCTAAACTCCAAACATGCTTTTCAACCCTAAACTCTAAACACAACCCCTAAAACTTTATTTTTCATACTTTAACTTCAAATCTTAAAATTAAACTCAAAATTTCATCTTCTTAATTTTAAGCTATAATTTACTAAAAACATATCTTTTATCTTCATTGAAACTCTTTATTCTAAACCATTACTTCAAACATAAACTATACATACAATACTTTAAGTATACACTTCAAATCTAAATTATTAAAAATTTAAGTACAAATTTATATCTAGTCTTCCATTCTATTATTTTCCAACTTTAATCCAAAATACTAAAATTTAACCCTAAACCTCATATTTCAACATCCAAACCATAAAACACAAAACCAAATTGTACTCTTAATCATAACTTCTTTTAAACCATAAAACCTAATATTTAAAATTTTCGACTTAAAAATCAAACATACAAATTTATAAACGAATTAAAAATCAGATTAAACAATAAATCAGATTTTAGTATAAACATACAAATTTTTAAAATGGTGACCAAAATCATAATCTTGATATCAATCTAATATTTTCAAATTTAAATATCGGTTCTTAAAATCAATATCATTTTATCCTATCAAAAATAAAAACTTTAAATTTAAATTATAAACTACAAAATATAAAGTTTTATATAAGATATAACAAATAAAAGTTACTTACAAAATAAATTATCAATTAGTGAAGACAAAAACAAAAATAGAAAAAGAAAAATAAAATTTTCTGGCCAATAAGATTCAAGTACATGGATCACACTTCCTAACCATTGGATTAACTTAGATCTAAAGGTTGATATTTATTCATTTTATTTTTTATTTTTTTCCTCCCTCTCTCTCTCTCTCTCTCTCTCTCTTTCTCTCCACGACAATCTCTTATCTCATTTTCTCTTTTTTTTTTCTGATTCAATCTTCATCTTCTTCATCTTCTCCTTCACTCTCATATCTCTCTTTTCTCCCATCTCTGTCCCACCACGTCTCCTCCTTGTCTCACCACCACCACGTCTCCTCCTCTTCTCAACCTAGAAAAATGGCTGTTAGCTTAGACGAATTTAGGACTTAGGTGGCTAGACTAGCAAGTCGGATCCTTAGAACGTTTTGTCGTCTAAGTTCCGCGATTCTCTTTGTAACAGCATTCAATCTCTTTGTCAATAAAATCTCTTACGCAAATTCTTCATCTATATTCTATTTATCTTTTTCGTTTTAGTGGTTTCCGCAGAGATCCAGGACCTCGGGAGAATTGGGATTTTCCCTAAGTTTCCATATTTGACGGAAAATTAACAGTGCGAATTTCGGTTCACACAATAATCTCACCTACGGCGAGATGGAAATAGTGATTAGTGAGGTGCTACCGACAAGGAAGCTCGTCCTTCTATGCTCCATCAGTGGCGACGTCTTTAAGCTCAAGCTCCGTCAACACCAAGGTGCCTGAGCTGGACACTTAAACACAGCTCCTATCTTGGCTTGTAATTGAACTCTCCGGTTCAAGCTTCCTGTCAAGAATCCCCTATATATTAATTGAGAAGCATTTGAAAAATTGTAACCTCAATTTTGTAATAATTAAAAAGAGCCCATGCTTACGTGTCACTCAATTAGGTAGTCAATTACATTCAATTGAAAAATAAGTAGGTCCACATTCGATTTTTATATGTCCCTAGATATATTTGTTGGTCAAACTATATGATATGATATTTATGATAGAATCATTTATAATGGTCCTACTAGATATAATTACTATTTCATTTTCTTTCCTTAAATAAAAGTTACGGAATTACCATAAATGACATATATATATGACAATTAATGTTTCTAATAATAAATATTTGATAACAATTTGTATCTCCTCCATCATTTTTCTTTAATTTTATATTATTAAAATAAATCAAACAAATCAAATTAGCTATAAAATTAAACTTTAGTTTTTTTCCGTATATGTTATATTTTGAAATTTAAAAAACCAAGAATAAATGACTAAAACTATGAAAATTATTATGTTAAAAATTAATGATCAATAGTTTAACATTTTTATTATAAAAAGATACACATGAATTTAAAACCATATGAGTAAAAAGTATCATTCAATAATAAAATATATATATATAGATTAAACTATATACCATATAAGATTACATACTTATTTTAATTTCAAAAATTTCAATGAATTTCAAGAAAATTTATAAATTATAAACGTATTAAATTTTTCACATTGAAAATTTTTATTATCAATGATTTAAATATATTAGTTCTTTTTTATAATTTTCTATTTTTTAAAGATATTAACACAATCGATAATATGGTTTTTTTGGTATATACCATACAAACTGAATGTATGTGAGTTTATAAAACCCGTAAGATTTGGATATGGTTTGATTTATGATTGATTAAACTGAAACATGTAAATATATATATATATATATATCTATTTGTTACATGAGTTGAACTATAATTATGATTTGTAAATCACTTGAATCACTTGAAATATAATTAACTAACAATTTAATGCAACTGAGGCTTCTTATTTTCTTCATCTTTTTTTTTGATCTTTTTTTTTTTAATAAAAACTAAATTGAAGTAAAAATTATAAATTTGATGGACAACAATTAGTTGAAATTCTTTACAATTTTTTTTTAATCTTTAAACAAACAGAGTTGTGCTCAATCGAAGACATATTAATTTGATGAACACTAAATATGGAAGAATATAAAAACTTTTCTTTCATGCTTCTGTTTTGTTTTTATTTTCAAAATTTAGAGATTTGATATTAATTCTAGATTTGATCATAGAAGCCTTTTTTGTTTTTTATTCTTTTAGTTAAACATTTAATATTTTTTTAGTAAATGACTTTTTGACAATATGACTCTAAATATGATCATATTATTTATTTTTATAATATATAATATGATTTCAAACTAAATAATAATGTATTTTGGTATAAAATTGAATAAACTGAAAACCAATATATAAACCAAATCAAAATGAAGTAAATATGGATTTAGAATAGTAGTTATATTTTAATAACCAAAATACTGAAACCCGATCTCCAGATTGAACATCCTTAATCCAGATGAAACCGAACTTTTGTTTCATTTTCCAAAATATAATAAAAATAATAACTTCATCACGCGCAAGACGCGGGTCTTATCCTAGTTATAAGTATGAGACAAGGGTCAGTTACGATCGTTGAGCTAACAAGCCCAATGATGATAGAAGCCCGACGAAGGTCCTTCTCGTCAAAAGTGCTGTGACAAGTAGATCAAGACTTTTCTTGGTTTAGTTTCAAGTAGCTGAGGCGTGACATGTTGCCTAGCTCAGATACGGCTTCCCGGTTTAGTTGTAAGCCATGAAGATCAAAACTTTTCTCCACAGATCGCACCCTGATCTCGGCCCGATAAGTTTTAAGGTCAACATGACTTTACCTTCTTTTCCAAAGCTCGCCATGACAAGCTTGCCGTAACCGGTACAAGCTTCTCGTCAAAGTGTAAAGTAGGCGCAGCTTCTTAGGCTCTATAGGTGACAACGCTCTCAAGCTCAAAGATAAGCTCGGTCACTTGTTTCATCTTCACAACAAAGATAAGTTCTCTTAGTAAATAATCTCATGCTTTAATCACTGTTATATGTGGTTATGGTTGACATTATCTTTGTATTACGATCAAAGTTTTATGAGAGAGAGTGAGAAGAGAGTTTGTTATGAAATGTTATCTTATTCCATAAGAAATGTACAATTGCAAGTATATATAGTCAGCTATACATTGAACCGGATCTATACAACAAACCGTCAATCTAATTTAACCAACATAGACCAGTATACCATATAATAGGCCCCCTCAAGATGAGCATTCGAAGATGTTAAGAAGACTCATCTTGGACTTTAGGTGCTCAAACTGGTGAGGGAACAGAGGCTTAGTCATGATATCAGCCACTTGATCTGTTGTACGAACATGTAGAGTCTTCAGCGTACCACGATCAAGCCGTTCACGAACAAAGTGGCAATCGTTTTCTATATGCTTTGTGCGCTCATGGAAAACAGGATTGGTGGCAATGTATATGGCTGCTGTGCTATCAGAAAACAAGATAGGAGGCTGTAGCTGAGGAACCTTCAAATCATTACACAACTTAATCAACCAAATCATCTCCTTTGCTGCCTGAGACAAAGCTCGATATTCTGCTTCACCAGAGGAGCATGATACCGTATCCTGCTTCTTAGAACGCCAAGAGATCATAGAGTTTCCAAGGAACATAGACAGCCCAGTCGTAGAACGTCTACTATCTCGACAAGATGACCAGTCAGCGTCAGCAAAACCCTTCAAAGTTAAGTCAGCTGAAACAGAATAGAAGAGTTCCATACCAACAGTTCCTTTAATATATTGCAACACACGGTATACTGCATGAAGATGAGGTTGCTTAGGAGCAGAGGAGTATTGACATAACTTGTTAACAGCATAAGTGATATCCGGCCGTGTGATCGTAAGATACATTAGCCGGCCAACAAGACTTCGATACATCTCTGGCTTCTCAATAGCATCACCATCATCAATAGACAAATGCAGATTAGGAATCATAGGAGTAGACACAGGCTTACATCCAAGCATACCTGCTGCAGTAAGAATATCCAATGAATACTTCCTTTGACATATAGAAATCCCTTTACTTGTTCGAGCTATCTCCAATCCCAAAAAGTATTTCAAAACACCCAAGTCACGAAGTTTAAACTGCTGAGACAAATCTTGATTCAACTGCTTCGACTTGAGCTCATTAGTACTAGCCACAATTATGTCATCAACATAAACCAGTACTGCAAGAAACTGACCATCTGCACACGTCTTGACAAACAGAGTATGATCCCCAGTACTCGTCTTGAAACCCAAGCGTAACAATGCAGTGGATAGCTTCAAAAACCATTGTCTAGAAGCCTGTTTCAAACCATATATAGATTTGTTTAATTTGAAAACAGCATTCGGAGACAATGTGATACCTTTCCTCTCTGCATATCCATTTGGAATCTTCATGTAAATCTCCTCATTCAATTCTCCATTCAAAAATGCATTAGAAATATCTAGTTGATGGAGATGCTGCTACTTTCAAAAGAAAACGAACAGTAGTTAACTTGGCAACTGGGGAGAAAGTTTCAGTGTAGTCTAAGCCTTCCTTTTGAGTGTAACCTTTAGCCACCACCCAGACTTTACGTCTCTCAAGAGTGCCATCAGCATGGAACTTCAAAGAATAAATCACCTTACACCCAACAGCCTTCTTCTCAGTCGGCAAAGTAGTAACAACCCAAGTATTAGTATCCTCCATCGCTCCAAACTCTTTATCCCAAGCTTCACACCACTCTGTGGAATCTTTTACCTCAGAAAATGAATGAGGAATAGGAACTTTGGTAATAGAGTTGATGTAAGATAAATGAATAGGAGATATCTTGGAGTAAGATAATGAAGAAGATATAGATGAGAAAGTGTGGAATCCATATTATAACAATAGTAATCTTGCAAGTGAGCAGGTTGTGTGCGGATTCTAGAAGAAATTTGTGATGGTAGATTAGAAGATGGAGAAATTTGTGATGGTATATTTGATGTGGATGTGGAAGGTGTATTACCTGATGACGAGGAGAGTGGTGTAAAGAGCTTGAGTGCATCTGCAGACAACTGAGAAGATGCCAACGGAAACACTTCTTCATGAAAGACCACATTCCTCGAAATAGATATTTGATGCGTCTCTAAATCCAACAATTTATATTCCTTGTAGCCAGATGGATAACCCAAGAACAAGCAAGCCCGTGACCTTGGTTGAAATTTGTGTCTCTGCTTTGGTGAAGATGATCCATAACAAAGACAACCAAATGTTCTAATCCGATCATAGAGAGGTGGCTTACCAGTGATTATCTCATACGGAGTCTTATTCCCAAGCAGCGGAGAAGGTGTTCTGTTTATGACAAATACAGCCGTCATTACACAGTCACCCCAGTAAGATAAAGGTAGATGAGACTGAAACAAGAAATCTCTAGCGACATTCAAGATGTGTTGGTGCTTGCGCTCAACCACGGAGTTTTGTTCCGGTGTCTCAGGGCATGAGTGAAACGATACAATGCCTTTAGACTGAAAGAACGATGTGAACTTAAGCTCAGGTGCATTATCCGAACGAACAGACTTGACCTTGACATTGTATTGGTTTTCAACTTGAGCCACAAAAGCAGGAAACACTGTCAAAACCTCATTCTTAGTACGCAACAAATAGATTCAGGTAGCTCTAGAGTGGTCATCCACAATTGTGAGAAAATATTTAAAACCATCAACTGTCTCAGCGGAGAATGGCCCCCAAGTATCAATATGTAAAAGCTCAAAGGTTGAATTACATATTGTCTGAGAAGTAGGGAAAGACAATTTCTTCTGTTTAGCCAAATGACAGATATGACAATAAGAAGAGCCTTTATTCTTGTGACGAGTAGTCCCCAAAGCATCAGAGATTGCATCTAGACGAGAGAAAGAAGCATGTCCAAGTCTGTTGTGCTAAGTTCCAATATCTACGACCGCATTCACCATTGTAGTATTGTCCTGCACGTCAAGAACATACAGATTTCCTACTCGCCTACCCTGACCAATCATCAACGCCTTGGTACGATCATGTATTGCACAAGTATAAGGATCAAATATCACTCTTGAAACAGTATCAGTAGTCAAAGAGCTGATGCTGATAAGGTGTAAACGGAACTCAGGTATAAACAAAACATTTCGTAGAAGGATATGTTTGTTTAACCGAATATTTCCCACGCCACTAATCTTGACCAAAGATCCATTTGGCAAGTTCACAGAGCTCTGTATAGAAGTATCCAAAGTAGTGAAAAGATCCCTATTGTGGGATACATGGTGAGTAGCTCCAGAATCAAGAACCCAAGTCTCATTGCCTAAAACTGTTTTAGAAACAGTAAGAATGCCAATGAAGCAAAATGTAGACGGAGAAAAGGTGATACCAGTGACATCATTCTGAGATTGAGATGTAGAGGCCTCGGCGTGAGCTGAAACAGGAGTACTCTGAAGTTGAGAACTGAAGAGAGCAATGAACTTCTGGATTTGATCTTTTGTGAGATTACCAATCAAACCATCAAGAGACGAAGATTTCTCATCAGACTTAGCAGACAAGTTGACTTGGGAAGTAACAGAGGGAGATTTCTGAACTTTATCCACATTCTTGCCTTTAGTGAGATAGCCTGGAGGGAAACCATGTTTCTTGTAACATCGCTCAGCAATGTGACCAACTTTGTTGCAGAAAGAACAAATTGGTTTGCCTTTATGAGCACCAGATTGAACATAGCAGACAGTCGAGTTCTCTTAAGCTGAAGTGTTGGTTTCAGATACCTGAAAAGCAGCCGGAGAAATTGCAGTAGCAAAGTTCTTCTGACTGTCATCTTGATCCAATATGTTATACACTTCAGTAAGAGAGGGGAGTGTCTTCTTCATGATAATCTAACGCCTGATCACACCATATGACTCATTCAAACCAGCAAGGAACTTCACAATCTTAGCTCGGTCAGCCTTCTGTTGTAGACGCTGAGCTTTGCCACAAGTACAAGGATCATCAGCCTCTTCACAGTTTTCTAAATGACTCCACAGTGTCTTCAGTTTAGTGAAATAATCAGAAAGTGATAGAGAGCTCTGACGTAAATCTTGTATCTCCTGTGTAAGATTGTAGGTCCTTGGCAGATTGGTCATATGGAAACGACTATGCAAATCACACCACAGGTCAGTAGCATCACGCAAACGTAAAATACTACGATATATCTCGGGTGAAACAGAGTTAAGGATCCAGGATTTAACCAAACTATTTCATCTAGACCAGATTCGAAAATTTTGATCGGATTCATCAGGACGAGGTATCGATCCATCAATAAAACCAATTTTATTTTTCGCATCTAGATCAATCTTCATCGCAGCTTCCCAATCATCAAAGTTCGATCCGTAAAGTTTGAGAGAGACGAGTTGCAAACTTGGATGATCGGATGTGTGCATAAAGAATGGAGAGTGAATCGCATCCGTAAGGTCGACACCTGCATTCGATCGGAGAGCCTGAAGATCCGGACTCGCAGACGCCGGAGAAGCATTCTGAGCCGAGGCATTCGCCGTACGGGTCGAGCGACGAGGAAATCTCTTCACAGACACCATCGTAACACAATGATCGCAAGAAAATGAGCTCAGATCAAGCAGATTTCGCGAGAAACAAGCTCGATTTCAGCTCTGATACCATATTACGATCAAAGTTTTATGAGAGAGAGTGAGAAGAGAGTTTGTTATGAAATGTTATCTTATTCCATAAGAAATGTACAATTGCAAGTATATATAGTCAGATATACATTGAACCGGATCTATACAACAAACCGTCAATCTAATTTAACCAACATAAACCAGTATACCATCTAATACTTTGGTTCATGAACTATTAAACAATTTTAAGTTGTTCATTCATCTCATGTTATTGATTGGCTCTCGGTTGCCTATGATATTATTACATATACAATTATTATATCGATATGTGCAACTCACGAGCATAAAAGAAAAACATGTTCAATCACTTGCTTATTAATGATTCATAACTTGATTATTTCTTTTGGCTTATATTGACCTAATCATGATCCTGCTTTTCGTGAACCAGAGTTGATTAGATAGTTGAGCCAAAGAGAATCAACAAGCACTTGCCACCGTCATAACCTCATGCTTTGAAGGACGGCTTTCAGCTAAGAGCTTGGCGGAAGCGGTACAAGTGGCACAAGCCGGTGTGTCTCTCGACATCATCATAGCCTGACGAACATACAAGCCAACAACTTAATGATCGCGACACGAGCCTTCGGGTCAGCAATAGTTCGGTAAACTTGTATCTTAGGCACAAGTTAAAATTTAACTTGCTTTCTACTAGGCACGAGTTTGCAATTGATTCGCTTATTGTTAGACACTAGTCTACAGAAACTCATCCTTGGCTAGGCACGAGTTTACATAATATCTCCTTCTACTAGGCACGAGTTCAGTAAACTCGTCTTTGTCACGTCATGAGTCTAGTAAACTTGCCTTTCATTAAGCACGAGTTTAAAGTAAACTCGCCTTTTACTAAGCACAAGTTCAAAGTAAACTCGCCTACATCGTCATAGGCATGAATGTGTCTAGTTCATTTTCTAATAAACCCTATTCGTAAAATTCACAGTTATCGACTTCGTCTCTCTCTACGAACTTGGGGGGACTTAGTGTTAGGGGTGGATTTACATCCTCCCTAAAGGCCCATTAGACAATAAATTAGGCCCATATTGACAAGAAGCCTTAGGCTTCATACTTCCTATAAATAAGGAGCTACCTTCTTATTAGGAAGGATCTTTCTCTTCTTTTAGATCTAGAACACTTCCTATAAGAATTTTATAAATTCTTAGATTCACTTTACTATTCAAATCATTTGTAATGCAATTTTTGATCAATAAAATCTCTTGGATGTTCTTTCTCATTTGATTTCAATGTTGATTTCTCCTAAGCCTCAAGAATCTAACCCTTAGATTCTTTCGTTGTATGAATTCAACAAACACACCATTTTCGGTTCAAACAGATTTATGTATTTCTGATTTGCAAAGAGGTTTAGCTCGTGCTTCAGTTACAAGTAATCAGCTGGGTATACACATGAATTAAAGTAACATATTTATGAGGACAGAGGCTGGAAGAAATGAGTTTTTCTAAGGCCTGAGATCATATTCAGCTACTAGAGGAGACTTGATAATATAACCTAAAGTGCATCGATCGTGTTTATTGTTCTGGACACTCTTGAATCATTCCTGAAACTCAGAAACAAGATCTTCTTGCCGTTGATTGGAAACTGTAGGGTCGAGGGTGAAACTAATATTATGCAACGTGCTTGTTGCCTCAAGTTGAGACCTTTTTAGATGTGTGTTTTCTTACACTGGTGTCTTGTCATGATGTATGAAGGAGCAAGGAACAAGAGGCAAGAGTTTGTATTCTGGAGTGCTTGTTGAGTTCTTTGGAGCTTAACTATTATGGGATTTCTCTTGCTTGATAACGTGAATAGATCAATGCATTTTGCTTGGATCTAAGTAACAAGACTGTCTTGGAATGGTCTGAGAATAAATGAATTCTGCTCAGAGAACTTACAAGAGCAAAGGGGCAGAGACTGTATCAATGGATATACCCGAGCATACACCAAATGTTAAAGCAAAATATGATATGTTTAAAGGTTAGTTTTAACTTACTTGAGCACTCAAACATGGGGGAAATAATTTCTTATTTCTTACTTATGGGTTCTAAGTATAGAATGAGTTCATATTCTTCTACCGCATCAAGAAGAGATTGTTCTGTGCGTACGTCAGGCTTAGATCCTGGTCTATTGGCGACAGCGGTGTCTAATTGATGTTAGGACAGCTGAGAGAGACACGGCATTGATGAAGGTGAAGAAAAGACAAAGTGCTTGAGTATCAACCTAAGTTAAAAGGGGGGAGAATGTTACAAGTGTGCTTAGGGTTTATTATGCAGTCATCAAAGGAGAGGTCATTGGTGATATATGAGATGGTGCTTGGATTATAAAACATAGTCATCAAAAGGGAGATTGTTAGTGTTGTGTTGACTAGTTTGAGAAGGCGCTTGAATTCTAAAACACAGTCATCAAAGGAGAGATTGAAGATGTAATGCTGTTTGGTTTGAGAAAGCAAAACGGAAAGTACATCAGGAAGTACTACATAACATAGATCAAGAAGTGGTTCATGACGTACAGTAGGAAGTATGATCTTGTATGATCTGTGTGTGGCGTCATCCCACCAAAGAGATTTGTATGATCTTGGTGGTCATGTTCTAACTATTTGTAGACAGTGATGCTCCAGTGCTGCTGGATGGTAGTCAATGCATGTGTGCTTGATACCTATCTTTATAGTTCATCAATCTAGAAAAGAATGGTAGACATTGTAGTGTTGGATACCATAGCAATTGTAATTGCAATCATGTTCTAGTGGGTTTGTTTTTGGACTATCCCAGGGATGTAGGGAAACAGAACCTCAATAAAAAACTCTATGTGTTCTTTACTTTATGCTCATACATACTCTATATAGATAGACTCGCACACATAGATCTAGCCACAAACTGCACTTTCATTCAGGACATTTTATTTGTCCTTGATGTGGAAACGGAATAAGCTACCACAAGCTAGAGAATCCAATTGTCAAGTCAATATTGTACTTGTGTCCTTGATGGAAGTCTAAGATTCTCATACTCTGTTAATAAATTTGTTCTAGTCTTGACAAGGTTACATCAATTTTTTTCCGACGATTAGATACTTCAGTTCAGCTTTTAGAATACTGACCTTGAATAAATTCTGTGAGCAACCAAACTAAGATAACAAATAAGAACAAACCGAGAACTGCACAAAAATACAACCAAAGTTTGGGAAATGAAATTTGCAAATGCATAATATAACTTCAACAGAGAGAGAAAAGAGTATAGCTAAATCTTTTGAGATATCAAACAACAACAAGGTCCAAAATGCAAACAAATATAAACTATTAAACCTATTCAGCCTTGGCAGCAGATGCAGCAGCTTGACCTCTGAGATGACCAATCCTTTTAGCAGAAATAAGACCAACCTTCTGTCCAGGTGGTTCATCAAATCTAACCGTACTCGCGTGACCAATGTGCTGATGGTTACCTCCTCCATGAGGATGCTCCACTGGATTCATAGCCACACCACGAACCTTAGGCCATGAGTTTCTCTTCACACGGTACTTGTGTTACGCGTTTCCTGCCTTGAGCATCGGCTTCTCAGTCCTTCCTCCACCAGCAACTTGACCAATCATAGCTCTGCACCCACTCGGAACAATCTTCTTGGAACCAGATGGCAACTTGATCCTATCAAACACACATAATAAAATTCATCATTGTGAATTTGAACAACGAATGTATTCAAACCAATCATTCTATACTACAACAAACTGTTATCTACATAAGTGTAACCAATTTAAGCAAAAAAAAAAACACAAGTTTAAATATTACATAGATTCAAAGACAATTATGCCACCTTCATAGATATAGACAGCTATGTCTGAAATCCAGAAACAAACGTTGTCGTATCATTGTCAGGGTTGTGTGCAATAACGATAGCGTAATCACCAAAAGCTCTAGCGAGCACACCACGATCACCGACATGATGCTCGACGTTACAGACAACAGTTCCTTCAGGGATAGCTCTAAGTGGGAGAACATTTCCGACAACGAGAGTGGCTTTCTTACCGCAGTATAAGAACTGTCCAGTGTACATTCCTTCGGCGGCGACGAAGAGGTCCTTTTGTTTCTTGTAACGGAAAGAATGACGGAACGTGACGCGAGCTAACGGCGCACCACGGTCAGGATCGTGGATGATCTCCATCACGACGCCCTTAAGGTATCCATTTCTCTTGCCGTAGTCGAGGCTACGGAACTTGGCTTGACCCTTGCGGTGGTGGGTGTGGGATTTGAAGATGGAACCTGCTCCCTTACGTTGAGCTCTGATGACACGACCCATGGATGGATTCTTGACGTAGAAGTTTACAATTAGGGTTTGAAACCAAACTCGATAGTGAGGAAAAAATCACCATTTTATTGTGTAACCTGACGTCGTTTCAACCCTAATGGGATTGGCCTATTGGAATTAAAGCCCGTTATTATTAGTCTAAACCCATACAAAAGCCTAAATCAAGAAAGATTATAAATCGAGGGTTGTTGTTTGTTTGTCTATACGGATTATTAATATTGAGAATACACCAAAATTATAATTTTTTATTAATTTATAGAAATTATTAATTTATATATATACTAAATGAAACAAAAATTCAATTTGAGACTATAAAATTATATTATTTTATAGATATTTAGTGTATATTAATTTATAGAGTATTAATTTAAAGAAGTTATATTGTATCAGATCAAAGTTGTTCATCACTAGGCATGGACAATTGGATACACATTCGGATTCAGATTAGGTTTTTTAGATCTCGATTTTTTGGTTTTTTCTCCCATGCCTCTGATTTACGCTATTAGAAAACTCTTCATAAGTCTTAGACCTTTTAAAATTCATGGAAGCTTAGACAAGGTATTATCAAGTTGAATCCAAATGAAAAACTACATATCACATGGACAAAAAAGGGTATAATTTCAATTTGGTTCATGTATATATAAAGAACATCAAAATAATGAACAAAACATTTGATATTTTCCCATGAAATTGCATATATGTGTATTTTAAGTTATATTATATAGTCTTGCTAAGCGCAATCTTTCTTTTGTTTTGGTTCAGCTTAAGACCATGTTTAATGGGAGGTTGTTAAGGTGGGATTCTTAGCAGAATATAAGAATCCGTCTCTTAATTCTTAACTAAAAAAACTAAAATCCGGCTCTTAGAGCAACCTTAGTGGTGTCACTACTTCTAAAATCTCTCACCAATTTAATATTAATATTTTTAAAAAAATTTAGTTAATTAAATAAAAAATATAAAAGGTAACTAATCAATGAACACAAAATGTTAGTGGGAGTATCTCAATTAATTGTCAAAGTACCTCCCCACACAATCGTTTTACACATATTTTCTTACTTTGGTTTTCTCTTTTTTACTTTTAGTATTTGTAATACACTTTAATAGTTGGGAAACTTGGTCACATCCCTTCAATGCTGATGCTCTTGAAGCTTTTATTTAAGAGCAGGTTTTTAGTTTTTTTAGTTAAAAGTTTAAAGATGGGTTCTTATATTCCGCTAAGAACTCCACCCTAAGAACATCCCATTAAACATGCTTTAAGAGCACAATTATCCCAAATCCTTAATGGGGTTTTCAATAAAAATTAGCGCACAGACGCCACAAAAAATATAACAATCAGTAATAAAAATAGTGAATTAAGGATCGCTTTTTTCCGTGTGTTCTTGCACTGTGCACGGGTCCCATTGACATAAACAACCCGAAATTGATGTGTTTTTTAATTTTTAATTTTTTAATCAGCCGAAGAAAAAAAAAAGAAAATTTAAGAAACCCTAATTGGGTTTCATGGATAATAATGGCCTAAGTATCTGAGATATTTGATAAATACATATATAGAAAGAACTATACATATAAAAGAGGATATATATTATTATGCAAGTTTCGTTGATGTACACAATACACAGAAATGCTATCGTTTTGAATCTATGATGTCTAAAATTTATCATATTTAATTTGATGAATAAACATGCACCAAAATACAATGAAACCTCTATAAATTAGTAATGTTGAGATTACATCAAAATTTTATTTTTTATTAATTTAGAGAAATATATAGATATACTAACTGAACCAAAAATTCAATATGGAACTATAAAATTATATTAATTTATAGAAATATTTAGTGTATATTAATTTATCGAGTATTAATTTATAAAGGTTCTACTAGAACAACAATATTTGGAGAGCACGTATAAGTCTCGTGTATAATGTGAGAGAAGTGATTCACACAAAATTTTGACTCTACACCTTACATAATATATTTATATACTTTTTTTTTTTTGACAACGAAAGGCTGATCTATTACTCAAGCTTGAGGTGGTCTGGGGATCCAGACCGGAATAAAACAACCAACATATATCAGATCACGATAGAAAGACCGTGCTGTCTTAGCTAAGTGATCGGACACAACATTTCGGGACCTAGGAACATAAACGATCTTGAAGTCTGGGAAACAAATCCGCAGCGATGATATCCTCTCCAGTTCCGTCGAAAAGCTCGGCCATCCATGGGGGTTTGTGAGCATCTATAACAAGTCCTTGCAATCCGTCCCAAAGTTCTGACATGGCGAATGTTGAAGCATGTTCTCCATTGCCCACCGCAGTGCTTCCAGCTTCGAATGCAAAGCCGATTCCACCCTAGTAACATTACGCAAGCCCATCAGCTGGCTATTCCCCGCGCTATCCTTCCAATCCCAACCACATCCTGAGAATTGATCTGTAGAAGTCCAAGAACCATCTACCATGCAGATATCTCGTAGGCTTATGACCTGACTTTCAGCATCGTCGCTTACTTGTGGTGGCACAATGCCAGTCTCCTGCTCATTGGCTTGAAACCAGGCAAGGCACTCGCTCTCCGTATATCGGGCTATTTCCAGAGGATCTCTATCAATTCCTCGGAACAACTTATCATTCCGAGCCTTCCATATGTACCATATTAGCCAAGGATAAGGGTCTCTGCCTAATTCCGGTTCCATTATGGCCTTCTTCCAGAATAGATAATCCATGTTCGCATATGTGCTCTGCAGTGGGAATAAGGTTGAGCTGGTAGGTATAGATGCTAAGGCCCACACTTGTAACGCAGGTGGGCATTGGAAAATTGCATGTGCAATTGTCTCTTCCGGTTCTCCGCATCTTGGACAAAAGTTGTCACATCTCATATGTCTATGGTTCAATGCACTCGTAACAGCCACATGGCCTGTTATAATTTGCCACATAAGATGGCACATCTTCGGGGGTGCTTTAATCTTCCAGACATATGCTTGGAGTTTTGTAATACTAGGCTCACCCACAACATCATCCTCCTCCTTCATCAAAATATTCCGAGCGACCCAATAACCGGACTTAACTGTGTACTGTACATTCCTTGTATAGCTCCAGCAATACGTGTCGCTGCGATGTGTTGGGCTAGTAGCCATACTTCTGATGAGAGGTATGTCAGCAGCGTCTATATAATTCGCCAATCGATCCAAATCCCAAGACTTCGTTTCGTGATTAATGAGATCACTCACTCTCATATTCGGATGTAAGGCCGGAGCAGCTGGAGAAGCTGGCCTTGCAGGGATTGTAGGAATCCAAGGATCCTCCCATACTCTCACTTCATAGCCTGAATGTATCTTCTGTCTAACCCCCAGCAGTAGTAAATCTCGAGAAGCCGATAAGCTTGTCCACACGTACGATGGGCTGTTGACAGTGAGTTTACGCAAAGGCGAACTCTGACGATAATATCGACCTCTCATAACTCTAGCTACCAGAGAATCTGGGTATTGTGCTAATCTCCATAACTGTTTGGCTAGCAGCGCCAGGATAAACTCATGGATCATCCTAAAGCCAATTCCCCCTTCCTCCTTGGATAGACATAACTTATCCCATGTAGACCAATTTGTTTTACTATTAATTTTAATTATTTATTTTATTTTTTTTCTTAAAGTTATTAATATTTTTATTTACTGGTCACCCCTAGGAAAAAGGGGCGTATCGTCGGGATTGGCTTGGTTAACGATGTCACTGCAGCGACATCGTCTTATCATCAGGAGCAGCACGATGTCAATGCTCAGCTACGCTCGGAGTTGGCTTCGCTCACCGAGCATGTGACTTCTCTCACCGATGTCCTCGACATTTTAACGGTTGGAAATCCGCAACTGGAGGAGATGTTGCGCCAGAGAAGGGAACGCGGAGGGCTTCCAACCCAACAGCATCCACCATCACAGTCACAGCCGGCAACCAACTTTGGAGTGGAGCAGGATTTGGCGAGCCAGGACGAGTTCGTTCGGCAATTTCACGACCAGCATCCGTAGTTTTTTTTTTAATTGTATATTATGCATTTTAAAACTTAATTGTATATTATTTAGTTACTTATAAAATATTTTATTTTTTATTTTTATTTATAATTTGATTTTTGTTATTTTTTAAAAATAAATTATTTATATTTATAATTAATTTTTTTAATAGGGAAAAAAATATTTCGAAGCAAAATCCTCGTAAATGTTTCCAAGTAATGTCTTCGTAAATAATTCTAGTAAGTTCCTCGTAATGAATTACTACGAGCTTACGAGGAAAAGTTAACTACGAGCTTACGAGGAAACCCTACGAGGACCTTACGAGGAAAAGGTAACCACGCCTTTACGAGGAAAAGTTTCCTCGTAAATTAGCTAGGACCTTACGAGGAAAAAGGTTTTACGATGAACGTGTTTCGACGAAATGCGTTTTCTCGTAAGTTCCTAGTAAATTGTCATTTACTAGGAAATAACGAGGAAAACCCGTCCTAGTAATGGACGTGTTTTCTTGTAGTGTTTTGCGAATGATGCCAGGTAAGTCTTCTTCTGTTCTTCCATTTTTAACTATCCACTCGAGAGTTTCAAATTTCAGCGAAAGATGAAGAGGCCCAACAAGAACGTTAAAAATGATTTACATTGTGACATTTTTTTGACATCTACAACAGACTCATATTGACTCTGCAAACCAAACCGGTAATTTTGTATCCATGTGAACGACGAATGAAGATTGTTTCCTCGCACTGCGTGCCAGACTGTCCGCCCGTGAATTCAGCGTTCTTGGTACATGGATGATTTCCGAGCTGTGAAAATTTTCTTTGAGGATCTTAATATCCTCCAAATAGTTTGCAAAGGCTGGCCATTCTTCTTGTTCCGAAATCATCTTCACCAATTGAGAGTAATGTGTTGCAAAAGTGACATGGTACTGATGCAAATTCTTCATACTTTCCATTGCCCATATAAGGACTTCTATTTCCGAATGGAGAGGCGAAAGGCAAGCTCTTACATTCCTTGCTCCCATCAAACCAGCAAAACCTTTTATGTAAAAATTGTGACATTATTATTTTTATATTTTAACTTCGAAAATTTTACTTAAATGTTTTTTATTTAAAAATTTGTTACTTTTGATTGGTTTAACTGTACCAAATTATTTTATTTTAATTTTAATAAATTTTTATTTTTATTTTACAAACACAATTTTACTTATATTATAATTAATAATAATGTATTTCAAGTATGTCATTTATCCCTAATTTTAAGTATGTCTATACTTATATATATATAAATCCTAATAAGTTTTAGATTTTTTTTGTTTTAGTTCAAATACGTTAAAATGGTAAAAATCAAATTTTAATTTAGTTAATAAACGAATAAATGCTAATAAAATTGTAAACATTAATTGTCAACAAATATATTTATTTGATTAGTATTACATTAGTTTTGTATTTTAAAGCACATTTAGAATTATTTTTGATCTATATATGTTTATTTATAAAATAGGATATATAAGTTAATGTGATTTTTTACAATATACTTATATTTAGTTTATTTTCTTATTAATGTTATATATATATATATATTATTGTAACGGTGATATATGATTTATTAGTTATAAATATATTTCAAAAGTCTTCAGAAAATAATTACTTATAATGATAGTATAAAAATTATTAGCAATACCATATTTAAAGAGTCTTTCCGAAAATTGTAAAGTTCTTTAAGGAAATTTTATATGTCATAATTAACTTGATGTCATTTTTAAAAAAAAAGTCATGCCATTCATTTTTTGGTGAAAATGAATGTGATATTGGTACGTACCAAAATCAGTTTTCATATAATGTATAAGGGATAGTTTCTTGTTTATAGTTAGATACTTTCATATAACTATGGTATGGCAACACCATGAATACTCCAATCTCTCTTAATCTGATTATTCGCTAAATTACTCAAATCTCTTTTAATCTCCCTTTCTCTCTAATTAATCTTTTTTATTCTCTAAACATTATCGTCTAAGCCTAATGGAAATTTTAAATTAATATGAATAATTGGTTTTCAAAAAAATATGGTATGGCAGTAAAATCCAAAGATAATTATGTGCATTTTTCGGCTTCTTGAATTAGACATATGAACATTTTTATAAAATACAAGAATGGGAGCTAAAATGAGAGAGTCAAAACTATATACACTATACCCATGTTCAGTTGCAAGTCGCTAACTGCAGCGACCAACGCCCGGCAGCTAGCAACTAAATTGTTGGTTGTTTATTTGTCGATGTATGAGCGATTGGTAATTTTTAATTGTTGTACTTGCTAACGTTTTGATTTAATATTTAAATGATAAAAAATAAAAAAAATACAAATTGGTTTTGTTAATCGCAGAAATCACTAACTAAATAAAGTGACTAATTGGTAGCTCAGCTCAGCAATGTGTAAATGAACAAACGATCTTTGATCGACACTGGCCGTTGTTGCTGGTCACTGCCACTAACACTAGGGCTGGGCATCATTACTCGTTACTCGCCTTAAACTCGGTATTTGACTCGTACCCGCCTTAAAAATTCAAGTACTCGGTGTTGTCAAGGCAAGTAACAAGGCGACAATTTTCATTACTTGCAAGACTAAGTCAAGTATCAAGTATCATTATTATATTTTGTATTTGACTCGTTCTGCCCCGCTACTTGTTCCATTACTTGCTATTTGTTACATAATCTATTAATTAGTTTTTCATATTTGTCTTTTTTTTTACTTGCATTTAGGACTAGACATAAATACACACTACTCTTCTTATATTTGTTACTTATTTTGTATCCAATCTTGATCTTTGAATACTCGTCGTTATCTAGTTAAGTATTACACATCAACAAATATTAAAAATTTAGTAATATGATTTGTTATTACTTGTTAGTTATCTAGAGAAGATATTCTTGTTATCGTGATCATTATACAATGTTTATATACCATAATATACATTTTTTAATTTATCTTTTTTATAATATGAACAAATATTCTATTTAAAGTAATTTACATGTTACTTTGAGTAAAATAAACAAAATAAATTTTCATGTCTATTTCTAACAGAATATTATTTAGTTATGAGTTCTTAAATATTCCGAAAAAGCTCGTAAATAGTGCACAAGTACTCGTAAATAGTAAGTAATAGAGCAAGGCAAGTAACTTGCAAGTCGTTTATTTTTCATCAAGTAATAGTAAGTACTCGTTTTAAACAAGTCAAGTACAAGTCGAAAATTTTATTATTCGTACAAGGCAAGTCAAGTCGCGAGTACATGCAAAATAGCAAGTACTCGCCTTGCGCCCACCCCTAACTAACACCTTGCAAACGAAGATGACCACATATATATCCTGTAACCACTTGATCTGATATTCTATTTGAAATAAAATAATTCAGATATGAGAACATCAATATGAGCAAGCAAGCTTTGTAGATGACACCACTTTCAAATCTGTATTACATGATAATATATATATATAATATGGAGCATTATTAAAGATTCTATAGAATTTCTTGATAGATAAAACTGGTTTATAGAAGTTAACAAGTTACACATCAAGATCACCAGTCAACCTTTCACGTTGAGTTGAGGGAAGAAAAAAGTCTCCCACATACCCAATCCCAACTATTACAAAGTCTTAGAAAGAAAACAAGAACAATAAGCCATCTCGAAGCTATCGGCCGTTTTATTGGACTTATGATCGAATTTTATCTGAAGATGGAGATGAGAGACATGAAGAACACTTCATCACAGGGTATGATTAGACCCATATTATGCTCAAAACCAAACTCTTCCTCGGCTAGTCTGAGCAACGTTTGAAACTCGGAGTGTTCGAGCCACGAGATGGGAACGATGTACCGACTTCGGTTCGGCCCAACGTAAACCGGAAAGTGACCTTTGGGCACGTCTTGTGGAAGACTATCATCTTCTTGATTATTGTAGCAACCGTTGACGTTCTTCTTCTTCCCTAGACTTGAGCATCTCTTTAAGATTTGCTTGATCGATGCTGCTTGAGTTGACCTCTTTATGACCATTGTTTTATTTCAAATATTTTCTTCTTTTTTCTAAAACTTGGGGTTTGTTTGAAGAATTGTTATGGATGTTAGACGTCCATGGAGACGTATTTATATATGGAATATGGACTTTTTGGATGGCATAATTTAAATAAAAGAAAATAATATATATTTATACATATAGATAGATACAGTACATTAGCTCTTATAGATAAAAATCAATTCGGTTTGATTACTGATGACGTTGACCAAATAGTAACTATAATATAGGTATTATTAAATGTATATTTAAACATTTACATATATATATATATATATATATATATATATATATATATATATATATATATATATATATATATATATGCATTAGAATACCTTTCTAATTTGTTAATTTTACTAGGTTGCTTAGTCATGATGTTGAAAAACTAGTGACTAATACCACCTCTAATGGTTGAAGTTCTCCCCATTGGAATTTTTAATATGTGTATTATATATATATATATATATAATATATTCATATATATGAATATATTATATATGCATAAGTAATTGTACGACCATAAATAAAGGGTTTTAAAGAATCCTTACCTATAGAATTTCACAAAAATTATAAACCCCATAATTACTTATACATATATAATATATACATATATATATACATAACACATATATTAAGTACTCCAATAGGAAGAATATTCATTGAAAGTGCTCTAAAGGGGATGATTAACTTCAATTTTTTAATCTGAATTCTTAACTTATGATTTGACATTTTTTTCGGATAAGAGATGGTTATTATATCTTATATTTAAGAGATAGTTCTTATCTTTTCTTAGTTAAAATCTAAAATATGTTAAAAGTCGTCTCTTATCCGAAATTAAGAACTCCAGTTAAAAAAAACTAAGATTATTCATAGTTTAAGGTTGCCTGTATAGATTTGACGTAAAAGAAGAATATTTAAGAGTATGCAATTACGTATATATTACACATGCAATGATTTAAACTGAGATAAAAATCAGTTAAAACAAGAGAAAATATATGGTATATACCTACACAAAAATCCATAATTCACTAAGTAAACAAATTCATATTCTCTCTTTTCTTCTTTTTTTCTATCGCTTTCTACTCTCTTTCTAAAAAAAAAAATTATTTTTTTCTTAGGTATTTCACAAATAAACCCTTAAAACAACATTTTTTCCAAAACAAATAATCAATAAAAACACACGTAAACACGTAGTTTTAGTAAAATATCTATAGGTGTTAAAAAAGAAGTAAAACATCTATAGATAACTAGTGATGGTATCTCAGATTCTCATTTAGTCATGTGACATTGCAAAGCATATACAAGGTTTCAAGTTCAAGTGTCAGTAACATGACAAATATTTTTTTTTTGTCATACAAGGATCCAAGTTCAAGTGTCAGTAACATGACAAATATTTTTTTTGTCGACAATAAATTTATATATGTTATATCAAACCGAAGCAATTAAAGTTATCCCATTAATCTAGATTTCCTGTTTGGATTCAAGTTAGTACATTAAGATTTCCTGTTCTTCTGAAAGCAAAATCATGTGGGATGTAGGAGGCAAGGGCTAACAAACATCGAGGACAGAGCCAACAATGACAGAAAGACTAGAGAGATGTAATAAAAATTGTGAAAGAATGTATACAAAACAAAGTCGGGTAGGACTATAACATTGCCCTACAATGTCTCCCATTTGCCTTTACATACTTAGACACAAGTTACATACAAATGTCTATTTTGTTTCTCTTACATTTAATGTCGTATACATCATATGAAGGAGATCATGGCCTGTTATATATCTTTTATAGATTTGTATGTACAATGTTGCGGACGGAAGAAGAGTTTTCTATGTTGTAACAAAAGTACGTACTTGCGATGATACATATTTAAGGGCTCGGCACAAAAAGATATCGCAAAACCTTTGTCTTGGTTTCTCATAAGTACACATGTATTCCTGCAACAAAATACTCAAATCTTTGAAGTTACCATTTTTGAATTTTTCAAAAATGATCAATAATATATTTAAAGTTAATTGATTTTTGTTCTAAACGTATATGAAGAAATTTCTGAGTTACTCACAAATCTTTTTTTAACTTTATATCTAACCTTTTTCATTACTGTAGATGGTGTTACTCTAAATATACTGACAAAACCTGCATATATTTGTAATTTGTTTGTGGATTTTGTTTTTCTAGAATGTATCAAAGTAATCAAAATTATACGTAATTTACGTAATTTTCTACTACATAATTTTTTTTCTATAGGATCCAAATATGTGAGTTGGATGAATTCTCAATATTTATTTATAAACCATGGACTAGGGGTGGGCGTTCGGGTACCCATTCAGGTTCGGTTCGGATCTATTCGGATTTCGGGTTTTTGGGTTCACAAATTTTAGCCCCATTCGGATATTTCTAAATTTCGGTTCGGGTTCGGTTTGAATCTTTGCGGGTTCGATTTGGATCTTTGCGGATTCGGTTCGGGTACGGATAAGCCATATAAATTATTTCTTAAAAACTTTAAAATTGATAATATTCTTTAAATTTCTAAAAATCTATAAACAAAATAAATATTACAAATAATTGAATAACATAAGTCAAAATATCTAAAATTAACATATAAATTAGTTTGTTTTGAATATTTGGATTGTGAATCAATAATTGTTTTTTAAAGTATTTTGATGTTTTGAATGTACTTTAGCAATTTTAAACATGTATGTTTGACTATTTACATATATTTACAAGTATTTTGAAAGTATTTTATATTTATATTGAATGTTTTTATGTACATTAAATCTAAAATAATTAATACATATAGGTATATAAATCTCTTTCTGATATATTTGGGCACCCGAAATACTTCGGTTCGGGTCGAGTTTGGTTTTGGTTCCTTAAATACCAAAATTTTGAATCCACTCGGATATTAAATCAATTTCGGTTTGGGTTTGATACTACTTTTTCAGATCTGGTTTGGTTCTTCGGATCCGGAATTTTTGTCTAGCCCTACATGGACCACACAAACTTTTGGTATTCAACCTCCTGCGAAATCTTTCACACATTCCATCCATCTCTTCCATATTTTTTTCGAGTATCTAATCAACAAAACAGTACATATACATAGGGGTGGGCACAATTACTTGCTACCCGACTTGTACTCGCTACTTGATTTATACTTGGCTCTTAAAGTCGAGTACTCGTTTTGTTCAAGTAGAGTATCAAGTCGTTTATTTCAATTGCTTGCAAGTACAAGACAAATAACAAGTACTAAAATGAAAACAACTACTTGGCGTTGTTGGCTTGCTACTCATAGTTATACATAACTTATTATGCATTTTTACTTTTGAACGAAAAAAATATTTGTATTATAATTAAATTATTTGTTTATAGGGTAAACGAATTAAAAGTGATATATTATAGAAATATTTTAGATTTTTATACTTTATATATATATATATATATCAACTTAAAACATATAAAAAATAACTTAGAATTATAACTAATTAAATTTTTCTTAAACTAATATGCAAGACTTAAGTAGCTAAAATTAATAATTCATATTAAATAACTTATAAATTACTTCAGAAGTAAGTATAAGTACGTAACAAGTAGTAAATCAGAACAAGTAACTTGCAAATATATTATTTTTTAGCAAGTACTTGAAAGTGCAAGTATTCATTTTTAATAAACCAAGTACAAGTCTAACATTTTATTACTCGAACAAATCAAGCCAAGTACTAAATATGCCAAAAATAGCAAGTAGTTTGCTTGTGTCCACCCCTACATATACATGAGAATGGTCATTAAAGTACTGTATATTGACTGACAACTCTAGTAACCAATCTTTAACATATAAACGTCAAAACGTGTGTGTCATTACTTATGAGCTTACTTCAACCGTATGATACTTTTTCTATTTTTACAATAACTTCTTCTTAAATGATTTTTACATCTCTCTATGAGGTCACCTTTGATAACGTGTTATAAAACTAGAGAAAAACTTGAGAGAGCATTTTCATTTGCAAGTGAGAGATGTGAGAATGTTGTGTTTTCTCATTAACCAAAGGCCACATTATATAGTGGTTTGTACAAGGATTTACAAGGAGGATCTACACATTAATTACATGTTGACTACACATAAATGACTAAGATATTTCTGCATAAAGTCTTGGTCAAAGTCTTGGTTGCAAGGCTGAATGGTCTTGGTCAAAGGCATTGATGGCTCGGTTTAATGTGTCGCCATGGTTTAATCTCGGTTGGACCGGATGTGGTGTAGATGGTCTGATGTGAACCTCCTCTTGTACTTTGGTGAAGCATGTGGTTATGGACAATCCACACAATGGATTTATAACACTCCCCCTTGGATGCCATAACCATATGAGTTCATAATATGCTTAATGTTGCCTCGTTAAAACCTTTCTAGGAAAACCAAAACCCAAGGTGGGAAAAATGGAAACCGTAGATAAGTAAAAAGAGTACAACACATATTACTCCCCCTGATGTGAACATCACTTGTTGGATAGATGTTCTGTGGTTCGGACATAACATGTCTCGATGAGTGTTTATGGTACTTAGAAAGATGTACCACCTTTGATATTAACCACTTTAGTACTTTAGATAAAATGTACTATATTATACTCATGTCTTTGATTATGGTCTTCAACCAAATCATTCTTATATGCCTTTTCCATAATATATGGCAGGCTAATATGGATCATCATTGCCTAGGCTACTTAGCTCTTTTGGCCATGCCTCATCTTATGAGTATATAGATCACTTTATATCAACAACTTGTGCACATGGGCGGTTGGATTTGATTAGGGCAATTCATGGCCGTGACCTTTGACCTTATGGGTCATAAAGATGATGTCCAATTACATTCATGATTTACAGCTTTATCATGAACCAAAAATCTTTACACTATGGTCGGACCGGTTGGGTCGGACATATGCGCATAATGCGGTTTTACACCTCTTGTTCAAACATGAACTTTGATTGTATAGCTTATACATCTTATATGCTGAGAGGATTCGGGACTGGACCTTAAGAAAGGCTGCCTACGTACCTCTTTCGAGGATCAAGTCGGACGTAGTTCAATTTCAATCATAATCATTACTAAAACTTGGTTAACTTATGGTGATGGTCTTATAACCCTTTTCTAAGGTTTAATGAATAACCATTTAACCTATCTTAGGCTGGTTAGTATAAACACAGGGAATTTAGAAAAACTCCTCTATGGACTGATTTGAATTTATATAGAGTTCAGTCCAAGAACAGCTTTAGGCAAATGCTGTTTATGAGAACTTCTTTCTCATCTTTTGGTTCTGAGCTCAAATACACTTGGTAATATCAATTTGATGAACCAATAATTTTATCATCATCCAGTGAGACATACTACATCTTTGAATTTCTTCCAGACATCATATGTAGTGATAATGTGTAGTAGTAGTATCCACCACTTTGGATATCTTAGACCTTTCCAGGTCAATCTCACGATTTATCCATCCTTAGGATTTAATCTATTCACTGGGCATCGTATGGCGTTTTAACATATATGACCAATACAAACACGCCTTTTATATCACTATAGAAACCCCACATTTCATTTCATTATGGTGAGTACTCATATGTGGGTTCATGATCCTCGATTCATATTCATTTCATGTGCTACATTTTGCGCATTAACTTTGAATGTATGTGTCGACACACTTATGTATATGTTCCTCTTATCTTCCAGACATGGTATACATCAATATGAGATTTCAATATCTAGGACCTTTGTAACCTTATAACTTGGCGTCCCAAGCTATATGGTATGGTACCTAGCGGTTCAGCTGGCCAGCCTTATATCTCAATGTCTGGAATGGTTTCCATTAGTAAAACTCGGATCTTATATCATGCACCTTTCAAATCTTTCCGAGATACCTTTTGATTTATGGGACTTTATTTGGAACACTTATTTGGTCTTACATTAGACTCTGTAGCAACTTGGTTGAGTCTTTAAGACATCTAAACCGTGTGGTGCAAAGCTGGGATGACATAGTCATTCTTTTCTCGGGTCAATGTGTCTGGCATTTTATTTTGCTATCACTGAAGCATATGGACGTCTATAAATCATTTCTAGTCCGAGGATCTTTGCCAAGACATTAATGGTTGATACCATTCTTAACCAGCTTATTATACTTCTCCTTTCTAATGTTGGATATTGGGATTCATAAATCTTATGTAATCCTTGTTCCTTAGCCCATAATCATATCACCAAATATGGCTTAAGGTTTCTTTAAATTTATGGAGAAAGTATATATTCATATCCAACATGTATTCCCAATCCTCCATATGACTTTCTAATGATCACATGATCTTAGATGGCACATATTTGTGGTGGATTCATTCATAATATCATAAGATGAATTATGTCTGGACTCATGACCCGAATTAGTCTGAGGTGGGAATATCCATACTCACTTATATGGTTTGATGCAATCTAATAACTCATGATGTCCCCAAGCATATGGACTCACATGAATTTGAACCTTATAGGTAATGGTCTTTATATCAAATTCAACCCATATGTAATATGGTTGTGGACCATTTTTCACGAATTTTAGTATGGTCATGTATCATGGGATTTGTCCTCACTCCCCCTCATGACATACTCCAATTTCGTGGTGCTTGGTACAATAAACTCCCTTGTGCATAGATACATATTGCACAAACGTGAGATCTTATGGAATAGAATTTGTGCCTTCACAAATCTTTGCATCATAATCTAAATGGCTAAGTATGATAATGCCATTTAGGCAACGCCTTGGTCAAGCATCTTTTCCTATCTTTCAAGGAATGACTAAATATGTTTCAAAAGTATTTTAATCACATTTACAAAGCATAGTTGGCCGAGCAAGTCGTGCCATTATGTGATGGGGTATTTCAACCTTAATCATATTTATCTTGGCACTATAAAGCCTATAGATACAATCATGAATTCAAAGGAAATTTTTTTATTAATGATAGCAAAGTATCAAAGAAATTCATGAAACATACACTCAAGAAATAAAATGAGAATATCAAAGAAATTCGTAGCCTGGTGGTAAAGGAATCTCGGCTGAGGTGCCCGCCATCCGACTTCGAACCCCGGCCACCACATAATTTACCTGCGGAGTTGGTGTGGCGCTCCAGACCACTTAGCGTAACCAGGGACCCTTAAGTGGACGCTTAAAAATCCTGTCATGGCATGGGCTTAGGCCCGGTGGGCTAGTCGATCACGCTTAGTGGTCGGATACTGGGTTATCAAAAAAAATGATTTTACAAACTTGTGTTCCAATTATTATTTTTTTGTTTATGTGCAATCACTTAAAGACCCAACCTATATTTTGCTTTATTTAGAAAGAAATCGATTTACAAATTTGTTTATATCAAATAGAGGAATTTTATGCACTTTTATTGTAACAAATACTAATAATTATTTTTAATAACTAGACACCAAAATCTATACACATAATACATACCTAATACCATCTCTAACAATGACACCAAAACATAAAATTTTGTGTAAATACATTTCCAACAAAACACTAAATTTGACACCAACCTACCAAATTTAGTATAAAGTGAATAGTGCTATACTCATGTTACCTCAGAGATCTTTAGAGCACAAATGTCTGATTCCTCTTTGGTGGTTCAGGAAGGTATATCTCCTACTGTTACCTCAGAGATGAACCAGACATTGATAGCCCTCCCCCCCCCCTCCCTAATAGAGATAAATGAGCCTATTTTCTCTATCCATGTTGATAAAGCACCATGACCGGATGGTTTCTCGGATAGCTTTTATCAAATTTATTGGGATATTATTGGAGAGGATGTGTCCAAAGATATCCTTACTTTCTTTGAGAACGGAGTGCTGGAGACCCGTCAAACACTAGTAAAAATCCACCGAATAGCCACTATAATTTTGTGGCTATAAAGCAAAAATTCGTGGCAAGGGAAAAAAGAGCCACACTTTTGAAAAGAAAAATTACCGTGGCTATAACCTCGTGGCTGGAAAAAAATGTGGCTTATCGTGGCTATTAGCCA
Organism: Eruca vesicaria subsp. sativa; assembly: GCA_932364175.1. Classification (NCBI taxonomy): domain Eukaryota; kingdom Viridiplantae; phylum Streptophyta; class Magnoliopsida; order Brassicales; family Brassicaceae; genus Eruca; species Eruca vesicaria. Next base: position 75,231 of record CAKOAT010141043.1, on the reverse strand, counting down.
CGCTTTTACCACGGTTCTTTTCGTGGCTTATATAGCCACAATAATAAAATCTATAATGTGGCTACATTTAGTTGTTATTAGAGCCACGGTTCTCCCACTAATATTAAACTGGCTGGGATAACCACGGTTTTGCCACTACGTTTTCGTGGCTATATGAAGCCACGGTTTTTTTATTCACGTTGTGTTCTTTTTCCATTTTAATTAGTGTGGTTGTTTTATAAATGATTTTCTTCTTTGATTAGTTTTAATTTGCCAATTAGAACAATTTTGATTTCCATTCAAATATTAAAACATTTCACATTTAATAAAAACAGAAGTTGCATATATAAAAGAGTAGGTTCAACATTACAAAAACATAGATAATTAAACAAGGTGGAAGAGTTTTAAAGAGTTTAAAAAGACTCTACAAAAAACATAGTTAAAGAGTCTAAAAAGACTCTACCAAAAGATCAGAGCTAGAGTTTGATAAATCTTGCTACAAAAGACAAGACATGAACCTACTTAAGACTGAGTAGTTGGGGCTTGAGGCTGAAAGATACCTCCTACTGAGCGTTTGGAGGTGCTTGTTGGGGACGAAGCGATTATATGAAGTCATTGATTGCATCTCTTGTTGATGCAAAGTCCTGATTCATCTCGGCCACATCCTACTTGACCTCAGACACGTCCTGCCTCACATTTTGGAGGCTTGTCTGAACACTTCCCACACGCATCTCCAGCTCCATATTGCGGGAAAGAACATTAGGGACACGTGAAGAAGGTGCTTGCTCCCTGTATTGGTCACTGCCGAGTCCATAAACATGTCCCCTCTTACCCTTTGCATTATGTTTAACATAACATAATTTTTTTTTAATAAATTCAGGTGGCTGTCAAGACTATAAATAAACAGAACATAGCATAAGACATTGTAAACCACATTCTTAAGCAGCTCTAAGTCATATCTAATTCCACATACAAATCAAACATAAAACTCATAAATCTCAGTGTTTCTTTTCTAGGACCGTGTCAATGTCACAATAAATAAACTATAAGCTAAAGTTTTTATAACACAAACATAACATAGTTCTCTAATATATTGTGTGTATGAAAGATACCTTTAGATAAGCTTTGTTTAACTTGATGCGAGAAGGAGTAGATGATGTACTTGGACTCCTAGGTGATCCATCAGCGTTAGAGAGCTGTGTGGGTTCCATCTCGGCTTGAGTAACCAGATCTTTTGCACGATAGTCCACAAAGGTCCCATCTGGTCGGGTGTGTGTCTCCCTGACTAGGTCAGTGAATGATGGCCGCTCATTAGTACCAGAAGCCACCATCTGCAAAAGAGGAAAATAATTACAGCAGATTAGAGTAAAAGAACAATATTTAAAAATATAGACATGGAAAGATGCCATATTATACTCGATTCTTGCAAAAGACCTAGGTTCTACATTATGCTTCGGGCAGCCTTTACCCACATGATCAGTCTTGCGAGATTTTGCAGCCTTCTTGCTTTTCTTTTTATCTGCATCGGTTGCCCAGTGCTCCAACAGGAGTGTCCAGTCAGCATCATTGATATACTTTGGCTTCTTCTGTTGCCTCTTCTTCTTACTTATCCTTTCACCAATGGTAGTCCATGTTTCTTTCTTCCAAAGACCATAGACCAAGTCATTAAACTCAGGTTCCCAATAGAACTTTTTCTACAAAATTAAACAAAACAGTATGAGATTTAAAAACATGTAAAACGGATATTAAATGTATACTAGTCACTTACCACAAACGTGTGCCACCATGCGTCCCTCCTTTCATCAGGAACCTTCCTCCAAATCTTCCAAGGCCCTATGTAGTATGCTTGCCAAGTTGCCCGAATGAAAGAATTGACACATGGGTCAATACCAAACCTAAATGATAAAAACATCAGTAACAGAAACAATACATTCACAAGAAAATCCTAAAAAATAAAAAATCATAAGTAACAATCCTAAAGAGAAATTATCCTAAACAATCACAGCCATAATTCAAATAATAAAAACTATCCTAAGCAATCACAGCCATAATTCAAATAACAGAAACTATCTTAATCTAAAAAAGAGATGGAGACCAGATGTAATCTTACCACAAAGATCCATTGATTTTATCTGGATGGAGATGAGGCTGTGCTAGCCTAGCAGGTGAATTTAGCATGGCATTAAGGGTGATCTGCGGGTAGCTATTGGAACAAGAAGAGGAAGCAGCATGGTTCGAAGCCGGTCCAGTAGCACCAGGAGCTATAGGAGGAGGCGTAGCAGTTGTCCCAGGTACTCTTTGTGAGTTCATATGTTCACAACCAATGAAGAAGAAACATAGGTATACAAAGACAAAGCAAAATAAAAAGACAGAGAGAAGAACATGAGAAATTAAAAAACTTGTAGGTCCGAGTAAAAACTAAGAGAGAAAGACAAATCTAAAAACAGAAAGAGACAGAGCGCTAATCAATTCACAAGAACATTAACTAGACAAAGACAAAACCCGAAAACGAAACCCTAGATTGAAAGCAAATCGAAACCCTAGATGGGAAAAAATCAAAACCCTAAATCGAAACACACACAGAAGCAAAGAAATCAAAATCCTAGATCGGAAAAAATCGAAACCCTAAATCAAAACACACACAGAAGCAAAGAAATCGAAACCCTATAGAACATCTAATCGATTCGAGAATGCTAAGGAGAGAAATCAAAACACACACAGAATCAAAGAAGTCGAAACCCTAGAAGAAGAATTAAAAGACCCAAAAAATTAAGAAATCGAAATCCTAGAACATCTCATCGATTCTAGAATTGAAAGGTCTCTATTTAGATAAGGAGAGAAAGGAGTTACCATGAGAGATGTGAGAAGGAGACGTGAGATGGTGACGCTTAGAATCGGAGACGACGACACTCGAAATCAGAGAAGATGTATTCGTCAGTCGAGTGTGACTCGAGTGAGAGTTAGGTTTTTTTCTAAGTGTTGAGAAGAAAGAGGAGAACCGATATAAAAGCATTTCACCAAAGCCACGACAACAAGCGTGACTAACCATGGCTAAATTTTAGGGATAACCACGAAATGAGAATAATTGGAGCCAAAACCGAATAAATTGGAGCCAAAACCAATTGGTAAACCAAAATTTCACAGTAGCCACAACCAACCCACGAAATTACAGTGGCTAGATTTTAATATAAACCGGGAAACCAAAAAGAAATGGAGCCAAAACCAAATACATTGGAGGCAAACCAACTGGTATTCTCCAATTCTAAGATAGCCACTACAAAGCCACGAAATAAGCGTGTCTTGGCTCAAATCTCGAAACCGCAAACATCTAACCCCTAAACTATAATTCCTAAACCGTCTTTCTTCTACCTTCTACTCATACAACAACTTACATACATATTTCAAAAATTATATAATATATTTTAAAACCTTACAATATTTTTTAGAACCATATATTTTACAACCTTACCATTTATTTTACATCTTGCAATATATTTTACAACACTACTAAAATATTTTACAACCTTCCAGCATACTTTACAACCTTACAACTTATTTTCATCCTAACAATGTATTTATTTTTAACACATTCAACCTTAAACACATATTTTACAATCTTGGAATATTTTTCGATTCTGAATCATCACATGAATCACGGTCTTCTTCTACATCACCATCTGATACATATTCATCATTAGGAGGATTCACTGGAGCAATATCATAATTGGACACATCATCAACATGTGTTTCAACCCGTAACAATGAAATTTCAGCAACCTGATCACAACTATCATCTTGCCATGCGTTAAAGCAATTTCTGAAGTTTCTCGAATTCCTCGAGAAAAAAGTTTTGCACATGTCCACCAGTCATCGGTTGATAGTCGACATACCCGTGGATAAGGAATAAAAGATGCTTGATCACAGTTACCTGTTCGTGGTACAATAACATCATAGTTTTAAATCATGGCTTTCCGTCAATAATCAAATCTCAAACAAATATATGTATTTTTCACTTACCTGGTAATAGAAAAGGATCATATTTTGCATATTGTCTTCGTGGTGACACATCAACAAGACCAAATGGATGTATTCTCATACCGCGATTTTCCGTCGTGTCAAACTACGAACATTTAAAAACCATGACCTTCAAGCAAACATCACCATGATACTCCACCATCATGATCTCTTGTATGAGGTCATAGTAGTCTGTCTCATTGGTTCCAGGTACACATACACCATAATGTTGAGTTTTCTTATTTTGACCATGGTTATGAGTGTGGAAAGTGTATCCACGTGTGTGGTATATTGGCCAAGACCTATAAAAACGCTTAGGACCTTGTACAAAATCTAACATCCACAAAGGAAATGTGTAAAACTGAATCGCATCATTAATATGCAATACAAGAATATTGTTATAAATTACAAATTTAATTAAATGAATTCTGAAATTTAGTAATACGAAATAATAACTTACATAGTATCTGCACCACTCAGCAAATTTGGTGTCTTTTGCTTTTTGCATTCCAGCCAGAGTAATATCAGGAACAGTTAGAGTCATATGCTCTTCATACATCATGCACACATTTGAATCTTAATTATATTTCTAGAAATATATATTTATATTAAAGTTTTTATAATATTTTACTAACCTTTCATATGAAGCAAATGTTTCACAGTTGAGCATCATAAATGTCTGAAGAACGGTGTTATCTTCATCATTCAACCAACCAGTTGAGCATTGACCACTAATTCTTCCTTCATGGTAAAACAATGGTGGTACTTCCGGATCATTGTATGAGAAACGAGTATCATTCAGATCATCTGGAATGCTCATGATTTCAGGATGCGCAAAAAAAGTAGAGAAAGCATTTGAAATCTCCTCGTTTATCCATTGTGCAACTATCAATCCTGCAGTGTGTGCTTTGTTTTTTACCATCTTTTTCAAATGTACATGTATCTTTCAAATACATACATCTACCTAAAATGGATGGGACCACCTAAGGATACCTCATCTGGAAGGTGCACAAGAGGATGTTGCATAACATCGAAAAATGGTGGAACAAATATCTTTTCCAAGTTACAAAGCTTCACAGCGATATTTGCCTTAAAAAGGCCAACATCTGACTCTTTCAAAATCTTCGAAGAGATATCTCGGAAGAAGAGAGCAATATCTGTAAACAAAAGAATAAAATTTATTATAGCATAAATTATAGTTAATTATAAAATGATACAAACAAATAAATACTTCTAATCGCTGTGTGAACATTTCTCGGAAGGAGTTTAGCTAACGCAAATGGATATAGTCGTTCCATTATGACATGAAAATCATGACTTTCAGTCATATGTAGCTTTAAATTGCTTTCGTTAATACATCGACTAAATTTGGAGGAGTATCCATCATGAAATTTTATGTCATTTTTCAACCACATAAGGAATGCTCGTTTTCCCACATTTGACAGCCTGAATATTGGCACGGACATCGTTCCATCCTCTTTCATCTCTAAATCCCGCCTTTTGCAAAGTCCTGGAAGATCCAATCTGCTTTTGATGTTTTCTTTTGTCTTTCCAGGAGCATTTAACAGCGTGTTCGTTAGGTTATCGAAGAAGTTTGTCTCAATATGCATGAAATCAAGGATATACCAAAGAAAATGATTTTTCCAATACGGTAACTCCCAGAAGATACTCCTTTTTACCCAATTGTGAGTAACTCTATATCCAGATATTGTCTTGGATGGATTATCATGTTCATTCCCTCCACAATCAACAGATTTCGATAAACCTTCTATATTGTTTATCCTTTCACGGAATATTTCTTCTCCGGTCAACCTTGGAGGAGGAGGATCTAAAACTGTTTTTCCCCGTCTAAATGCTTGAGTGTCTTTTCTATAAGGATCATCTGCATCTAAAAACCTTTTGTGGCAATCAAACCAACTTGGTTTCCTTCTGTTAGATAACCAGAATGCACCATTCTCATCTTGAAAATATGGGCACGACAACCGACCATGAGTCATCCAACCTGAAAGCATCCCATAAGCTGGAAAATCGCTTATCATCCACATCAAAACTTCTCGCATTTTGAATCTTTCTTTCTTTGAGATATCATATGCCTCCACACCATCCCTCCGTAACATCTGTAATTCTTCAATCAGTGGCTGAAGGTAAATATCTATGCTTTTTTTTTGGATGTTTGGGCCCGGAAACTAGCACCGAAAGGTAAAGGAATTCTCTTTTAATACACATTCCCGGAGGCAAATTGTATGAAGTTACAATAACGTGCCAAAGGGAATGTGGTTCTCCATTCATACCAATCGGATTAAACTCATCTGTTGATAAAAAAAGATAAATATTCCGGCTTTCAGCCGCAAATCTAGGATATACCTCATTAAAGTGTTTCCACGCTATGGCATCAGATGGGTGATGCATTTCGCCTTCTGGAGTCACATGTTTCTTATGCCACCGCATATTGGAAGCTGTCGCCTCGAGTTGATATAGATGTTTCATACGATCTGCAATAGTCAAGTAAAACATTCTCTACTTTGGCTTGTTTTTTCCTTCTCCATTGTTCGGGTAATAGCGATCTTCTTTACAAAACCTACAACTAACCAAATTCGCATCTTCCTTCAAAAATAGCATACAATTCTTCACGCAAACATCAACCTTCTGTAGGGGTAACCCAAGCCCTCGTGTCAGTTTCTTTGTCTCGTAATATGTTGCTGGAGCATTATTCAGCTGCGGAAGCATTTTTTTAAATACTTCAAATATCTCATCTACACAAGCTTCCGCCAAATTATAATCTGCCTTCACTTTCATCATCCACGAAGCAAGAGACAACTGAGATATTCTGTCTGCACATCCTTCGTACAAAGGTTGACTAGCTGCTTCAAATGATTCAAAAACATTATCACGATATGGCTCTGCTACGTCTGTTTTTTCTATAGGTTCCACTATGTATGGTGGCGCAATGTTCGCTGGTACTTCTGGATTACCTTGGTAGTGATCTTCATGAGCATTCCAAGTAGGATTCTCCCACATTTCCTCTTTGCATGTTGAATGAATCGCTCCAGAACTCTCACCAACAGTGTAGAATTTATCTCCATGACTCATCCAAACATAGTAATTTCCCTTAAAACCGTATAAGAATAGATGTCTTGAGACAACTTTTTCATATCGTTGCTTTACATTTTTGAATCGAGCACACGGGCACAATAATGTTTGCCGCTCCTTGTAATCTCTTTGATTACATGCAAATTGAAGATATGCGTTCATGCCTCCAAGAAACACTTCTGAAACAGAATTACTCTGAGGATCCATCCTCTGATCTATCCATTCCCTTGAATCAAAGTAGAAAGACATAGTTATGTTTAGAAAATTTGGTTGAAGAAGAAAAGTTATTAATGTCTCACGGGAGGTGTATATATTAATGGACTTAGCCACGCCACTGCCACGACAAGTTCGTGGCTAATTAAAAAATATCCCTGCCACGCAAATCTTTCTCTGCTTCGAACTCAAAAAGTTAAACATAGCCATGGCAAAGCCATGAAAAAGGCGTGGCTGGGTACAGTTATTCGCTTTTTGATGTCGGAACAGAGAAACAAAAAAGAAAGCCACAAAAACAATAGTGGTTAATTCGTGGCTAGAAGACTACCACGAAAATTTTGTTTCTATACCGTAGCTATTATAGCCACAAAATATTTATGTGACCAATTCGTGACCACTTTTCACGTTTACCGCGGCTGTGTTTCTTTCGTGGCTGTTGCGTGGCGGTTTCGTGGCTTCTTTTATATAGCCACGGTTTTGTAGTGGAAGTACCGTTGCTATGCGGTAGATATTTACTAGTGAAAATGAGACCCATGTTCGGTTCATTCCAAAAATCACTGGAGCTCGGAAGGTAGCAGAGTATCGACCTATTGCGCTATGTAATACTCACTACAAGATCATCGCCAAGATACTTACGCGAAGGCTACAGCCGCCTCTGCTGGAATTTATATCTGATCATCAGTTGGCTTTTGTAAAGGGCCGGTCAATATCGAACAATGTGTTGATAACACACGAGATACTTCATTACCTGCAACATTAAGGTGCAACGGTTTGATGTAGCATGGCTATAAAAACTAATATGAGCAAGGCGTATGACAGAATCGAATGGGGTTTCTTGAGAAATGTTCTCTCACGCTTTGGCTTCCATGATTTATGGATCTCTTGGACTACGGAGTGCATTACCTCGGTATCATACTCATACTTAGTGAATGGAGCAGCAAAAGGTCGTGTGACACCTTCGAGAGGAATCCGTCAAAGAGATCCCCTATCTCCATACCTCTTCATCCTCTGCACGGAAGTCTTATCGGATCTATGTCTAAGGGCACAAAACAAAGGAGAAATCATCGGGGTCAAGGTTTCTCGGAATAGTCCAGCGATTAACCACCTCATGTTTGCTGATGATACCATGTTCTTTAGTAGAACGGACCTCTGAAGCTGCTCAGCACTCATCGATATTCTAAAGAAATATGAGTTGGCGTCTAGCCAGTGCATCAATCTCGAAAAATCATCAATCACCTTTTCGGAAAATCTCCTCCGGAATCTAAGCGACGTATTCGAGAGAATTTTCGAATCAGCAACGAAGGAGGGCTAGGAAAATACCTTGGATTACCATAACACTTTGGGAGGAAAAAGCGGGATATCTTTGCAGCCTTGGTAGATCGAATACGACAGCGAGCAAATAGTTCTTCCGCAGATTTTTGTGGTTCTGCGGGGGCGGATAGCTCTGGTCTTCGCGGTTAGGGTTTCGACCTGTTTCGTGAGAGATCCGATTAGCTTATCCTGCTCGTCTGTCCTCTTCTGATAGGCGGAGAGTACCTCCTGCAGCGACGTAGCGTTGGCCGTATCGTTAACTGTGGTCGCGTCTGGAGTTCGAGTTTCAACGTTTCATTTTCACGAGTTGGTTGTTCTTCTGTCATCGTATTCGATCGAGCGTATTACGGTCTGAGAGTTAGATAGATCCGTAACCCCCCTCCTTCTAGCGCCAAACTGTGGGAACCGAAATTCACACCGTCGATTTCCGTGAATAAAGGAACTTAGGGAAGCCCCTAATTTCTCTGAGGTCCCGGCTATCTGCTTAACCACAGGCAAGCAATCAGAATACGATAAAAAATAGTAAAATAAACGATAATCAAAAAGAGAGCAAAGTGGTTTCTTATTCCGATTTTGCGTAAGAACGGTACAACGAGGTGAAAGCCTTGGCTACAAGAGCTGACGGTGATTTTCCTAGTTCTAGCAACCTAAGACTAAAACCCTAGTTGAGACGCTGCTCGATAACAAAAACGGAAAATTGCCTAAATGCTCTAAGTTTTTTTGTGTTAAGAAAGTTCTGAATAATTCGTCCTTTGATTATGTCCTCGACCTTCTGCTTATATACTCCTTCTCGAGGCGGTTTGGTCTTTCCTTTTACGCCTTGATTCGTGCTTATCAGAAATCTTCTATTTATCTCCATCTTTCCATTTTTCTTCGGAAAACTTTAATTTATCTTCAATCTTGACATTTATCCACTCCTGCGGATAATAGGCAAACCGTCATTGTATCTTTGGGCTGGATCTTATTCACGAGTGGGCCTTTATCGCTTTTAGGACCTTTCGGGCCGTTTTACGATTTAGTCGTTTTACGACTTTGGACGAGATCGTTTCTTGATACGATGCCATCTTTATAAAACATCTTTAGTTAATCATATAATCTGGAAACATTTGGTGTTTCGTTTACCCATTGCCATTTTATACGATTTACTCGAAGTTTTACGAAAAAACAAACCTTTTACGATTTTTATCGTAAAACTCCAACGGTAAGACGGATTGAGACGAAACGAAAGACGTTTCGATCATGGTTCAAAGTACGATCGATTTGAGGGGCATAGATGGTTAAGCTCAGCTCGCCTGTTAGCGAGCTGGACAGATGTCTTCAGCTCACCAACAGGCGAGCTGGTCACATGTGTGGCCAGCTCACCAACAGGCGAGCTGGTCACATGTGTGGCCAGCTCACCAACAGGCGAGCTGGTCACATGTGTGGCCAGCTCGCCCCTTGACAAGCTGGACAGATGTGTTCAGCTCGCCAACAGGCGAGCTGGTCACATGTGTGGTCAGCTGGCCTATTGGCTAGCTGGACAGATGTGTTCAGCTCGCCAACAGGCGAGCTGGTCACATGTGTGGTCAGCTGGCCTGTTGGCGAGCTGGGCAGATGTGTTCAACTTGCCAACAGGCTAGCTGGTCACATGTGTGGTCAGATAGCCTGTTGGTAAGCTGGACGGTTGCTCGGTTTTGATCTTTTCTCGTATTCTCGACCCGAGATCCTTGCGGAAAATGTAAGTAGAAGTGTCTGTAGATGTTGATTTCGATCTTAAAAATAGTTTTAATATCTCGGGAGTTTGGACGTTACTGCCGTTTTTTACTAATTTGGCCAATAAAACAATCGCGGATTGTTTTATTCAATTTCCTGATGATTTCAAGATGACGGTTGTCAAGTTTACGAAATTGCTTTGTTTGGAGAATCCTTAGATTTCTTCTCGACGCTTTTTTGTATTTTTAAAACCTAATCTTAGATTTGCAGAAAGTTTTGGTCGTTGGTTCCGTCGTAGCCGATTTTTACCCCAACAAACAAGGAGGTCCCTTTTGATTATTTCATACTTTGATACGAGTTTTCCGTAACTTCGTATCTCCGTAGAAAGTCTATAGTTTCTTGTACGTTTTTCTGGGACTTTTAGCCATTGATTCCGTCGTGGCCGATTTTGACCCCAACAGGAGCCTCTCATGGATGGAGAGGAATTTTGGTGGGACGAGAGCTACTGATGAAAGGGCTGGGATGGGCACTGGGCTTTGGGAAAAACGTGATCCTATGGAAGGAACCATGGCTTTCGACTTCAGCACCCTTATCACCAATTGGACCCCTGACTTTAGAAACGAAAACTTGGTATGTGAGTAAGCTGATTGATCATGTGTCAAAGGACTGGAATTTGAGTGCCATCAGAGATACATTACCTCAATATGAGGAAAACATTTGCAAATCGATTCCAATTTTTTTCCAGCTTGATGATGAGAGAGACTGGTTACCAAACAAGAAGGGTGTCTACACGACAAAATCTGGATACGCATTGGAAAAAATATGAAATGACGATCATCTCACTCAGGACTTTAATTGGATGAAATGTATTTGGCAGGTCCAAACATTACCAAAGATCAACCACTTTCTCTGGAAGACTAATAGCAAAGCTCTACCGGTGGGGGCAAATCTTGAGAAGCGAGGGTCTCTGTCTCTTCAGCTTGTAGGCGTCTGAAGCACAAGAAATGGAGCTGCACGTTCTGCTCCACTTCCCTTTTGCATAGAAAGTGTGGGACCTTGTTCCATATATTCATAAACCGAGTCAAAATGGTATCAACACCATCTCAGAGCTTCTCCTTAGATGTTGTAGCATGATCTCCCTCCCACATGTGGGACTTGGAAGTACTCCTTTATATCCCTGGATCCTATGGACCTTGTGGACAAACCGTAGTAAGTTACTGTTTGAGAACAAACTCTTCTCGGAGGAAATGACAATCTTAAAAGCGATCAAGGATGCTAGAGCTTGGAAGACAGCTCAGACATGTATCGAAAATCCTTCTTTACCACACTCTATGGTCCCAGTTCATTATTATACCTCCTGCTAACTCTTATACTTGGTCTTCTTATTCAGATGCAGCGTGGGATTCTTCATCAGGCAATTGTGGGCTTAGCTGGTTTCTTCGTGATGCGGAGAGTACCTGGACTGAAAGCTTTTCCTCTCACCGGCTGTATGTACCCTTGGCTCTAGTAGCGGAGGCTCTGGCGGTTAAAACTGCGATCATCGTGGCTGTTTCTTCTCGTGTCAGTTACCTTAATGTGTTCTCTGACTCTAAGGCGCTCATTCTTCTCTTGAAGTCTCAGGAGTCAGATGTAGTCTTGAAGGGGATTATCCATGATATCAGAATCTTGGCTTCCTCCTTTGAATCTATCTCGTTTTATTTCATTCCGCGTTTAGCAAATGTTGCGGCTGATTCCTTAGTTAAATCAGCTATTTACTCTGTTTATTCTCTTGTACCTGCAACTGAGTAATCTTTACCTTTAATCTATAAAGTTTTTTCCAATCAAAAAAAAAAGTGAATAGTGTTACACTAAATTCGGTGTAACACTATTCATCACACCAAATTTTAAAATACATATTTTATGACATTTTATTTGATAATATCTTCAATAACTATTATTAATTATTTCAAATTTTTAATTAAATCTAAATATAATATATTTTTGAATTATTTTACATAATTAAGTTTTTTTAATTTTCTTTTAATAAATAACTAAATGTCATATTGTAAGAAAATATATTATAGAATTTTTATTTTCATTTTTAATTTTAAAAGTATAAAAATTTAATTAATACTTTTTAAAAATAGAAAAATCAATACTATAAACTAGATTTAATAGTAACTAATTAAATTTTTATGTAATACTATTAAATTTATAAAATATTAAAATAACAATTTTATTTTATAAATAGTTAAACTTGTATTACTAACTAATACAAATTTTATTAAAATATATTTATTATTTTGTTATGTACTTTTCATTTTTACTAGTTTGTAATTTTGATCATAACTAATATTTATATATAATAAATATATAATATTAGTAAACCAAAAATATATGTAAATAAATTTTATAAACATAAGACTACAAAAATTTAGCAAACATAATAAATAAGTATGATAAAATAATTATATATCAGTTACAAATAATTGAAACATAACAATTTATTATAACTAAAAAATAAATAATATATAATATTATTTTTTGGTGTAAAATTTGGTGTTGTTGTTGGAAATAACAAAAGAAATTTGACATTAAAACACTAAATTTAGTATAATTTTGACATAAAATTTGATTTTATTGTTGGAGATGCCCTAAGATGGCAAGCATATATATCCCCATATATATCCCCATGTGAGAATTAGAACAATAATTAGGCTCAAACCTAATTATTTGTGAATTTATCCTCGAAATTGAGGCCTTGTGTTCACATATCCTTTGTTCCTTTTGAGAAAGAGCCTTCAAAATGTACGTTCACATTTCTTCGCGTCCTTAATCATTTTCTTAATCGAAACCAACTTCTTCATCGTGTCTGTTTGCGAACCTTTTTATTTGATCGTAATCAAATCATAGTCTTAGTTTTTGCCTTCAGTTATAGCTATTAGTCTATGCAATCTATACTTTAAAAACGAATTCCATGTCAACTCGACAACGAAGAACTAAAATCCAGTTCCTTATGTTTATCATATTACTTGGTGTACGTGACTTAATTATGACGATTAAAATATAAAATATCAACCAACGTTGAGTTTGTCTTGTGGATATAACTACCACTATATGGTGGGTTCACCCGTTCAGAAATTATTTAACAATCCGTGCCTTGCGCGGGATAAAACTATTATTTGTATTATGTTTTGAAAAATGAAACAATAGTTCGGTTTCATTCGGATTAGAGGTGTTCAATCTGGATATCGGGTTTCGGTTCAGCTCAATTTTTTGGTATTTCGATTATTAAAATATAAATACTATTCTAAATCTATATGTACTTCAGTTTGATTTGGTTTATATACCATCGATTTTCAGTTTATTCAATTTTATACCAAAACATGATTATTTAGTTTGAGATCATATTATATAATATACAAATATATAATATGATCATATTTAGAGTCATATTGTCACAGAGTCATTTATTAAAAAAAATATTATATATATAAATAAGAGAATAAAAACAAAAAGGCTTCTATCATCTAATAAAATGATCTAATCTAGAATTAATATCAAAAAACTAAATTTTGAAAATAAAAATAAAAAACAAAACAGAAGCATGAAAGAAAAGTTTTTTTATTCTTCCATATTTAGTGTTTATCAAACCAATATGTCTTCGATTGAACACAACTCTGTTTGTTTAAAGATAAAAAAAAAAGTTGTACAGAATTTCAATCCATCAAATTTATAATCTTTACTTCAATTTAGTTACTATTAAAAAAGAAAAAGATCAAAATAAGAAGTCTAAGTTGTAATAAACTGTTAGCTATTTAAAAATTATAATTATAGTTCAACTCATGTAACAAATAGATATTCATGCGTCGTTATAAATATATACATTTTTACATGTTTCAGTTTAATCGGTTATAAATCAAACCATATCCAAATCCTATGGTTTTTATAAAATCACATCCATTCGGTTTGTATGGTATATATAAAAAATAACCATATTATCGATTTTAATATATTTTAAAAATATAAAATTAAAAAAAGAACTAAGATATTTAAATCATTGATAACAAAAATTCTCAATGTGAAAAATTTTATAATTTTATAATTTATAAATGTTCTTGAAAATTTATTGAGGATTTTGAAATTAAAATATTTATGTAATCTTATATGATATATAGTTTAATCTGTATATATATTTGTTTTATTATTGAGTGATACTTTTTACTTATACGGTTTTAAAATCATGTATATCTTTTTATAATAAAAATGTTAAACTATTGATCATTAATTTTTAACATAATAATTTTAATAGTTTAGTTATTTATTCTCGTTTTTTAAAATTCAAAATATAACCTATACGAAAAAATCTAAAGTTTAATTTTATAGCTAATTTGATTGTTTAATTTATTTTAATAATATAAAATTAAAGANAAACTATTGATCATTAATTTTTAACATAATAATTTTAATAGTTTAGTTATTTATTCTCGTTTTTTAAAATTCAAAATATAACCTATACGAAAAAATCTAAAGTTTAATTTTATAGCTAATTTGATTGTTTAATTTATTTTAATAATATAAAATTAAAGAAAAATGATGGAGGATATATAAACTGTTATCAAATATTTATCATTAGAATCATTAAGTGTCATATATATATATTAGTAATTTATGGTAATTCCGTAGGTTTTATTTATGGAAAGAAAATAAAATAGTAATATATCTAGGGGAACAATCATAAATGTTTCTATCATAAATATCATATCATATCATCATATCATATAATTTGACCAACGAATGTATCTAGCGAAATATAAAAATCGAATGTGGACCTACTTATTTTTCAATTGAATGTAATTGATTACCTAATTGAGTGACACCTAAGCATGGAGTGTTTTTTTTACAAAATTGAGGTTACAATTTTTTAAATGTTTCTCCTTTAATATATAAGGGATTCTTGAATTTCCGGTTAAAAAAAGTGAAACAATCTTTTTATTACCAAAGAAATATAGAGAGAGAGAGTTTCCTCCAAACTTCTTGACTAGTAAATTATAATATACATCGAAATAATCGAATGTTCAACCATTCACAACGTTTATACTTTTCAGAAATAACTATACTCTGCATATGCCATGAACTTGTTAGAGCACCCCATTGAAAGTTCAATGGGGGGGTTTTTACACAAAAAAAGAAAAAAAAAATATATATATATATATATATATAATAAAAGTTATGAATCTTGCTCGCTGGGGATCACTGGGATGAACCCGAATCAACACTGTTTCGCGGAGTCCATGCCACGTGGCGACCCGCGATTGGTCTATTATTATTATTTTTTTTTAAAACAAAGGAAAAAAGAAAGAAAAATTTCTTATGAACCTCCCCCATCGGTTCTGGGGGTGCTCTTAGAAGTATCAAACAAGATACTCCTAGTTACTCAACAAGTTTTATGAACGCTATTTCTTTTCATTTAAACTTTCTTATTTTGATGGTGGTGTTGATCAATATGGTTTACTAGGTAGATTGTAGCCTATCTAAATCAAAAGCGATAGAAAAGGAATCACTGATAGTCAAATCTTAAGAATAAACAAAACAATAACAATAAAAGAATAAAAATAATATAAAAAGTCAAAAGGATGGGTGGTGTAGGATTAATGGGTGGACAGTGAGATGATGGTTGCAACAATGACACTTGGCTGACTATAAATGGGACACTTGTTGTGGTTGTAACTCAGAGACATTATCAATTCATTTTTCCTTGTCATCAACCGAAAGCCCCCAACACCTTCTTTTGTTTAGATAATCTTCTGGTTTTCTTCTCACTCAATGATTCATATTATAAACATTAAAATTCATTGATGATGATGTCTTTACATGGTTTACTAAAAAGTAAGATATAGTGTCATACTGTTGTTAAGTTAATATTATAGGCAGTTGATTTTAATTTACGAACTCATGAAACTGAACATAATATCTACACATTGACTAAACAAACCAAAATCGTTGACAAAAGAAAAATAAACATAATCATTCTAATGCCGATGCAACCTAATTTAATGAGAATCTATCGAGTAAACTGATTAAAACACAGTATAAGAATTTTAAAAGTCAAATTTATAGGAAACTCATGTGATGTTCAACATGTAATTCTGCAAAAAGGAAGAAAAAAAAGTCAGACATGTGATGTTCAACATGTAATTCTGCAAAAAGTTAACAAAAAATTTGTTAACAAGAGAGTAAAAAAAGGGAAACACGAAGTAGACAAGGTATTAGAAAAAGAAAGAGCCAAGAGAAAGGTCTAATGTCTTGAAATCATAAGACTCACCCCCATGTGGGCTACTACCAAAAACCTAAAACACCACCAGCAACACCAACTAAGCAAAGAGTGTAATAACACATAAGCAGACATATATTCCTCACCATCCAATATGAGCCACCAATTTGATTTTTTCTTTCCTTTGGATCATCTAAGGTGGAGAACTTGATTTCCCATGTTCTATGGCCACAATGAACAACCAATGATTTTGACATCTTTGTCTTTCTCTCTCTCTCTCTCTCTCTCTCTTTCGGTTTCCAAGTTACATGTGATTAGTTTGAATCTTTGAGCTTCACTAGACAAGAGCCTGATTAATCTCATTGTCACAAGTCGGCCCTACCCACAAGAAGTGAATGTTGTGTTTCTTCCAACTTAGAAAATAAACTATAAAAAGCTGCAAGCGCCTAAAATTTACGCATCCCCACATGTTCTATTGAACGAAAATGACAATAAACGATCAAGAAGATGACTTAGATATAGAATATACCAATTTCTCAAGGCATGAAAGATACATAGGGCATTGTCTCTATAATCCTAATTTGGACAACACCATGTACCCAAACAAACCTATGACTATGAGATTGATGATGCCTATGGCTGAGCGAAACTTGTAATTAACAGAAAGTTTCCAGCCAATGTGAGGGAGACGCAAACAAGATGAGCTAAAGCATATGCATTTGTACTTTGTTTCATACGACCATACTGACCATAAAATGGTCTTTTCTTTACATGTGCTAACCGTTAGAAAAGGTGACGAAGTTTATGAAACAAAACTTCCTAGCAAACTTCTCTCTGTTGTTAACATTCATAGCCAGAGGAAGACTAAAACTGTTCAGGTTTCGCATCTACCATGAGCAACTGTCTTTTAAGCTCGGCGATATCAGCTTGTACCTATAACATAGTAAATACAATAAACAATGTAACCATATCCTAGAAATAAAGACAAAGCGAGACAGTGGGAGACAACTAGAAACGATGTATAACAACGAAAGGTAAGTAACCTTGTGACGAGTAGCGGTAAGTTTGAAAAGCTCATCTGCGTCTGAGAACTTAAGAAACCAAGGGCTAAGAGGATGATCTTTGGTGTGTCCTTTCTTAATCTTATTATAGTCAGCGACACCTGGAACATTCAATTTACAGAGAAGAATTAATGATCACACGCATCAGAAATAACTGAGCGAGTGATTCACGAACCTGGAGGAGGCAGGTTGAATCCGAGTGGGAGCTTAGAGACATGAACAGCAGGGTGATTATAGACACGGGAGAGGAAAGAGTGAAGAGGGTCAGGGAAGAGAATCTCATTGTAAGACTCAGTGACAACAGGAACGTTAGGAGACTGAGGACCAGTGTAGATGTCCGGGTTGAGCTTCAACAAGTGAGACCTGGAAGAAGTTTTAACAGAAAAATGTATAAAAAAAAAAAGAAAGAAAGTGAAACAGAAACTAAAAACTAACAGTTGGAGCTTCCTATCACAAGCATCAGCGTGGAAGAAGATGGTGATATCGATCTTGAACTCTCCCCAGCCACACTCAGACAAAGTAAAAGGAGGTGAGTCAACAACTCTAGTAGGGGTCTTGAAACTTGGATGCAACTTGAAGATGACCTTTTTAACAACCACACCAAGATCCTCATTTGTAGCTCCACGTACATAGACAGTCCAGTTATGTGTTAGGTATCTACACATTCATTCATTCAATCAAAGGTTGAAACTTTTTTTTATTACCGGAAGAAAAGACTCACTCTTTAGCTTTCTTTCCGCGGAAAAAAGCGATCGAACCACACACAATAGGAACTGACACTTCCACACCATTCACCCTTCTTCTCCAATTCTACAAACAAAACAAAAAAATAAAAAATCGAAACTTTGCGTTGTTAAAACGTCGTCGTCGTACTCTGACAACCTAAGTTCCTTTTATCGGAGAAAGAATCGAGGGTGGCATCATGTTTAGGGTTTATCCACAGCAGAGTGTAGGTATACCTTATCATCATCATCAATGCCAATCTGTAGCTTCGGCGTAGTAGAATCCATGATTAACGATACGAATAAGAACGCCACTCAGATATAATTTTTGTCCTTCAAATCTTTTATCAGATATTTTCTCTTGCACACAAGTCCTCCGTCGTAGGAGCAGAGGCAGGAGGTTACACGTGGATTATAAACTGTTGCTTTAACTTTTTTGTCTGGGTTTTGTCACGATGACAAAAATATATCCAACTTCTTGCCGTTTGATACAAAGGCTTAAGGCGTACATGCCGTCTCTTTAGACGAGAACACTTAAAAGATGAAGTGATAGGAAAGTAAATCGATTTTCTTGCCGTTTGATATCCAGACGTAAAAACTATCTCCCATTTTTGGAGGATGAACTACCTGCCGTTTTTGGAAGAAAACCCATGAAATATGGAACTGGTAGAAAACTAAATCGAACTTCTTGCCATTGGATACCCAGTCGTAAGTAAGAACTACCCACCGTTTTCTGTAAAAAAAACATAGAAGACGAGACGAACTAGTAAGGCTCTATAAGCCATGAAAAAAGTTACAAGAATGTTTTTCTTTTTCCTTTTATCTGAACAAAAGAACAACAGAGAGTAAGAAGCTTTGCAAAAATCTGGGAAGATTTTATCTTCTGCGAAAGAATTGTCTCGAGAATATGACAACAATAAATGAATGAGGCGAGGCGAGGCTAAAAGCAAATGCTCAGATGTTTGATGCACTTAAAGCCATAACTTTGCATTGTTCATTCAAAGCTAGAAGCTGAGCTTCTTTCTTGTCAAGTAGTACCGTCAACTTCACATTCTCTTCCATCAGTTTCTGAACTTCAACCTCCTTCTGCGCCTTCTCTCCCTCTAGCTGTGTCGTCTTACTCACCAACCTGTTTCACCACACAAATGTTTTCTGCCAAATCGTTGGGATGATAAGGTTGTAATGTTAATGAATGTTGATAAGGACAGACCGTTCAAATAGCTCTTGGATGGTTTTGAATTGTCTCTCGGAAGAAACAAGTGTTTCTCTGACATTGGTAAAAGTGCTGACATAGCTTTTAAGCGACTCGAACTCTCTCTTCACACGACACAGCTCCTCTTCATTCTCCACAGCTTTCTCCCTCTGTCTCATCGTCTCTTCAACTAGTTCCTCAATCCGTTCCCGCATTTCGCTCAGAACACTATTAGTCCCGTGAGCAAATCTCTCCATCTCTTGTAACTTTACAGCCAGATTCTCGATTTGGACTGTCTTCCTATTAAGTTCTTCCTCTCCCAAAAGTACCATCTCCTTTTGAACAGCCGTCTCAGATTCTGCTGCTGTAACTCTCTTAACAAGAGACTCAAGCACATTAGTAACCATTTCTATGCACTGGAGCATCTCACTAGTGTAAACTCCATCCTCTATACCCAAGGAACCACCACACGAAGATGAACCACCTTCTTTGTCAAGAAAGTCTAATCTTTCCAGTCCCATTTGTTCCACACTGCACGTGAGATGAGCTATGTCAGGAATGGCCAAGACTGTAGCTTTTGATCTCAAGTACCGCAACATTATTGCAGTCGTTCTCACCCTACCAGAAAGAACACCTAACTCCTTCCTGGCATCTTCCTCGGAACCGAACTCAAGGTAAGCCTTGACATCCAAAAGCTCAGCTTCTAAACTATCTACCTGAACTTGACGAGATTCCAATTCACTCTTACATATCTCAGAGTCTTCCCAGGTTAAAGACTCTTGTGCAGATGCATTAGTATCCTCTTTACAAGCCATCCCCACTCTCTTTAAACTACAACAAGTAAGAAAACAAAGACAGCTTAGAACCAAAAACCAAAGGACAGATCTAGCTTCTATCTCTCCTGTAGAACATGTGTTAACTCTGTCCTAGACCAGTGGGTACATTTCATTTCAGACAAAGATGATTGAACAAAATAGCTTAGAACCAAAGACAGCATCTAAAGCCCTATTCTCAGGACAGTTAGAGCTTTTAGAGCATGTTTTAACTCTTTGCCTGAACCGATCATTAGCCCTTTTCAAGCTTCATTTGAGTATGAAACAAAGAATATGAGGGCAAAATGGGTACATTTCATTTCAGATAAGGATGATTGAACTAAAGGCAATAAACAAGACAAGGTAAGGTAAGGTAACAAAAGTGATTCTGATTGGCTAGTCAAACACAAGGCAGTAAAAAGACATCATCTTGAACTATTGAAACCGTATAAGCAATGATAAAACAGACTCAATCCTACAGAAGTCGGAATCGATCTTAAAATATTATACAAAACAAAAAAAAGAGAAGAGGATTCTCACGATTCGAGATCATAAGCTTGTTGATAGATTGATTGCAGGAAGGAAGGAATTAGAGGCAAGAAGAAGGATTGATCTTTGCGTCGAGGGTTTTCCGAAGAGAGCGGGTGGGTGAGAGATGGAAAGTAGAGAGAGACGAATACAAATCTTACAGGAAAATGGGAACAAGGGAAAGGACCCAATGCTGCTTTGCTTTTCTTTCTTCCTCCTCCTATACTTTAATTTCTCCTTTTATTTTCTTTTGAATTTTTTTAGTACATTGTAATCATATGCAAAATTTCACTGATTGTTTCTACTTTCTGAAAAAAAATGATTCAAAGATTTAAAATTACTTAAATATATTTATATTTAAAAATAATGTGACACTTTTATTTAGATATTTTACTTTATATACTACAAATTAATCCGCGCTACCCCAAAACATCTTTAATTTTCAAATTAATCTGCGCTACGTCCAATTACTTAATATATTTTTATTTAACAAGATGTTTAATTATTCATTATGACTTCATTTCTTAAAAAAATAAGAAATTTTTTTTGGCAATTCATTTCGCTTTGTTTGAAGACATCTACTTTTATGCTAGGTTACATGGAAACTCCGGTCAAGGTCCGTTTCTTGTTTCGCAAACATTTTCAGAATCAGAATATCTTGGAAACTTAGAAAAACTCTTCGGAAACGCGTTTCTTGAAACTTTCATTTTGGAAACATGATGGAAACTTACGTTTCTCATTTGGAAACTCGCGATTTTGTTTGGAAACACGAAAGAATAACTATTTGCCATTTGGTGTTAGTGATTACATTTTTTAACTTATATTTTAATATTATTTACAATATTTGTTATTAATTTGGTATAATGATAATCTAGAATGAAGTCGGCTCCATATTTTATCAAATGATAACAAGTGTTAGTTTTCTAAATTTTGATTATTTTTTTTTTAAATTGTACCCAAAATAACATTTATATTACTTGATTTTTTCTCTTAGTTAAATCAAACAAAAAAAAATAAGCTTACATGTTAATTAATATATATATTATAAACGTTTAAAACGTTTCCATTTCTATTTTTCAAAATTGTGTTTCCATGTTTCACAACGTTTCGTTTCTATGTATTCGTTTCCGATTCCATGCAACCTAGCTTCTATGTTTATCTTTGTTTAACAATATGTTAAATAGGTTGATAAGATATATAACTATAATAATAACTAGTTTGCATGGAAACTCCGGTCAAGGTCTGTTTCCTGTTTCAGAAACATTTTCAGAATCATAATATCTTGGAAACTTAGAAAAACTCTTCGGAAACGCGTTTCTTGAAAATTGCATTTTGGAAACACGATGGAAACATACGTTTCTGATTTGGAAACTCGCGATTCTGTTTGCAAACACGAAAGAATAACTATTTGCCATTTGATGTTAGTGATTACATGTTTTTAAACTTATATTTTAATATTATTTTTCAATATCTGTTATTATTTTGGTATAATGATGATTTGGAATGAAGTTGGATCCATATTTTATCGAATGATAACAAAAGTGTTAGTTTTCTAGATTTTGATTAAATGTTTTTAAAAATGTACCCAAAAATAACATTTATATTACTTGATTTTTTCTTAGTTAAATCAAACAAAAAATAAGCTTACATGTCAATTAATATACATTATAAATGTTTCTAAAACGTTTCCATTCCTAATTTTTTGAAAATTACGTTTCCACGTTTCATAACGTTTCGTTTCCATGTATTCGTTTCTGATTCCATGAAACCTAGAATAATAATGATAAGTCAATGCAATTTATGATCATATAATTTGGAAGACAATGAAACTGATATGTTCTTAGAAAGGGAGGCATACTAGTATAATATATAAGATCATCAGCACTAGAAATATCTTCCATGATCTCTCAACGTAAAAATAAAAAAAGGATGAGAGATAAAGAGAAAATATAAGAGACGATTGTTTAAGAGGAGATGGCTCTTGACAATTCATGACATTTGTCATGTTGTAAGTGGTTACAATCTTTTTTATGTTTAAATTTTATTTGTATTATTCATTGATATTAATAAAACACGTAAAAGGTATTTTTGTGAGATACGTTTCCATTTCTAATGCTCTAAGAACATAAACATTGATATAATCTCTCAATAAAGTATAATATATTATATAATATTAATATAATTTAAATGTTTTACTTGAAGTTTAATATAAAAAAAAATTTAAAAGGATAACATAGTAATTTTTTGTTGAGTTTTAGAAAATTTTTCTAGTTATTTGGTGGAGTGTTTAGTTTCGGTGTATTCCATTGTTTTTGTTTCTGGGTTCAACCTCAATGGTTTTGGTTAACAGTTCATTTCTCATCATAGCTGTTTATGTGTTTGTTAGTTTTCCAATTGTTTGGCCTTTCTCTCTTTTGTGGATTATTGGTTTTGGGGTCTTTTCTTTGTTTGACAATTGATGGTTGGAGTAGTTTGGTCTTGTATGATGGTGATGGTTTTGTTGTATGGCTTTTTCAATCCGGGCATAAAAGTCAATCCCTCATGTTTGTAGAGTTTCTTTCGTACATGTTATCAATGATGAAGCTTTAACCATTTTGATGACAAATCTTTATATTAAAAGCTGTTTCGTAATAGCAAGGATAAAATTAATTTGAGATCATTCTTGTTTATATTAGTAAAACTAAAATAATACAACCAATCTTATTTTTAACAGATTTATTACATTTTTTATTTCCTTATTTTAAGCTACTTTATTAATTATTTATTTCTAAATAATTTGATAGCATTCACTATAAATATACAAAACATAAATTACTTATTTTAAGTGTTTTATTATATCTTTTACATTTTTCATTTTTAAAAATAATTACTTAATTAAATTTACTATAATAATTTGGTATAATTTATTTTATGTGTTAATCATAATCATTTCATATGTTTTAATGTAATTGTGAAGTAAGAAGCTAAAGACTACATTTTGGTCTTGTCTTTCTCTTAAGAAATCCAGATCGCAAGAGCTTGGTTTCAGCATATTGAGCTCTGACCAGAGGCTTCTAAACTTTCCAAGATGTGGGTTGAACTATCCTTCATCTTGTTTCAGGTTGTTGATAGCTTGTTTCACCTCAAACACCCTATTTAGATTAGATAAGTTGTCATACACCTGCTGAAGTGTATCCCATAATTATTTAGAAGTTTCACAGTAAGAGTAAGCTTACAATATTGAAGTTTCCAAGCTGTTCTGAATGATAGATAAAACCATGAGATCATCATGGCCCTTTTTTGTATCAGCAACTGCTTCTTCTTCTCCATCCTCTCCTAGGATGTTTTTCTTCGGGATTTTGCCTCCAGCAACATATTCCCAAAGACCTCTACCTCCAAGAGCAGTCTTGACAAGTCTGACCACAGAAAATAGTTAGATACCTTGAGAGTAGCCGAAATCACCATCATTTCTGACATTTTCCGCCAAATATTCAAGAACAGCTCAAGAATTGTGGGTACAGGAAAAATTCAAAATATACCCGAGTAGATTTGCGGAATATGTAGAATAGAGTATAGAGAATATGTCTCAAGAGCATAAATGCTAAGAACATGAAGAACATGAGATATAGAGAGAGAGATTTTAAAATTTAGAGAGAGATAAAGAGAAAATATGTTTCCTTAATTCATTTTGGTTTCTGTTTATAATGTATTAATAGATAGACAAGTTGACTACAGAAAATGAATAAATAAAGCTGGTCTAATGGAGACAAAAGACTCTTGTACCTGAATGAAAGTGACAGCTCCTTCACCTCTCTTTTCCTTGACCCAACATATGACTGATCTTTGTTTTCTTATTCCAGCACCTCTTTTGACCAATTTAAATCATTTTAGAGCCTCTTGCATACTCAAACGCGAAACCCATTCCCCCTTGTCTGCCTTGCAAGATAGGTTAGGTTAAGAGATGAGTTATTATATGGACATATCACTTCTTCATTCTTCTTGCATCCGGATGGTCACCTTGTCTCTCTTACACTAGAATGCTTTATTTCTCTTACATGTCAACAAATAGCTCATCTGATTTCCACTATTTCTTTTCCTAACCTCAGAGATATCACAGTCACGATGAAGAAAAGTCTCAACAAAATAGAAATGACGTTGAGAAAAAAAAAATTTCATTAGTTTTTCAACATTTTCGGTTAATGGCATGTCGATTTTTTTATGTTTTTGAAAATCTGATGTGTAATCGTGTGCTGGATAGAGGGTTGTGTTATTTTTTTTTCCTCAAACGGCTATTCTATTACTTAAATTTGAGGTGACCTGAAAAACCAGACTGAAATAGAACAACCAATGTAATACAAACTCTTGTAAAATGACTTTGTTATCTTAGCTAACGAATCAGACGATACATTTCTAGCATGAAGAATATAAGAAATTGAAAACTCCATGAATCTATCTTTTAGCCGTGAAAACTCATGCAACTCTGTGGAAAATTTTGGCCATGCTCCTGGATCTTGGATCATCGTGACTAGGTCCTTGTAGTCGGTTTTGAACACCTGACATGTCGACGTCTGCATCATGCACTCCATTGTCAACAGTAGGACCTTCCAATTCCGAGTGTAGCGATGAGATTCTTCTGCTCTGGTTTTTTGCACTTAGAAGTTGAATTTCTCCATTCGAATGTTTTCATTTCCAACCACAATCACTGAAGAGTACGTCTTGAATAGGGTTGTGTTATTATTGTGTTAATTCGGGTGTTTGAATACATTTGGCGCCGTTCTACATAATCCACTCATGTAATTTAATTTTTATGGCTTGGATCAGATATGAATTAAGGTTTTTCTAGTTCAAGTTTGGTGGTAATCCCGGGTTTCAATCACATTATTTTGCCTATGCCTCCTATTTCATTC
This sequence comes from Eruca vesicaria subsp. sativa, assembly GCA_932364175.1. Classification (NCBI taxonomy): domain Eukaryota; kingdom Viridiplantae; phylum Streptophyta; class Magnoliopsida; order Brassicales; family Brassicaceae; genus Eruca; species Eruca vesicaria. The sequence continues at coordinate 49,478 of CAKOAT010141043.1, read as the reverse complement.
TTCTGGCGAGATAAGGCTAGTGTGAATAATGGGCGGCCTAATGTGTATAATGGACTTAGTTATAGAATAAAAGGTAGGCCCATTTATATTCCCACTTGCTTCCTCTGAAGGAAAAGGTGGAGGCCGGAGATTGGTGGCCGGAGAGGAGAAGAATTGAAGGACGAGAAATGGGAGACGGAAGGGAAGGAGATTGGGAGTGTTTAGGTTGCAGTAACAGGAACTACGCGTTTCGATCATTCTGCAACAGATGCAAGCAGCCTCGTCTTTTCATGGATAACAATACCTCTCACAACTCCAAGTGGCTTCCTCGTATCGGTGATTGGATCTGCACTGGTTCGTTCCTCAATACTTAGATTGATGATTGATCAGATTAGATTTTTGGATTAGGCCTTAGGTTGAGTTGTTTTTGTGTGTATATGGGAAACTTGCTGGTGTGGTGTGGCAAAATAGGTTGCACTAACAACAATTATGCATCACGAGAAAAGTGCAAAAAATGCGGACAACCAAAGGAAGTAGCAGCTTTGTCTTCATCACTCGCTTCCCTTCAGACCCATCTCAGTTACTTCACCAGTCGACCTGATCCACTCGATCAACTTGGTTCTCTACTCCCTTTCTCTAACCCTGCTTCGGCTCTTAAAGAATGGAGGAGCGGTGATTGGATCTGCAGATGTGGGTTTCACAACTATTCCTCTCGTATACAGGTGAGGAGAAGTGGTTTTTAAGAGTTTAGATCTTTTGCCTCTATTTTGTTTACTCATTTCTCTTTTCGTTTTGTCTATGCAGTGCAAAAAGTGCAATGAAACAGCTCCACTAGGTATGGCTGTTTTGTACACATGCCAATGTTATTCCTTCAAAACAAGTTATCTTTTTCCTTCTGGGTTGCAGCTCTTGGAACCAAGAGATTAGCATCAGAAGTTTTGGCTCATGAGTGGGATACCAAACGATTGAATCAAGGATATGTAAGCCTGCATAAAAATTGATTTTGCACATTCTAGTCCCATAGTCTTAGGTATGTTTCTTCTGTGCAGACAAACATGCAACCACAGTCATCGTTATATGCATCTTTTCCTGGTATAAGCTCAGGCAGTATCTCAAACTGGCAACTCCCTCTCCCGTTTCTACAGCAACAGTTGTTAACACCTGCTTTACTTGGAAAGGGGTAAGTAAGGTTCTGATCTCTGGTCTCCGCTGCTGTGTTTTCTTCGTTCCCTAAACGCTAGAACTGTTCCTGACAGAGCAAAACAATGGCGTGATGGAGACTGGATGTGCACAAATTGCAAGAATCACAATTATGCATCCCGATCAGAGTGCAATAGGTGAGTTTCAACTCTCTTCTAGTTTACACTTGTTTCATTGCATTGAGTTAAAAGGTTAACGAAAGTCAAAAGAAGATTTATTTCGGTGTTCATTTCAGATGCAAGACTAAGCGAGAAATCATTGAACAGACCATAACTCCAGTACAGACTTAAAGAATCAAGAAGAGTGTTCTTGACTGTCATACAAAACACTGTATCTCAATCTTGTTTGATTGACATGAATATAAAGAAGCCTTCAAAATGTTATTGAAACAGAGAAAAGCTAAAAGCTTGGTTAGCCCTTCAAGATGTTTTTAGGATCAAGAGGAGGTGTATCAAGCTGATAAAGATTCAAAGCCGGTCCAACAAACCGGAAAAGAATCCAACCTCCAATCACAATGTAGATTGAAGCGTAAGCCAATTTGTTGAGCCAAAACAACAGACCTTTCTCTCCCACATAAAGCTCCAACGCTTTCTCATTCAACGTCATCTCTTCCCATGGCTTCTGAACCTTTTTCTCTGCTTTCTTCCCGCTTTGCCCTCCTTCACCTGAACTTTCTTCCCTCATTCTCCTTCTTGACCCTCGTTTGAACCTTATCTCCACTCCTCCATCCAACGGCTGAGAGACCTTCTCTTCACCGCCACTGTTAGAACAACAGTTTATCGAAAGAGATGGTCTTTCTTGACGACGCAACACGAACTGGGTTTGTGTTATTGTTTGTTGCTTCAGATTGATGATAGTTGGTTTAGCCAAACCGGGAGCTGAGAAGTGAAGAGTTTTCATTCTTGTTTGGGGTATAGTTCAAACTTGAAAGAAAGAATCTGAAGCCAGCCATGTATGTAGGTAGTAACTAAGAAGATAAAGCTCTATCATCGTCGACCATTCCTTTGACCCACTTACTTCTCGACACGTAGCAACCCAAAAGTAATGGGCTTTATTTGAAATTAAATAGCCCATAGATCTGATGTCAAAAAGCTTTACTGCGGCGGCTATTAAAAACTACCGAAACTGAATTATTACAAAAGCTATCACACTGACAAAAGAAAGAAGTTGAGAATTCAATTGCGAGATTCGTAAAATCGAGCGAAAACCATATGGAACACGACCCTTTCCTCCGTATGTTCCAGCCTTCGGAGCTCAAGATCGCATCGGAGTTCTTGACGAATTGCCTTCCTTTCTTGTCTAGAGATCTCTGCAAAGACTGCGTCAACGTTCTCTCCGATCGAATCCACTCTCTGGACCCTGGTAAAGCTCGAAAGTCTCCAATTGAAAATTAGGGTTTTGATAATTGGAACAAACAGGAGACTAGAGAGTAGCCTAGATCTGTTGTTAGGAATCAATTTACTGCTTCTTTGCTTAAGAGAAATTGTGTGTCCTTTGTGTAGAACATTGTAGTAAAGTTGAGGGAGAAGGTAATAGCAAAGCTGGTTTGGAATCAGAAGGAACCTGTGAGAAAGAGATTGAAATTTCATTTGGAACCTTGTCTGAAGTTCTTGGTAGTGTACTGCCATCTCGACAAGCTGCTGATACAGCAAGTCCTCGAATGTCTTGGGCTGATATGAGTCAGGAAGATGAGTTTGACGAGGAGGAGGAGGACGAGGATGAGAGTAGGAAAGCTATTGATGCGAGTCCGTTGAAGACTCCACAGAAGCCTAAGTTATCAAGAGAGCAGAGAGAGGATCTCAGGCTCAAGAATGTGAAGAGAAAGAAAGATTTCATTTGCTTGGAGAGAGTTAAGGGGAAGCTTGTTAACGTTGTTGATGGGCTTGAGTTGCACACTGGTGTTTTCAGCGCAGTCGAGCAGAAAAGGATTGTTGATATAGTGTATGAACTTCAAGAGAAAGGACGTAACGGAGAACTTAGAGGTAGCTTCTTCTTTCAAATCTCAATACTTCTCTTATGGACTTTTAGTCTGAATATTTCTCTGTCTCTCTTTGCAGAGCGTACGTTTACTGCTCCACAGAAGTGGATGAGAGGCAAGGGACGTGTGACTATTCAATTCGGCTGTTGTTACAACTACGCTACAGTAAGCAACTTATTCTCTGCTAATTTTTCATTCTATGAAAGCGGAGTAAATAGTTTGTTGCTTTCTTTGTCTTGTTGATAGGATAGAGCTGGAAACCCACCAGGTATCCTTCAACGTGAAGAAGTGGATCCATTACCTTCTCTTTTCAAAGTGATCATTAAAAGGTTGATTAGATGGCATGTTCTGCCACCAACTTGTGTTCCCGATAGCTGCATTGTCAACATCTACGATGAAGGTGACTGTATACCTCCTCACATCGACAACCATGACTTTCTCCGGCCCTTCTGTACCATCTCCTTCCTTAGTGAATGCGACATCCTCTTTGGCTCAAACCTTAAAATAGAAGGTCCTGGTGAATTCTCCGGTTCATTCTCAATACCGCTTCCTGTAGGGTAAGTAAGCTCCTACCAACATCAAAACCTTTCACCACTCTTCTTGTTAGATAATTAGCTTTTGTGACATTTTTTTTTCAGATCAGTTCTGGTGTTAAATGGAAATGGAGCTGATGTAGCTAAACACTGTGTACCTGCAGTTCCCACAAAAAGGTAATAGTCCCTCCATTTCATTACATGGTGTTTTAGAAGATTTTTGATGTTTTAAAATGTTTGGAGTTTTCTGTGTTAACTTTATTGAAATTGTTCAACCAATTATGTTTTACTGTATTTTTTTATAATTCGTTGGATCATTTTTAATGTATATATTTTGGTAAAAGTAGGTTTTTTTTTTTAAAAAAATTTGTTTTTTGGCATGACATCATATAATATGAAACAGGGGGAGTATATTGTTTGCATCCATTTATTACATATAGTAACCACCAAAGTTTCTCATTCGAGTTTTTTTTTGTGAATACAGGATATCAATCACGTTTAGGAAAATGGACGAGTCTAAGCGCCCGGTTTGGTTCACTCCAGAACCTGATTTGCAAGGGATTGAGCCACTTCCGTTGGACCTAAACCGCCGCTCTGATTCTGCAGCAAGGTCCTCAGGATCAAGCAACCACAATGTTACTAGCAGAAGAGGAGGATATGGAGGACGTAGAGGAGGAGGCAACAATTATGAGAAGAGAGGTTACTATACTCCCGAGAGAAGCAGTGAACAGTATGATTCTAGAGAATGGTCATCAAACCAGAGAAGAGGAAGGCCACATCCTAGTAGAACCTCCTAAGGTTTATTATTATATACTTCCATTTCCCAAGATTAATTTATTCCACATTACAAATGAATATGTACAACATAACGTCCTTTTTTATAGTCCATTCAAACATTTTTCCACATTCTTTTCCTTTTTGAATGTTTTTGATCGTATTTGTTAGATTCTGAAATTGTGTAATGTATATTACTGTTTATACATTACCGTTTTATTTTGGGGTTAAGTGTGAATTGGTTTGTGGTTTGTTTCTTTATAAACTTTATGTTCCTTGATGTGACTAAAGAATTTCATTCTGCTGCGTGATAATCGATATTTGATTTGACCAGTAATCATTGTTTATCGAAAATATTTATTCTTTTGTGAGTATCGTTTCATTTCCGATTTAACTAACAGATTCATAAAAGCAGTTTAATCGTTGAGAAATCGTATATCTTAAAAAAAAAACAATATTAGTATTATAACTATTCAATTATATTTTAACTGTTTAAACTAGTTAAAAATTTAGGATTTTTGTAACAACTTCAATTACTCAAATGAGAATTGTTTGTTTTTCTCTGATAAAATGCTTTTCAAATGAGAATTGTTATTCATAAAAAAAGATAATGAACAAAAGGTTTCCTTTTTTATTATGTTTCTTTCTGTTTTTCAAATGTGAAAACTTCTTATAGAATTTAAATTAGAAATATGTTTTATTTACTGAATTTGACAATACGAAAAGTTCTCTACTCGTAATATTCCGTATAATAATAATATATCGGTGATAAGATTATATAACAACAAAAGATCAAATATGCTGACGAAAAAACCAAGGGAAATTAATAGAAACTAGATTTTGACCCGCGCTTAAAAATGCGGAAATTTTTTATGATTAAAAATTTATATAATTAGGTTTTTTTAATTTAAAGAATATTTTGATATAAAATTAGTTCACCAAAATTTGTGATGATGATTATTTTTCATTAGTTTTTAGTTTCAGTTTTTATTTTTAAATTTTGGTTTTTGGTTTTTAGTTTTTAAGCTTCTACTTTTCATTTTCAGTTTTTGGTTTGGGTTTTTGATTTTTAAACCCGCTGAGTTAGTTTGAACTAATATTACCAATAAACAAATTTCAAATAATCGAACATCTAATTTAAAACTGAAAAGATGATAACAATTTTTTTAAAAAAAATTTTAAATAGTTTATTTTGTAAATAAACAAAGCAAAAAATATAACATGTGTTTTCAACTTTTGGTTTTGGATTTTTGTTTTTAGATTTGGTTTTTGGTTTTGCTTTACATTTTTTTAATCAGTAAATTATTTAATAAAAATAAAACAATAAATTATTTAAAAGTTACCATTGAAATTTATCAAAACAAAGTGATTGTTATTTAAAATAAAAAAAATATATTAACATTTTTTAAAGTACATGATTTAAATAAATGATTAATAATAGATAATTTTATTTTGTTAAAAATATTAAATACCTTTTGGGTCTGAAAATAATAATTGATCTTTTAAGGTGAAAAGTTTATTCAATGTTTTTGGAGTTTTTTCTTAATACTAAGTCAAAAAACCAAACTATATAATTTGTTCAAAAAATAAAAGTAAACCCAAGACTATATTTCATTAATAAACACTGGTTTGATTTAAGTATAATTAGTAGATTTCCATATTCCATATTTTGATGATATATATTCTTTTAGAACATTCCATATTTATAGGAGAAAATATGTGTTTTTGGTATCATCGCTCTGTTGAGGTTTCCACGGTGGTCGTATAACAGCAATGGCTTCTTCTTTTCCCGGATCGGTTAATAAGCCAGAGGAAGAGTGGCGTGCTATTCTCTCCCAAGAAATTCAGGATCCTCAGGTAGAAAGACACTGAGTAAGAGTAGATATTGATGTCATTGTGGTTTGATTCATTATCTCTCGTGAACATTTCGTTTAGTATGCCTTTGTGGAATAAACATGTTTCGTGATTAACATTCAGGAGACCCATTACTGAAAGATCAAAACTTTCAATACAAATTCAAAGTTCTCACCTTTTTTCTAAAACTCTGTTTCTGATGTCTCAGGTCAAGTTTCTATGTGAGAGATGTACTCATTTGTTATAGAAGCATACATTGAATGGCTTTGTCTTTCTTGGTTCTCCAACATTACTGTAATAAGCTAAAGAACTTATACTAGAACTTATCTGAAACTACTTTCAGATTGCGGACGAGCTTGTTGCTGAATTTGCACTCCCCAATAACGATGGATCATCCCCAGGCCAGGTTCGACAGTTTATAAATTTTGATCATGTGCTATACAACAATGGTTCTTTCTTTAAACTATGATAGAATTACATAATCTAAATCCTTTTTTTTTTAAAACAGCACTAGTTATGATGAGAAGAACAAAAGATCTTCTACATGATCCATTCCTATTACCTAGTTCAAAGGTGATAGAGGGCATAGGTACAATGCTGGTAAGATCTCAAGACACGTCTTTTCATTTCTTTATATGCTTGAACTGATATTAGTAAAAACGAGACCTATCTTGAAAGTAATAAGTCACTTTGACATGGATGAGACAGTAACCATAATATTCTCTTAGCAACAAAAGAATACTCCAATGTTGTCTATTTTTCTAGTGCCAGAAATCGTAAGCAAGACATTAAAGTTTGATGGTAGTGTTGGATGGAAATGATAGGTGATGTCTTGCATTATTACATTGTTTTATCTCTTCATTTGCATTCCTTTTCATCATGTAGAATAGGTTTTAGCCATGTTTAGGTTGCATTTTGCATACATAAGTCCCTTTTAGGTATTGGAGCATCACATGGAGCTTTTGGAAGCATTTGGGATTCATCAGGGGCTCAAGGGAGGCAAAAGGAGTGATCTAGACCCGGA
>CAKOAT010141043.1:2453-37804 GCA_932364175.1 Eruca vesicaria subsp. sativa | reverse complement strand
TCCAATAGTTTAAAAGTATCATTTTTGTTATTTGTATTCTAGTTTTAGTTAACTTCAAAACCAACCAAACATTCGATTGCACTTAGATTAAGTTAGTACTTGCATTCTCGGTGCTTTTAAATCCCTCAGAACTGGTTCGACAACTTACTTCCACTACACTATCATTTGACTTAGGAGCCTTGAAAACTCCTAACATCAATAGGAACAGGGGGCTAAGCTTGCATCTGCAGTGTCTGGATCACCCATCACATCATGAAGGTTACCTTTACTTCTGCGTTGGTTGATGCTGAAACCAAATCCATTGAGCCCATAGCTGTCTCTGTACAGCCATCCTCCGTACAAGCTGTTGCAGAGGTAGTAGCACCAGAAGAAGCTGCAGCAAAACCAAAGGAAGTGCCAAGCCGATGTACTACTTGCAACAAACGGGTTGGCTGGATTTAAATGTCGCTGTGGTGACCTCTTCTGCACCTATATTTCCTTCTTCCTGTATGTGCTTGTCCGTATGTGTGCAAGTCACAAGATGTTTTATTCAAGATGTTTATTCAAGTTACAAGCATATAGTTTTCGATTATTGTACAAAGAATTTTTTTTTTTTTTTAAAACCTCTAATTAAGAAACTCCCATTGGACCGTTCAAAACAGGAGTTTCTTAACTAGAATTCTTAAGCCCACTAAATACATTTTATATAATTAAACAATTATTAAGGATCTCATTTAAGAGTCATGGGATAATCATGTTCTTATGTATCTTACATTACCTACCTTAATAGTCTTGTACTAAAAAACTTTATAACCAATAAAAGAATGGGTGTACATCAATGCTTTATTGTATTAGGGTAAGTTCATATAAACGCTTTTTTGGCATAAACTAGTTAACTAGGAAGCAAAATATTGACATTAATGCATAGCTTCTCTCCTCGTGTTGTATCCACACAGAGGTGAGTCTTGGTCATCAGATGCATATAAAGCTCTATGAACCAATAAATTCTACAAAGAAAATCAAAAATTTATCAAAATCAAACATTATTCCCTCAACTACAAACTACTTAAGCAACTTATTACAATGATTACTAGTCAAGCCACAAACCGGCTAACTAAAAAGTTCAACAAAACAGAAATACAATTGAAGCAGAGAAGGAGAGAGAGCAGATTCTAATGGTTGCTTCCGCCACTAAAGCAGACCACAACGAAAAAATGAAATATTCGACATTTAAACACACAAACATCAACCTTTTAAGCTATAAAGAAACAAAGAGCAGAAATAGAGAGTGTTACTGAAAGCACTTACGACGCTCAGAGAGCACCGTCAGTTCTCTCTGATTCAACGAGAGGAGTATATGATTTATAAAATAGATAACCTAACCTCAAACAAAATGGGAGAAGGGGGAGGAGAGATCACGGCCAGTTCTCAACTTATCTGTTTCAAGAAGATAATAAATTAAGAAAAAAAGTAAATTCTCTTTTTTTTTCTGTAATTTGACTTCAACAAAAATACAAAATTAAACGGAGGAGGAGGAGAAGAGATCTAGGATCTCATCGTTTCTTTTTTCCATTTTCACCGCTTCAACAGTGGAACCTCTATAAATTAATACTCGATAAATTAATAATCTCTATAAAATAATAAATTTCACCGGTCCCAACTTGGATCTACTTTGTTTATAATACCTGATATACGTAAATAAAAGTACTCTAAAAATATTTAGAATACACATTCCACGTTTAACCTAGCTATCCCTCTAAAGTCAGCAGAAATTGGAAACTACAAACTATTATAAATCTAAAATCACTAGAAATAAGAATCTACACATTATTATAAATCTAAAACTTGTAGAAATTGACTTTAAACATTATTATTGTATTTTACATATAGTAGAATATATATTTTACGGATAAGGACAATCAATTTCGAAAATATGCCAAGAAAATATTTGGAAATATTCAATTTCCATATATTAAAAATTCATTTTTCATGAGAAGTTAAAAAAACAAAAAAAAACGTGCAAACAAGTTTAAAAAAATGACACCTTTAGTTTTCTTTTCGATTTGAGGATTTTTAATGTTTTCTTTTATAATAATTACTTTACTTATTTTTATTTATTTTTATTTTTTTGACAACACTTTTAATTATTTATTATATTTTAATATTTAACTATTATTTTGTTAGTTGCAATTTCCAATTTTTAATTCAAATTAAGCGTATTATTTGCATTTTAAAAATATTTAGCCTAATGGGACATAAAATATATGAGATTACCGTAATGGTTGATAGTTACCATTTTTGACCTAAAAAACAATTTTTCTTAAAAAAAATTGGGCCCTTATTTTTTATTCATTTACAAATATTAGGCTCTTTTTGACCCACGTCCCCTTGACCCCCTCCTAAGTCAACACTGGATGTAGATATAAATTAAAACTAAAATCACTAGTAATTAGGGATGTTCACTGGTTAAACTGAACCAGTTAAAACCGAACTGAAGCAAAATACAGAAAGTAATTTGGATTTGTTAATACTAAATAAAATGAATGGAGGTTATTTGTAAGAAATCACAGTATATTGATATGGTTTAATATATAAACCGTTAAAACCGAATAAACCAGAGAAACCAAATAATTAAATATATGAGTATACTTCTATAAATTTTTTAATAAAATAAGTAATATATACATAATTTCTTTCTTACTATGATATTCATTATTAAACATAATAATTTTTTTCATTTTATTCTAAGTTAAAAAATTTATTTATTTTTCACATTTTCATAAAATTAAATAAACATAATTTTTATTTTATTGGTAAATACTTACGCTATAAAAGAGTAATTCAATAATATTATGATATTATTATTTTTCTTACTTTTATTTGTGATATTTAAAAACAGAAATTCTTTTATTTAAAATTTAGAGTTATATATATATATATATATATATATGTATTATGTTTTAATAAATCTGATTTCCAATTATGTAAATTAAAATTTGTTATTAAAGTAAATATAGTTAGAGTTTTTCGTATAAAAGCGAATAAACCAAAAAATGATAGTATAAAATCGAACTAAACCAAGGTAGATATGATATATTTTTTTTTTTGAATGAATGTTAAATTTTATTCATCAAAAAAAACCCTTCTTACATCAATGTGTAACCTTTGCAATTACATTTTCCAAAAGCTATAACTCATAAACAAACTCTAAAGTCTTGTAGCAAACCAATATTGTAGACCATGTTCCCAGCCTTTAACTCCTCTTGCACAGAGAACACTCAATTTATTTCGAATGCTCTTCTCAACCAACTTCTTCAAAACCTCAACAGATAAAACCTTCTCTCCATGCCTTATCCTATTTCTCTCTATCCATATAGCATATAAGGAGGCTTGGAATGCATAACGGAGGCAAAATCTCTTTCTCATCTCCATATTCTCATCCTTTAAGATAGAAACAATATCTTCCCAACTCTTGGTGTACTGATCTCTGAGAATACCTTTAACTTGATACTCCAAACCTGCGAGGAATAGACGCAGTCAAAGAAAAGATGGCACCGAGATTCCTGCTCACTTGCACAGAGTACACAATTTACATCCACCCCCTGGTTCCATTTTGAAATCCTGTCCATTGTGGATAGCCTATTTCTCATAGCTAACCAACTCACAAACGCAAATTTGGGAGTCCCTTGCTTGAACCAAACACAATTAACCCAACTACAAGGAACAATAGGAACTCTCAGAAGCGACCAAGTTTCAAAAGTGGAAAAATTCTGTTTTGAGCCTGAACAGCCTCTCCACATATTCATATCCTCCACATCAACATTGAGCTTCTCCTTAATCTTATCAAGATCATCTTCAATGTCATTTAATAACACAGCTCAATGTTTTCTTCTCCTTTTGGGTCGTTTTACTACCTCTGCAACCGTAGCCTCCCTGCATATTCCCATGTCCAACAACCCCCTATCACCCAGCAAATTGATTAGCACTCCTCTCTCCGACCAATCATCATACCAGAAGGAAGTTGTCAATCCATTCCCCAACTCTTTTTTATAAAACCCTCTAGCCACATCCCTCATCTTGAGCATCTTTCTCCACATCCAAGAGCCAACTTGTGTATGCTCCTTTAGCTCCCAGAAACTCTTCTTTTTGAGAAGATAGTTATCAATCCACCTTCCCCATAACGAGACACCCGAAAGCATTCTCCAGATTAACTTCAAGACATTTACATTATTCATCACTTTTAGGTCCCTGATCCCCAACCCACCTTCCTCCTTCTCATGACAAAGGACATTCCAAGCAACTTTCGCCCCCGAAGCTTTAAGTTCCGGCCCAGACCAAAGGAAAGCCCCACACAGCTGTTCTATTTCTTGAATACATTTACGAGGAAGTAGGTATACAGAAATCCAGAAATTTACCAAACTCATAATCACTCCTTTTATAAGTTGCAACCGTCCTGCGTAGGATAAAAATCTGGTAGACCAAGAGCATATTCTACTCCTTACCTTCTCAACCAAGGGGAAATAGTCTTGTTTTCGCATAGCTTTTGTCATCAGAGGCAATCCCAAATAGCGAACAGGGAGATTTCCTTTTGCAAACGGAAACTTTGCCAAGATTTTATTCTCCTCCTCTTTAGAAACCCCAGCAAGAAATATCGTTGACTTCTCAATGCTGATTCGCAACCCAGACCATTCAGCAAATTTATCAAAAACCATGAGCGCACCTTGAACCGACTCATTAGAACCCTCAACAAACACCATCAAGTCGTCCGCAAAACACAAGTGAGTTAACGAGATCGACTTGCAGCGCGGGTGATAAAGGAAAATTTTCCTTACTGCTGCTCTGTTAATTTCCAGCGACAGAACATTCATACCCAGTACAAAGAGGTAGGGAGAGAGTGAACAGCCTTGACGTAGCCCTCTGGAACTTTGAAAGTATCCTGCTAAGTCACCATTGACTTGAACAGAAAAAGAAGGTGTGGTAATGCAAAGTTTGATCCATTTAATGAACTTCGCTGGCATTCCCAACGCCTCCAAACTTCTCAGAGTAAATGACCACTGGACCGAGTCAAAAGCCTTCGATATATCAATCTTCATAACTCCCCGTGGTGTGACTGAGTCCTTGTGGTAATCCTTTACCAATTCAGAAGCAAGCAAAACGTTTTCCATCAATAGTCTACCCCTGATGAAAGCAGATTGATTCTCTAAAATGATTCTTGGCAGGATCTTCTTCAACCTATTAGCAAGAATTTTCGACACCACCTTGTAAAGAACATTACAACAAGCAATGGGTCTAAAATCTTTCATCTCCATAGAGTCAGTCTTCTTTGGAACCAATGCAAGAATGGTTGAATTTATACCTTTTGGCAGAAACCCATAGCGGAAAACAGATTGCACAGCAATAATGAATTCACTCCCAATTACCGGCCAAGCAGTTTTCACACGGGTATCCGTCTGGCCCTGGAGACTTGTGCGAGGCCATAGAAAACAGGACCTTACGGATTTCCTCTGCAGATGCCTCAGCCTCTAGCTGCGTACACTCAATCTCAGAACAGCTATATCTCATTAAGCTCTTTAACTCCTCCACAGAAACATCTCTCATGTTATCAGGTTTATGATTCAAAAAGTCAGAGAAATACCTCACAGCCTCCTCCTTAATCTCTGTATGAGTTTCAAATCGATTACCATTCTGACCCCTTATGACTCTGATTTTATTTTGCGCAGTTCGGGCTTTGATAGAATTATGAAACGTCTTATTGTTCAAATCTCCCACCTCCAACCAATGGAGCTTAGCTTTTTGCTTAAGATGTTCCTCCTCCAAACTAGCTATCTGAACCCATTTCTCATAGGCCACTGCTTCTTCATGAACATTGACATCAGAGGGTTGCAACAAGGAGTTCTTCTGTTTCTCACAGAGGATCCCGTAGGCTTCATTAGTTTTCTTGGTCAGATTTCCTAGACTTTCTCTACCCATCTCTAATGAACGGTTTCAGATTTTTTAGCTTCTTTGAAAATCTGAACATAGCAGAGGTTGAGTGAAACAATACCTCCGTTGATTTCCAATACTCTTTTAGCATAGGTATAAATCCCGGCAAACTCCCAATAGCGTTCACGTACTTGAATGGCTTTCTTACCTTCTCTATTGGCGGCAGCAACTGAAGCTTACACCTCAAGTGATCAGAACAACCACCAGGTTCAAACGTAGCAAAGCTATTTGGGAATCTGTTAGAAGCTGCATTATTCATCAATACTCTGTCTAGCTTCTTACATATGACTCCATCCTCCCTTTTATTGCACCAAGTATATAATGGACCCTGGTACCCCATATCTGATAGATTACAATGTAGTACCATATTTTGAAAATCTCGAGTACCACACGGAACCCTACTCAGATTAGCAAAACCAGAATTTTCTCCACCCTCCAAGATTTCGTTGAAATCACCCATTATCAACCAAGCTTTATTCCTAAACATGGGAGACAAATGGTGATCACAGAGATCACTCCATAAGACCTTTCTCTCTTCTGCAGAATTGCTCGCATACACAAATGTACAAAAGAAATCCTCCACATTATGCATCCCCACCGAACAAGTAATACACTGATCCGACTTGTAGACTGGAGTAACACACACATAATCTCTCCAAACAAACCAGATCCTGCCACCCTTACTGTGCTCATAATTTGTCATTGCAGACCAGTCCTTAAACACTGAATTCAAAAATTTCCCCGCCTTATGCTCCTTAACCCTTGTTTCTAACACACACCCGAACTTTAGATCCTCATTACGAACCCAATTTTTTACCACGGAATGCTTCAATAACTTGTTAAATCCGCGCACATTCCAAAAAAACCCTTCCATGTTAGTTTTTCCGACGAGAAGACCTTTTACTCACAGGATTTATATCCCAAGTTTTCGTCTTCTGACCCTTTTTCCTCCCTCTCTTCTTAATACTCTTCTCTAACAGAGTATCCTCCAGAATATCATTCACTACCTCCTCATTAACCTCACCCTCCACCATATCATCCATCTCATATTTCTCGTCACCCGCAACTAAATCCACCTCATCTCCATTATTACTCAATACCATAAACTTTGACGCTGAAATAATTATCTCAGTATCGTTTGTTGTATAGGACTCGATTGCCTGCCCACTTTCCCTAAAGAAACCGCAGACCAACTCACTGTTTCCCCAATCTCTTCCGATTCCTTACCCAATACTACATCTTTCTTAGTATGGAACAATTGCTCCTTAGATACTACATCACTTCTCACAACCTCCTTTCCCGCACTAGTCAACTCCTCCTTATTTACATCACCTCCATTGCCTTCTTTAGCTTGAGAACTTGATCCAACCTCCTTATTTGCACTAACAACATTCCCTTCTTTAGTTTTTGAACTCGAGCCAACCTCCTTAGCGATACCTTTCATCTTACATACCTTCTCACCATGTCCCCATTTATCACAAACCTTGCATCTAGTTGGTAGATACGGATATGAGAAATCCACCGTAAACTCCTTACCCTTGCTTGTAAAATTCATTTCTTTTGGTAAGGTTTTTGATACATCCACCTCCACAAAAACCTTAGCAACTTCGCAAACGTTTCTGGATGTAACTTCAATGGGATACCCAAAGGACTAGACAGAAGACTAAGGCCCTCCCAAGAGAACATGTGCAAAGGGACTTTCGTGATGTGAACCCACATAGGAATCGACTCCTTTCCTTGTTCCTCCTCGTCAGACTTCGGAGACCATTTCGTGACTACCATCGGGATTCCTATTATGTTCCACATACCCCTCCTCAGGATTTTCTCACAAGCTTTCTGATCCGATATTTTAAACCTCATCGTCGTGTCATTTACCTCATAGACCTCAACCTTCGCAGCCAGATCCCCATATCTCCATATTTTGTTTAGCACCATATGAACCTTAGCTACATGAGGAGCTAGATCCAAGAACTTCCCAATGATGAAATCATCCCATAGCGGAGTAGATCCAGTGATTACCTCGTCTGGGATTTCCACCGACTGCCTTCCTTCCTTAGTCTGAACCTGAACCTCATATTTCTTCAACATCTTCTTATCTTGTGCAACCGAAATCCAACTTTTATCCTTCTCCACCGCATCTCGATTCACAGCAACCGACTTCCCCTCCGGCGAACCCAATGAATCCGGTGGAATCGCCGACTCCATCAATCCCCAACTGTCTATTGCAATCACCCCAGAAATCGCCTTATTTTTCGCACACCAAAACGCAGCGTTTTCCTCTTATATGATATTAATATAGTAACTAATTTTTATAAACTGAAATACCAAAAAATCAAGAAAACCGAACCGAACAGAAATCTGGATTAAACATTCCTACACTAGTTACATCCAAACCAATCACCCTCTATATAATATACGCATTCTAATGTTGACGAGAAAAATTTGTATAAACGTCCAGTCTAATAAAACAAGTAGTAAAGAATCAATGATCAATCAAGATGAAGTAATACTTATACCATAAAAGTTTTATTCATCAAAATCATAAAGCGCGAATTTATACACATCAATTTATCATCAGATTGAACTATATAAAAATATGAATTATTGGAGACTGATCAATCTCCTCCACGGGTAGCTCTAAACCATCCCCTAAAAATAGTGAACCCCCTCTTTGGTTTCATCCTTTTCACCGAAGAAACCCTCTCTAAGCCCTTCTCTTTCTCCTTCATCTCCTCCTCAACGCTTGACATCACACGTGTAAGCAGAGGAGAGCTCGCGAACGTGACGAGTCTCCTCTTCTCAAACTCCTCCATCGTTACAATTTCTTCTTCAATATCTTTGGACGTCGTCGTTTGATGATGTTCCACGAACTTAAGTTCCTCGATCTCTGGATTCTCTAGGAGACTTGACTTTATCATGTTGAGTCGTTTGATCTCTTTCCTCTCATGTTCGAGTTCCTGTGTTAGGGTTTGAATGCGGTTGGAGAGGATGGTGTTTTGTTGTAGGATTCTTGTAAGAGTATGTTTTGTCTGCTGGAGCTCGAGTGTTAGGGATCGTAATCTCGGTTGAGGACAAGGCGTTGAATTTGTTTCCTTTGTTCGAATCTGTAAGCATCAAAATACATGTTTTGCTAACCCGAAAATCAAATAAATGTTTCTTAAAACAATAATCTTTGTGAATATATATACATTAGTTACCTCTCGAAACCTAGTTGCATAAACCTCTCCGGCTAAAACTTTCTCTCCGAACAAAGCCACAGCTTCTTTCACAGATCCAAACGGTGGTCTCGTGTCTATCTCCGCACGACCACCTAAGACGGTTCTACAACCTTTTTCTCTCTCCATTATTACACGAGAATGACACAGAATTAGTGAAAACATTTCTTAGAATTTTGTGTTTATATAGTAATGTAGAGGGTGTTAGATTCTTGGCGTTCACTACACTTGAATTTAGGTTAATGGGAATTGAAATGATGTGATTTTTATTTGGTTAGGTCTAATAGTCGTTAGCTAAATGCGACAGTATTGATAACAACACCTCTCCTCTCATTCCTAACCAATTATTAAAAATTGGGGATTGAAATAAAAGTGGGCTTAGTTTTAGGCTCATTAAATAAAAATGTTAAATTGGTCGGAACAAACACGTAGGCCATCTCCTGAAATGTGTCGGAGTTCCTGTATTCACACCGTTCAAAGGAGCACATTAAAGATGAGAACCATCAATTCATCATCATCATCCATGATGCAGAGTCCACCTCCTCTAAGTTGTTGTCCTTTGCTCTCGGAAAACTTCTAGGATTGGAAAAAACCTAGTTAAAATATTGTCAGATATTAGGAATATCTAAGCAACAATTAAATCATGTTTAAGCAATAAAAGTTTTTTTCCCCAAAATCTCATCTTTACAACAGTTAAAACACTTTTTTCATCAAAGTAATACAAAGGCAAAAAAAAAAAAGAATAAAAAACTTGAGAGAGAAACGAAACTCTAGTTACAGACAGCTTTAGCTCCGGCCGTCGCTCCGTCGATTTGCCGGAAGCGACCAATCTCTTCGTTTCCTTATTTTCTCTTTGCTCACTTTCTTCTCGTCTGTCATCCCTAAGTCGATATACAATCCGCTTTGTAAAGGTCGAGAAACTTTGGAGTTGCTGCGTGCTCGACGGAGGCGGTTCATGAGTCCTTGTGGAGAGACGGCGAGACCTAAGGTGAGAGGGTGGAGAAGGGAGTCGGCGTTTTTAGGACTGAAGATCCAACCGAATCTGGTTTTCACGTCTTCAGCTCTCCGGTGAATCTTCACGGCAGTAGCGTGTGGTTCCGGTGAGACACCTTCTTCACCTCAGATCTGCTTCCCTATGTGGCGGTGAAGTGGTTGGAGGAGAGGTATAACAATTGGAGAGCAGAAGTTTGTTCCCTGGTTCTCAGGGACAACACGCGCCAAGTTTCACAATGACGGAGTTGTCAACTGGAGTTGTGGGGTTGGTTGGATAAGCGTGGTGAAGCACGGCTTCCCAGCACCGGCGGTTGGGTCGCGACTCGCTCCGGTGGTCGAGCTCCACACTCCTCCAAACCACGATTTGGTATAATGATCGTGTTAGCTGCTGCCAAGGTCTGACTTTTCAGTTCGATCCTTGTGATCGGTTTTTTTTGGCTATGAACCGTATCAACAACCATCAGTGGTCTTGAACTGAGTATGATATGCACTTCGGTGTGGGTAGTGTTGGTTCACGGCCTGAATTCTTATCCTTCGGGATTAACAGATTGTTTCTGAATTGATTACCAGACTTGGTTCTAGCTCTACTTGGTTATGTTGGCGGTTACCGTGGTCTATTTAGGGGGAAACCGCTACTCTGAAGCCTTCAGATATATGGAGAGGAGTATGCGTCGGATTGATGATGGAGTGACTGGTTGGTTTCATTCTTCTGATATCTAACCCAGTTGCTAAGGGCTTCTAATTGAAATCCTCTCTAAATATTGAGAAGAAGCACTTTCCCGGTGATGAAGCAATGGACGAACCTAAAAGTCTAATTAAGTAGTTCCATTTGCTGTGTTCTTATTAGAATTATCATTATTGGTGTCTGTTGGGTTTGTATATTGGTTTTAGTGGTAGAATATAGTGGTTTTAGAGATGGTTTCATTCCGGGTAGTGGGATGATCATATTCTCGTAGTGGTAAAAAATGCAACATAGGATTGATTCGGGTAGCGGTGGATCCTTCTAAGTGTTCCTAGGTGATACTAGATTCTTGTGTTGTATGTGTGGTTAAAATCTTGTGGGGTTAAAATCTTGTGAGGTTGTAATCTTGTTACGATGAATTGGTTAATCAAAAGTTGAAGTTGAGCAAAAAAACCCCTTTTTTATCTTTCCGAAGTTTTTCATTTCAACAAAGTAGTATTAGAATTACAAAATATTTGTGGAAGTCCCTTTAGTCCAGCGGTTTGACTGAGGGTTCATTAATGCTTCTACACTAGGAGGTCCAAGTTCAATCCTCGCGAAAGTGATCTATTAAACAATTATGCAGACTTCGAAAGAAAGACTTACAATGGATCTTTAGCATGGTGCAAGTAAACTCGGCCAGACGTGAATCTTCATAGGACGGTTCAAGTGATTCAGTGAGGTGTAAATCATCATAAGACATGTAGTATTGTCGGTTGTCGAATCGTCTATGTATTTTTTTAAAAAATTGTAATATCATAATAAGTCAGCGTTAGAAGAAAAGAAGAAGAATTACAAAATATTTTTAAAAATGAAAAATAGTGATATTATCTTCCAAGTTTTACTGCTCACTTCTTAACATGATATCTATTTATCCTAAGAGCACATGATGTGGATAATAATAGAAAAATGTTTCATTGAACCAAGAACGATGGTGGTCTACTTCAAACTCAAAAGGAGGGTTTATGAAACTCACGAAAAAAACAAAAAAAAGACCTCTATATCTGATCTATTAAAAAGTAGATGATATATTTAGTAAGATTGTTGGAGCAAAAATATCCAAAGAAACATGAAAAAGCTTCTAACCTCTTATAAGGAAACTAAACAACTTAAGAACGTACATAGTCAAACTCTAAAATATCTCAAGTCAGGTTGTCATTTTTTCAAAAATACACTCAAACAAAATTATCATAATATTTAGATTTAATGTGTAGTAATTATTGTCTAAGGTTTAATATTTAAAAGATGAGATTGAGTTTATAAACTTCTATAAATGTTCTATAAATTATTCTAAACTATTTATAAATGATTTATGAAAGTTAATTTAAAATTTTATGAAAATTATTATTTTTAAGGGTAAATTTAAAAAGTGATATGAAAGTTGAGGGGCAAAAATTGCAAAATTTCCTTTTAAAACCCATTTCTCTAATAAATAAATGTGCTGGGATCGAAGTAACCACAAATTAAAAGTTCATGAACCGGTAATTTTCATCATCAAACCGTCGAAGCTAAACCGACCCAGGCTCGCTGACCCTAATTGATTTCCAAACTGACCGTTGTTTCTACTTACTAGAGCTTACCAGAGAGAGAGAGAGAAGCTACAGTTATGGCGGATTTGCAGAGCTTTCTCCGAGATCGCTGCTTAACCATTTTGAACCTCCAAGAAAAAGGCCGCTCTCTATTCGCCTCCAGAGACTTTCGTCCAGGTTACGCGCTCTCTCTCTCTCTCTCTTGCGGAAGTTTTAGGGTTTCGTATGAAATATCGGCGAATGAGGTTTTAGTTTTTTTCTTTTTCT
Source organism: Eruca vesicaria subsp. sativa (assembly GCA_932364175.1). Taxonomy (NCBI): domain Eukaryota; kingdom Viridiplantae; phylum Streptophyta; class Magnoliopsida; order Brassicales; family Brassicaceae; genus Eruca; species Eruca vesicaria. The sequence goes on along the minus strand of CAKOAT010141043.1, from coordinate 25,118 downwards.
TTTTCAGGAGAAGTGATTGTGAGACAAGAGCCATATGTTTCGGTCCCGAACAATAGTTCGTCGGAATCAAGATGTGACGGATGTTTCAAGAACAGTGGATTGAAGAAATGTTCTGGTTGTCAAGTGGTTTGGTACTGTGGGAGCTCATGCCAGGTATATAGTGAACTCTAGAAGTTCGATTGATGATTGATTCCTTATTGTAACCGTTTATTTTTTATTTTTCGATACTGTTCAGAAGTCAGAGTGGAAATTGCATGGCCATGAATGCAAAGCTCTCTGTAGGCTTGACAAGGAGAAGCGTATGTTAGTGACTCCTACTATACGTCTTATGGTTAAGCTTTACCTCAAGAGGCACTTACAGAATGAAAAGGTTAAGAGAATGTTGTTACTAGTTTCTTGCATTCACCTTTTTTTTGTGGCCTGTGATGTATTCTGTTTGTGTTTATCTGATCCAGGTCATGCCGATCACGACAACAGACAATTACAGTTTGGTGGAGGCTTTGGTGTCGCGTATCCTCTATGCTTGGGGTTTAGTTTTGTGAAGTTGATGATCTTGCTTATTCTTTTTGTTCTTCTTTAACTTTCATTTGGTAGATATGTCTGAGCTTGATGAGAAGCAGCTGATGTTGTATGCCCAGATGGCTAATCTTGTTAACTTGATACTTCAATTTCCTAGTATAGATCTGAAAGAGATTGCCGAGAACTTTTCAAAGGTTCGTCATCAGTGCATTTTCTCTCGTCTTCTGGTGTTAGATTGACACAAAACTGAATTGTCTTGTTGCAAGCTATCGTTGATTGTTTTCTGTTTTGGAAGAGTCTTGATTTAGTGTTATACAGATAGGCTGATGCATATATGATTTTCCATCTGAAAACTCGTTAGATACTACTATTGAAGGTCAAAATCGATTGGTCACTTTGTTTTATCTGGGATAATTTCTTGTGTAGATTCATGTTTTACGATGATTACTTAAGCCACTTTCATTTATACTGAACGCAGTTCTCCTGCAATGCTCATAGTATTTGTGATAGCGAATTGAGACCTCAGGGGATAGGATTGTTTCCCTTGGTTTCCATCATTAACCACAGGTAGTTGTTTCATTATTCTGTTTTCTTTGTGTGTTTAATCACTTTATCTCCTGCCTAACCCTTTTCCTCTGCAGCTGCTCTCCCAATGCAGTATTAGTCTTCGAAGAAAAGATGGCTGTTGTCCGAGCTATGAAGAACATATCGAAGGATTCAGAGGTAGTTTCATCTTGATTCTTTCGTATACGCCACTTTCACTCTGACATGTAGCTGTTAGTTCCTTTGTCTTTTATCAGGTAACTATTAGCTATATTGAAACCGCTGGAAGCACTCTAACTCGGCAGAAATCTCTGAAAGAACAATACCTCTTCCACTGTCAGTGCGCCCGATGCAGAAACATTGTAAGTAGTTACTAGTTCTTCCACTTATCAAAGAATGGAGTTTGCACTTGACCACTCAATAATGTTGATTTTAATACAACCTGTACCAACATTTGTCATACCTAAGGGAAAGCCTCATGATATTGAAGAAAGTGCAATATTGGAAGGCTATCGGTGTGCCAATGAGAAGTGTACAGGTTTCTTGCTCCGTGATCCTGGTGTGTAATGATTTATCTACATTGTTTATGTTTCTCGATTCTTCCTATATCCTTTTGTTCGCATTTGCAGATGAGAAGGGCTTTGTTTGCCAGAAATGCATGCTTCTTAGGAGCAAAGCAGAGGTTAAAAAGTTGGCGGTTGATGTGAAAACAGTTTCGGAGAAGGCTCCTGCATCTCCTTCCGCAGAAAGTATCTGTTGCATACTTTACTTCCTCAATGCCTTCTTGGTTACATTAAAAGGTGTTGCAAGTTGTCTGAGAGAATCTTTGACCATTTTCAGATAAACAGGACGCTATTGCGCTATATAAATCAATGGAGAAATTACAAGAGAAGCTTTACCATTCTTTCTCCATCACTTTAATGAGAACCCGTGAAAAACTTCTCAAGGTACGTTTCTTTTGGAAAGAAGGTATTGGACTTGTGGAAGTTGTACAGAATTTTAATATAATGGAAGGTGTTCAACGCTTACACATACTTTTGCAGATGTTAATGGAAGTAGAAAGCTGGAAAGAAGCTTTGGATTACTGCAAACTTATAGTCCCTGTTTACCAAAGTATGTTTGTTTCATCTGGAATATTACTTTTGCTCCTTGACGCAGGAGGTTTGATTAATATTTCTTCTTTTAGACACCGATCAGCAGACTTCTACTAGTGCAGGATATATATTCCGAACAAAACTTAAACCTCCTTATGAAGTTTGGTCTATGTAGGGTTTCTTAGAGTTACTGTACAAACTAATTGCAACTGAGGTAACTGTGGTAGTACCCCAATCAATGGCTACTAACTAATTCTTTAGCTGTTAAAGAAGTTGGCAGAGATTTAACGTTATAATATAATATGTTAAATCATTTAATGCTTTTGGTGGTATAATAACTTGCGGTTACTTTGTTCGTATAATTGCAGGAGTATATCCAGCAACCCATCCTTTGATTGGACTTCAGTTCTATAGCCAGGGAAAACTCGAATGGTATGAAAACTTCTTTGATCCTTTCTCCCATTTACTGTGTTAAGTGGATTAAATTTTGAGCTGCGAAGAACTGATTAATACTCTATATCATGATATTATAATGCTCCCATCCCATTGAAATCCATAGGACCAAATAAGTTGTTCCGAACACTATCGAAGAAGCCTTTCCACTATTCGTTTGCCAGCTGCTTTACTTGCTTATAGTGCTTAAGACTATTAGTATGGGTTATAGACTAAATGCAACACATCAAATATACCAAGAGAGCTTGGCTTAGTGGTAGGAGGAACTTGGTTGTAAAGGCTCAGGGGGATAAAAACTCTGGTTCATGATGTGCACGTAGGCACTGACCAATCATGCTAGCTTTCTTCATATTTATAAGAAAATAAATGCGATAACTTGGCAACGGTGTCTATCATATGCTGTTGATGAAAAGCATAATTCTTATGTTTGCAGGTTGCTGGGGCAAACAGTAGAGGCGGTGAGTTCATTGATTAAGGCATATGACATTTTGCGGATCAGCCACGGAACAAGTACACCTTTCATGAAAGAGCTCTCTGCAAAGTTAGATGAATCTCGTGCAGAAGCTTCTTATAAGTTGCTTGCGTTAAAAGATGGCAACTAACAAATTCGTGACCTGACTCTTACCCTCGTGAATCACTTTCTTTACTCTCCGCAATTCTTATCGAGAGAAATTCTAGAGCTGAAAATGAAAAACTGATTTTGTATTTGATCAAGAACGGGTTCTATGCTATGGTGATTCTATAAAAAAAGTTAAAGAAGATAATTAGGGCACGATCTGAACTCAGTCTAGTGAAACATTTACTACGGCACCCAACTTCTTAAAAAAAGTTATATACATAAGTTCCTAAATCATGAAAATAAATAGTTAAATCTATACTATTAAAAGTAAATGTATCATTAAAAAATCGATAGAAATTGTCTACACCCTCATTAATGACATTTTGGTAATTTATTTTCGGTCGTACATCTTCTATATATATACTAAATGTTACAAATCATATCATATAAACCATATATCTGATTTAATCTCTCTTTCCATTAATTATTCTAACCATATTCCATATTATGTAGGGAATATGGTTGAGTAATTAAATATGTGATATGATTTGTAACATTCGATATAAAATATTGTCCTTTTGGTATATCCATAAATATGTGATATGATCTGTATCATATGATATGATTTCTAACATTCTATAATTAAATATATGATATGATTTTGTAACTAATCATTTTTGTATATGTATCATATATCGACTTTATGAACTCATATTACTCTAATCATGATATGATGTTATATTTCATATATTAAAATATTGTCCTTTTGCTATATGCATAAATATGTGATATGATTTGTATGATATGATATGATTTCTAACATTCGATATGATATGATTTCTAACATTTGATAATTAAATATATGATATGATTTTGTAACTAATCCTTTGTATATGCATCATATATCGGCTTTATGAACTCATATTACTCTAACCATGATATGATGTTATATTTCATATATTAATATTTTCATATTGTTCTAATACATCTTATATTTCAAAGACTATATTTTACAAACTCATATCACTTTAACCATGATATGATGATATATTTCATATACCAAAACCATTTCAAGATATTTGAGAATGGACAATCCATCCAAATGTCCTGCATTCATGTTTTTCCTCCATTTCAATACACATGACAATTGAGAATCCATTATTGTGTCATTCATTTCATATTTTTTCTTCATATATGAAATATCCAACTCATGTGTCACTAAATTTACCCGTATAAACCATAGTTATCTAAGTCATATAGTGATAAAATATGTCGATATATGATCATTCTGTAAGTGACATTTAATGACGAGATACGTTTTGTGAAGAATGCAAATACTAAAATAGATAAATTGGTTCATCTACAAGTTTTATATTAACCATAATCAGTATCGTAGTTAGTTAATCTTGGTTGGATTCCATAAATTTCTGTAACTTACCGTAGTTGGATTACCATTAACTGTTAAACTTCCTAACTAATTCAAAATATTCGCCAAGAAATATTCCTTATTCCTCAAAAAAAATATTTTTAAAAATTCTCTAAATATTATGCCTTATATTTGTGTAACCTAAATGTAAATTTTTCCTACCTATTATATATATAGCCTCTCTTAACCACTATATTCATCATTCCTTGAAAAACTTTTCACAAAAATGGCGAATAATTTGCAGTTGTCCTTCTTGAGCGATATCAAACCGATGAAAAGTGCATGTCACATCAAACCGAGGAAAGCAATTGAGCGATTTATTTTGCTAAGATTTATCAAAATAGAGGTATTCTTTGATTTTGTTACTTCATTTTACGTTTTATGTCAGAGGAAATTATTCAATTGCTTATTATTTATTCTTGGGTATAGGTGAGGTCTAAATCTCAAACGAGAACAAGCTTGAGTTGCAGATGAAGCTAGATAAATGAATGCATTATCCTCAAAAGAATATTAGGGAGTTACTTGAAACATCTGAGATATTGCATTTTCACAAACATTTTATGTATTGCATCTCTTTTATTGTTTTGTTAATGGATTTACTTTTTTTTAGGAAAAACTATGTAGGATTGTTGCCACAATCTATGCCATTGATACATATTGGGGATGATATTATTTTGGTTGTTTGAGTTGTAACAACGTAGGTAAATTATTATCTATGTCTTATGATTATTACAAATTATAATCCTATTTGAATATTTATCATATGTGCTTAATGTGTAGGATCCCATGTATCTTGAAGGTCTGATTGATGACATTGTTTGTACTCCTTCTTCCAAGCGTAAAGTAAACGATAAGGAAGCACCCGAGCTTCTTTATACCTCTAAAAAGTCGTACATTAAGCCGATTAAAATGGAGAATCCCAAAAATTGATAACATTGGATCCGTGGAATGAAGTTCATGTTTATGTTTTGATTTATTTTTCGTAATCCTCATTTCATTCCCTTTATGTTTGTTTTTTAAGTCACCTTATTCATGTCAACTGTTTTTGGGACTTATTGGGATTTTTTTTCACTCAATAAATTTCCTTTTTAATAATATTTGCTTTTTCTTGACTATTTATTGACTCATCTATTTATATGAAAAAATAAATAGTTTTGTATAAAACATATTGATATACTATGATATAATAAACGAAAATCTAATTATACATTTGCTGCTTATTGAACAGAAAACTACCAAATAGATGATATTTGGTGTAAGAAAACCCATTTAATATAATAATCTTACAATATTTAAATTCTTCAATTTATATACTTGTAGTTACTTTTGACTCTCACAAAAAATGTTTTTCGAGTTACTTTTTACTCTCATTCTCAACTTTTTCTATCATAAAACTATATAAGGTTGATTTATTTCATTTTAGGTAACAAATTGTTTTATTTGATTTATCTCAAACGCGGATCAAAATCTAGTTTTTTTTTTTTTAAAGATGATTATAGTACCTAAAATCTCAAATCCATATTTTTGATAATCAAAGATGTAGGAGGTGGATTGCATCCCCTCACAAGGCCCATAAGACAGCATGCTCGGTCCATTAAACGAATAGCTCGTTGGCTTAGCCGACGACTAACAGATCGGCTAGGTGCTAGACTACCTTTAGTCGAGTAGAGCCGATTCCCCACTTTGACGACTAATGACCAAGGGAAAGTCATTTAACAAGCCCCATACTCCAGGCCGTGTAAATACCCGCTACGAGAGGCCTTATACTACGCACCGCCCTAGGTCAAAAGAGACAGAGATCTGCTATAAAAGGGAGAAGAGGCTCAACAAAAAAGGGATCCAGAAAAATAGACTGATTAGGCGGCAGCTTAAACTAGGTTTTTTTCTTATCTCATTGTTGTTCTCCGATCAGTCCGTATGCTTCTGGTTAAGCTCTCCGAGCACCGAAGTTATCCTTTGTACTCTTTTCTGAATATAAATAAACTTTCTTTTCACGCCGAAGTTATCCTTTGTACTCTTTTCTGAATATAAATAAACTTTCTTTTCACGTTTACTCATTTACACCTTCGTAATAACCCACCGATGAGTTTCGTCGATCATCTTATTCGTTTATCACCAAACTCGGTTCAAACGTCCACCGTGGGGCATAACGAAGTAGTGTGACACAAACATGTTACCTGAAGAAGCTCCTCCCGACGTTCAACCGAAGAAACCCCAGACGTTCTGAATGTCAAAGCCTTCATGGATTCCGTCTTGGCTCGCTTCGCTCAACAAGAGGAAGCTCAAAAGGTGACAAACGAGCAACTCGCCATACTCGCCGCCATACTCGCCGCACTCGCCGCCATACTCGCCGCACTCGCCGCCATACTCGCCGCACTCGCCGCCATACTCGCCGCACTCGCCGCCATACTCGCACCCCCTGACGAAGCCCCAGGAAACCTATCGTCGGTCCGACAATATTTTTTCAACACAAACCCATCCGCCACTCTGGCTAACCAACCCATCGGGCCGGAAGAACCCTTGGCGGACGATTCTGCGCAACCGGGTGGCAACTTATATTTGCAAACCATCTGGGAAATCGCCGAATTAAAGCTCTCACTCCAAGAAATTCACTCCAAGATCCATCACGTCACGAGCGCAGCACCACAAATCGATAAGGTACTCGACACCGCACTACAAACCCCATTTACTCTGCGTATCACTGACGTTCGGCTGCGCATCACAAAAAAAAATCCGCTTACCAACCTTTGGTGGTAGCGATGACCCAACGGAGCATATGACAGTGTTCAACATCGCGATGGGCCAGGCTAACTTCACCGACGCCGAGAGAGACGCTGGATTCTGTCAAAGGTTTATCGAAAGTCTCGACGGTGCTGCCCTGAACTGGTTCTCCCGATTACCGGAGAACTCCATTGACAGCTTCCGTGATTTGTCGACAGCCTTCCTCAAACATTACATAATGTTCACCAATCAGAAAGTGACGGCTTCCGACTTATGGAAACTTTCCCAACCGCCGGGAAAAATCTTACGCGAATTCATGGAGAAATTCAAGACAGTCGTCTCTAAAGTCGACATACCCGATAACATTGCAGTAAACGCACTGCATAGTACCCTCTATGTCCACTCGAAGTTCCGCGATGACCTCTACCGCAACTCCACAACATCGCTCCAAGATTCTATCTCTCGCTCCAACAACTTCATCCGTATGGAAGAAGACACCAAAGCGATAATCAATAAGCAGAATCCTACCAAACCCGCTGCAAGTAAAAACACCGACTTGCGACCGGAGTCGAGACAACACTCAGAAGACGACAAACCACCGAAAAATAAAAGCTTTGTCTACATGATTGACGAGGATTCGCTTTCCGACTCAACGGTTGTTGTAGCGGAAAAGGATGAAACCAGTACCACCGAAAGGAAGAAAGTGACAAGCACCAACCTTCTCCGGAGGGATCGAATGCCGACGAGCCAGAAGTATATTGCTATTACCCTGCAAGCAACTCAAGGAAATACTATTCGGAAAATACACGCGAGGCGAGATCCCAACAGACCCGTCAAAACCGCGTTCGAAGGGGAACAACAGCTGGAGCAAGAACAAAGATAAGAGATCCCAGAAACCTCTGAACAAGCCAAAGCAGGATGATCCCCAGCCAAAAGGAGAAGGATCGGGATCTCATGACCGCAACGATGCAGCCCCCGAGGAGAAGCAGCCTAAGAACAGAAAAAGGATACAAGTTATCCTCGCTAGTCAGGAGACGTCATCCGTTGAAGAACTAGACCCTCACGACTTACGAACACTCCTCACCACACGAAAGTCGGCCGGCGAATCCAATACTACATCCGACCTTCGAGAAACGCTCAATAGATCGAAAGCTCGACGAGTAACCCCTAGTTCGGCCGGCGCGCAGGATGCCGTAGACTTACGCACCAAAATAAACTCCGTAGTAGGCGATCTTCGAGAAAAACTCAACCGGTCGAGAAACGCTGACCTACGGAAGCATCTGAACCAAATCAAATCTGCGGCAACGTCCCAGCAACCTTCACCAGCGCAAGACATTCCTTCATTAGCAATCGGCGACCTCCGGTCCCAACTCACCGGGAAAGGATCAGACAGGTTAAAATTCATCATGGGAGGATCCCCACCCTTCGAAGATTCGGTCCGGTCAGTCAAAGCCCACCAACGGTAAACAAAATCCTCCAAAAGATGGCCACCTAATTCGATAGACGATTCCCCGATCACTTTCTTGGCCGAAGACGCTATCGGGGTCCATATGCTGCACAATGATCCGCTACTCATTGAGGTCGGTATCGCCGACTGTGAAGTGACCAAGGTGTTAATAGACACTGGTATCTCAATTGACCTTATCTTCTGCAGCACACTCGAGAAGATGGGAGTCGACCTTTGCCTCATCAAGCCGTCTACTCATTCGTTAACGTGATTTAACAGAGTGTCCGAAGAAATGCTCGGCACGATCCGTCTCCTGGAGTATGCTGGAGGGGTCGCTCGCATGGTTAAATTCTCCATCGTCGGCACAAGCGCACCGTATCATGTTATACTCGGGACTCCCTGGCTGCACTCGATGAAAGCGATCTTGTCAACCCTATCATCAATGCGTTAAGTTTCCCGGCGCAGATTGACGCATCCAAATACTGCACGGTGATCTAGAAGCAGCACGAGAATTACTCATAGCAAATATTAAGCAGGCAACAACTTGCGTGAACACATTTGCAAAACCAATACAGAAGGTCTCCCTACAGAAAGAAGAGGTTCTGGAAGTCCTGATCGACGACAGGGACCCGAACAAAATTGTCCGAGTCGGCGCCTACCTTCCCGTCGAGATGAGAAACGTTATCGTCGAATTTCTTCGGGCAACAAGCCGACCTTTGCTTGGGACAGATCATACATGAAGAGGATGGATCCCGCGATCACGGCGCATCAACTTAATGTCAACTTAACCTTCAAACCTATCAGGCAGAAGCGGCAGAAACTCAGACCAGAACAATCAAAGGCAGTCAACGATGAAGTTGAACGGTTACTCGCTGCTGGCTCGATTACCAAAGTCTAGATCCCGAGTGGTTGGCAAAGCCAGTTGTCGTCAAGAAAAAGAATGGCAAATGGCGAGTCTGTGTCTATTTCACCAACTTAAGCAAACCCTGCCCAAAAGACAGCTTCCCGCTCCCACACATCGATCGCCTAGTCGAATCGACTGACGGAAATGAACTCCTCACATTCATGGACACATTCTCGGGCTACAATCAAATCACGATGCATCCCGATGATCGAGAAAAAGCGGCCTTCATCACGGACCGGGGGACTTACTGTTATAAAGGGATGCCTTTCGGACTCAAGAACGCTGGGGCGACTTACCAGTGTCTCCTCAACAAGATGTTTGCCGACGAACTCTGACGCATGATGGAAGTTTACATTAACGACATGCTGGTCAAGTCACTCCGAGCGGTGGACCACCCCGGGCACGTAGAAGCGTGCTTTAAAACCCTCAATGCATACGGTATGAAGCTGAACCCCGCTAAGTGCACGTTCGGCATCACCTCATGTGAGTTTCTCGGATACATCGTAACCCAGCGAGGGATAAAATCCAACCCAAAACAGATCTCTGTGATCCTTGATAAAGTCGCGAAGTCCAACGTCTAACCGGTCGAATAGCGGCACTAAATAGATTCATCGCTCGATCTACAGGAAAATACCTTCCGTTCTATGAACTCTTGCGAGGAAATAAGCGATTCGTGTTGGACAAGAAATGCGAAGAGGAATTCGTACAACTGAAGCAATATCTCACCACGCCTCTAGTACTGTCAAAGCCCGAGGCCGGTGACATCCTTTCTCTCTATGTAGCTGTCTCGCCAATGGCAGTTAGCAGCGTCTGTTGGGAAAAAAATATTCAGACACCAGATTCTTCCAGCTTCCGAGCTGGGCACGGCCTCTAAACCCCTGCTCCGAAGGGACTCAGGGCCCGGACCCTGCATCCAGGTTACCCAGGGCCCAACCCCTGCTCCAAAACCGACCCCTAGGTAAAATGGAAGTTCTCTACCTAAAGGGAATTCTTCCTTATTCATCAATATGGGTTTAACCTAATACAGCCGACATCTACACCTATAAAAGGAGATCCCAAACCCTAGAATAAGGGATCGACACTTTAGAGATTGAGAAACTAGATCTAGGCGGCTCGAATTAGGTTCTTACACCAAAACATTGTAGCCCCCTTTGATTAATCAATAAAACGTCTCCTTCTCTATTTGTTTCTCTTCGTTTTATAAAAATATTCCAATGTTCCGTAGTACTAAAATGACCCTACAGAAAAATATCATAACAGTTTGGCGCAAGAAGGAGGGGAGTGATCCAACTACGTGACGATGACACTAGAAGATCCAGTCGAACAAACCGGAGCTACTCCGAGAGAAACAGAGCTCCTCAGCCAGCTCGATACCCTTCAAGGAGAAATCACCGAGCTCCACAAGGCTCAAAAAACAGCAGGCGATAGCCCAGAGCTTCTTCAAGAAGTTCAAACCCTAAATCTAAGCTCGACGAGCACACCCAGCAGTTGCAGCGGAGGGCCGAGAAAGTGGGGGCACTTGAAGCCGAAAATCAGCTTCTCCAAGAGGAGAACCAAGATCTCGGAGAAAACAGCAACAAGCGCCGGAGGTTTCGAACCCAAGTCCAAACCATGCCCTCCCTAGACACTCCCACCGATGAAGACGGTGTGACTCGACGACCAACTCTCGACGATAAAGAACCCGGGGACAAGGGAACTACGACGAGGAAAGCACGGGTGACGATAAGAAGTGACTCCGACATGGAGGATGAGGAATACTCACCCGACGACCCCTCGATCTTGGATCCAGCCGCCGTCGCATGCCTCGAGAAGATGTTCTCCGAAAGATTTAACATTATCCAGTCCATGGTAGAAAGACTTCCAGGCGTAGCTCCCCCTATCAGGAGAAGCGACCCCAACTCCTACTCCAACACACCCTTTGTGGAAGAAAGCACCTCAGTCGAGATACGAAAGAAATTCTCTTTCCCCACTATGAAGATCTATGACGGAACCAGCAATCCAGACAACCACGTGGTTCTTTACAAGCAACAGATGCTGACAGCCGTGATCCTCCAAGGATTAAGAGAGCCCACCATGTGCAGAGGCTTCGGCTCAACCTTGACTGGTCCTTCCCTCCAATGGTACATCAATCTCCCCACGAGGTCCATAAAGTCTTTCGCAGAACTCAGCGACAAGTTTGTGGAGTAGTTAGCCAGTAGCAGAAACCTGGAAAAGAAGTTTGATGACCTCTACGAAGTACTTCAACAAAGAGCCGAACTCTTCAGGGCCTACATCGCGCGTTTCAACCAAGAGAAAGTAGTTATTCCCGAGTGCAACACAGGGACAGCTATCTCCGCCTACAAATGGGGTCTGCTTCTCGATGGAGATCTGTACAAGGAGCTAACCAAGTACGAGTGTAAAACAATGGCGGACGTCTTGTCTCGAGCCTGGGAACAAGTGAGATGGGAAGAAGACGTCACGAGTCGAGCTAAGTCCCAGCAGAAGCAAGAGTCTAGATCGAGCAAGCAGCCAAGGAGCGATCACGACGAAGGATCCCACTCCAGGCCCACGAGAGAAATAAGCGGACATGGCAGGGGCAGATATCAAAATCGCCCCTACCTCAAATTGAAGGAGTGAACATATCAACATGGCCTGATATCTCACACTTATCCATCTCGAAGCCCGAGCTGGTGAACGTTTTAAGACAAATGGGTCAGCAGGTCAAATGGCCTCCAAAAATGAAGGCTGAAGACGCCAATCGATATCCCAACTGACGGTGCGAATTCCATAATGACCACGGCCACAAGATAGAAGATTGTATCGCCCTGAGGCTGGAGGTTAATGAGCTCCTCAAGAAGGGGCACCTAAAGGAATTTCTCTCCGACAAGGCTAAGAGTCTCCAGACCAGGGAAGGCTCAGGCCGATCCTCTGAAGCAAAGCCCATATCTCCCCCGCGCCAAGACAGAGTGATCCACGTGATTTCAGAAGGCTCAGAGATAAGCGGGATAAGCTACGCTGCTGCTAAACGTAGCACCAGAAATGCAAGACATGGCCAAGAAACATGGGACCCGAAGCACCTGCTCTTTAGGACAGATGAGATCAGTTTCACTTCCAAAGAATAAGAGAGGGTCCTGGCTCTTCACCATGACACCTTAGTCATCTCCCTCACCGTAGCAAGCTTCTTAGTGAGACAGATCCTGATAGATAACGGTAGCTCCGGCAACACCATCTTCCTCCCCGCCTACACGGACTTAGGTCTAGAGGAAAAGGCGCTAACAAGGAAAGTCACTCCGCTCATAGGCTTTAGCAGAGAAGTAAAAAAAACCCTAGGAGAAGTGATCCTTCCTGTATATGCCGAGGGAGTAAACCAACCAACGAAGTTTCTAGTCTTCGACTGCACGTCTTCCTACAACATGATATTGGGCCGGCCCTGGATCCATGACATGGGAGCCGTCCCCTCGACTCTCCATCAATCCATTAAATTCCCAACTCCCTGGGGCATCAGAATGATCAAAGGGGACCAAGAGAATGCCAGGGCCTGCTATCAATTCACCTTGAAGGAAAAAATCCCGTCCTTATAGCAATTACCAAAAGGGCCTCTGGCCCCACACACGGAGGAACCAGAGGTGGAAGAAATGGATGAGGTACCTCTAGAGGATGGAAACCCGGCCCGAAAATTATTAATAGGGTTCAAGCTTCCCGCAGGTTTAAGGCAGAGGCTGATCGATTTCCTTCGCTCCAATTCCGATTGTTTCGCCTGGTCACACAAGGATATGCCCGGAATCATCATGCATAAACTGCAGGTAGATCCCCAGTTTACCTCTATCAGGCAGAGGAGGAGGAAATTTGCTCCAAAAGAGACAAAATCATCAACAAGGAGGTCAAGAACCTGCTTGACGCTGGATTCATAAGGGAAGTGCAGTACCCTGAGTGGCTAGCCAACGTCGTCGTGGTAAAAAAGAAGAATGGGAAATGGAGGGTATGCATAGATTTCACCTACCTCAACAAACCATGCCCCAAAGATCATTTTCCCCTGCCTCGTATCGACAAGCTAGTCGATGCTACCGCAGGCCATCAGCTCATGAGTTTTATGGATGCCTTCTCAGGCTATAATCAAATTCTCATGCACCCGGACGACCAGGAGAAAACTTCTTTTATGACTCCTAGGGGCATTTACTGCTACAAGGTCATGCCTTTTGGCTTAAAGAACACGGGATCTACATATCAAAGGCTCGTGAACATGATGTTAGCCGATCAAATCGGCCAGACCATGGAAGTCTACATAAATAACATGTTGGTCAAGTCCCTCGAGGCAGAAGACCACATTTCTCATCTACAACAAGCATTCATCACACTCAGGAGGTACAATATGAAGCTCAACCCATCAAAGTGCTCATTTGGAGTTAGCTCAGGTAAATTCTTGGGATACATAGTCACCTACAGGGACATTGAGGCTAACCCAGAGCAGATGCAAGCCATCAAGGTGATTCCCTCTCCTCGAAACGTAAAGAAAGTCCACAGACTAAGACTATACATAAAATGGGGATATCAAGCATTCTGAAGGTGTCCACATCTTATTAAAAAAATCATCCAATAGGATTGTCCCTTTTTGCCATGTCAATGTTGCAGATTGATCCCTCGGTTTTTGATTTCTTTACCTCTGGTCCTAAAGGCTGAAATTATGTAAAATGACCCTTGATTTTCGTCCAAACTTCTCAATTGTGCATCTTAGATCCTGTCAAATGCAATTATATATGCAAATGCAGTATAAAGAAATAAATGCAACCTAGAATGATCATAATAAACTAAAATACGAATCTAAAACTCATCAAAATAAAAAGATATCACCGGGTTTTTGTATAGTAATATATTTTATAATTTTAAACAATTTTGTATTTTTGTAAATAAAATATTTAGCAGACATATGGAGATATTTTACTGTATTTTAGTTTATGTATCATTGTATTGAAAATATTAAACATTTTCCTCACAACATACATTTTAATTATTTTATTCTCATAGTAATGTATTTATATGGTTAACACAAAGAAATCAAAACTGTTTACTGCTGCTAACACACTATAAAGGAGGTGAAATAAAATAATATATATTTTTAAATCATTTGTATAATCGTTTAGTTTTATTTTTTTCTTTTAACAGTGGGGAAGATTGGTTTATTGACGTTTAAAAAATATTAGTTACGTCAATTAAATGATTATATGAGATTATGAAACTGAGTTTATAGAGCTAATGTAACTTAGTTTAAAAAATATTTGTGCCAAAAAAGGGAAAAAAAGTAACAAACAAATTGAGACTAAACGCTCAAATATAAAAACATGAACAAATCGTGGAAGATAAAATTTCAAGAGATATTACCGGGTTTCTGTCCAGTAATATATCTTATAATTTTTTAAAAAATTGTATTTTATTAAATAAAATATTTAGCAGACATGTGAAGATATTTTACTGAATTTCAGTTTATGTATCATTTTTTAAAAATATTAAACATTTTCCTCACAATAGATATTTAATTATTTCATTCTCGTAGTAATGTATTTATATGGTTAACACAAAGAAATCAAAACCGTTTACTGCTGCTGACACACTATAAAGGAGGTGAAATAAAATAATATATATTTTTAAATCATTTGTATAATCGTTTAGTTTTATTTTTTTCTTTTAACAGTGGGGAAGATTGGTTTACTGACGTTTAAAAAATATTAGTTACGTCAATTAAATGATGATATGAGATTATGAAACTGAGTTTATAGAGCTAATGTAACTTAGTTTAAGAAATATTTGTGCCAAAAAAGGAAAAAAAGTGACAAACTAATTAAGAACAAATTCTCAAATATAAAAACATGAACAAATCGTGGAAGATAAAATTTTGAGCACGCACGTGTTCGTTAAATTTGAATATTTTAAATTTATTTATTGAATACTGAGTATATTAGCAAATTGTTTTGTTATTCTATTAATATTTTAACTGGGAAGTTGCCAGAAATAACATTTTCAAGATACCACTTTTCAACTTTACACTAACCAACTTTACCATTAAAATTTTAATACGCAAAATACTATTATACCCTTAACTAATTAAAATTAACACTTTTAATAAGGTTTTGATGGATTAGGGTTTAGAGTTTAGAATTTAGGGCTTAAGGTTAAGAATTTAGGATTTAGGGTTAAGAATTTAGGGTTTAGGATTTAGAATTTAGGGTTTAGGATTTCGAGTTTAGGGTTGAGGATTTTGAGTTTAGGGTTTAGGGTATAGGATTTAGGGTTTAGAATTTAGGGTTTAGGGTATAGAATTTAAGATTTAGGATTTCGAAGATAGGGTTTAGGGTTTCGAATTTAGGGTTTAGTGTTTCAAATTTAGAGTTTAGGGTTTAGAGTTTAGGGTTTAGTGTTGATTTATTAGGGTTCAGGGTTTAGGGTTTAGGGTTTAGAATTGATATTTTAGGGTTTAGGGTTGATTTTTAGGGTTTAGGGTTTAGAATTAATGTTTTAGGCTTTAGGGTTAATATTTTAGGGTTTAGGGTTTGGAATTGATGTTTTAGGGTTTAGAGTTTAGTATTGATGTTTTGTGTTTTTTATTTATTTCATATAATATATAAAGAAGAAGGGTACAAGAGTCTTTTATTCTTTAATGAAATGTGTATTTTTGAAAATGTTCATTTGTTGATGGTAAAAATGAAAAGTGGTACCACCAAAGTGGTATAAGTTCTCTCATTTTAATTTGTGTCTGTCAACTTATTTATTTGAGGTTTTTTTAAGAAATAATATCAATAAAAGGCAGTTTCATGTTTTTAATATCACAAAAAGGCAGTTTGTGCTACCAAGGTAGTTTGTCAACACTTTTCCCACTTTGTTTCCTAATTATCAACCATTTAGTTAGCTTCCCCGTAACTAGACAATTGGTTTAAGCGGGAACCAACCTCAGCCCTTCGTTTCTTTTTCATCCAACGTTCCAGATTTATTCCCAAAAAGTAAGATTAGACATATATCTGTCTCTTTTTTGAACTATTGGATTAGATACACAGATTTTTCAACGGTTGAGATTATCTTGTTTGATAAAGTCTTCTTCTCAGCTCCCTTTCCAATTTTGTTACGGATCTTCTGAAATTCTCCACCCAAAATCGATTTCTTTGCAGCTTATAAACAAAGGTTTGTTTTCTAACTCTCAATTAATCTAATCTTTCTAAAAAAACAAAATACATAATAAAATAGATCAAGTTAAACTGCATATGGTGTACATGAAAATAGTTGTACACATAGGTTATACATTTTGTAAACCCTTGTAATATAAAACCACAATTTTGATGTGCAACAAGCATATTTCGAACATATATGTACATAAATAATATATAATATTGTACATTACCACGATTGTACACATGTACATAACCACGAATGTACACATGTGTACACGACCACGATTGTATACATTTACACACAAGTACACATATACGTAGTCACTATACATGTGTACACTAACATTATGTGTACGCAAGTAGGTGGATTGATGGTAGCTTACTAAAGAAACAAAATAGATCAAATTAAACTGAATATGGTGTATATGAAAATAAGTGTACACATGGATTATGCATTTTGTAAAACCTTTGTAATATAAAACCACAATTTTGATGTGCAACAAGCATATTTCGAACATATGTGTACATAAATAATATATAATATTGTACATAACCAGGATTGTACACATGTACATAACCACGAATGTACACATGTGTACACGACCACGATTGTACACATTTACACACATGTACATATGTACGCAGTCATTGTACATGTGTACATAAGCATTATGTACACATCCACGTGGTTTTTCAATTATTTTTTTTTTAATGAATGGCGATTTTGTAATAAGTTCACCTTCTTCCTACTAGGGTTTTCTGCGTTTTCTACAAATATCACACCGCCTCCATTGATTTTTTATGTCGATTTTTATCATACAATCTTCATTGTTTTGCGTTTTATCTCTAGAATTTACTAATATTATATAGATTAACATATTATAATCCAAAAATAAAAAAAAACAGATAAAAAACCCACAAAGTAAACGTATAAGCCTTCACTGTAATTCTCTTTCCTTGGGAATCACCATTATAACCCTTTTTCCACTTATGTTTACCCTAAAAATCTCAGAATGTAAAATAAAGAAAATTGATTGATTTTCTTTGAGGTCAACCAAAACCATTTGAATTTCAAAAATAAAACAAAATAAAAAAATAAGAAACCAGAAGCCCAACTAAAACAGAAGATGGTTTGTGTTCAGTTAGGGGCAAGTTAAGTCTTTCCACACAAAAACTGCCCCACTAGCAAGAACTGCCTTTTTATGATATAAAAACTCAACAACTGCCTTTTTATGAAATAAACTCTTTTTTTAATCCAAATATAATTACACGTAGATCCACTAAGATAAAGCCTCTTATTTATATTCCAAATAACTCGATAGCCAACAAGAAAGGTAAAGCCTCTTATTTATATTCCACTAATCTTCTGCTTCGTAACTACCATCTCAAATCCTTCTTCTTTCTTCACTTGCTAGGTCGGTAATAGCTCAATAATAGCACAATCTTCATTTGCCAGCTCATC
Organism: Eruca vesicaria subsp. sativa; assembly: GCA_932364175.1. Lineage (NCBI taxonomy): Eukaryota > Viridiplantae > Streptophyta > Magnoliopsida > Brassicales > Brassicaceae > Eruca > Eruca vesicaria. The sequence continues at coordinate 6,857 of CAKOAT010141043.1, read as the reverse complement.
ACCTTGGAAGTGCATGCATATCATGTATCTTTAATTAATTTGATTTCAATTGTTCCTAATTCCACCATTTTCTTAATGTAGATAAAAACGAAAATCCAAAGACCAATGCGAAAGAGAATATAATTTTCAACAGCAGAAGTAAAACTTATTGTTAGTTTAAAAATAGAAAGTCAATTATTCCATAAATTAGTGACAATTAAACAGTAATTTTTATAAGAACCTAAATCTCAAATAAAAATAATAATTAGATCATAATAAGAATTTTGAGTTCTAATTATCTTAAATTTTTTAGCAGAAATAATTTAAATTTTTAAAAGAGAAAAAGACTTAGATAACTCAAATTTTTTTTTTGTCACAAATATAGTCCCTAAGGAAAAAAAAATGACCAAAAGAAGTTTTCTTAAAGAGTATAAATATTCACTTATACCCATAGTGTTAACTAATCTAGACTTAGGGTTTAGAGTTATGAGGTTTAGTGTTTCAGGTTTAAATTTTTTTAAAATAATTAAAAAAAATTAGTAAAAATCTATTTTGTTTTTTTTTTGGCTATCCATAATATAGATTCATTAAAATAAAAATAACAAAAACTTAAATTGAATTAAAGTTGCAAAATAATCTGAGCGTAGTCCGGGAATAACTCTAGTTATACTAAAAACAAGATAATATGTTTTGGATGTGCATTTTGAAGTGTCCAAAAATCTATATTAATATCCCACTCTTGAAAAACAATAAATACATATACTGTAGTTCCAATAAAATTTAATACATCACATAAACGAATAATATACATGTATATAAGATTTACAAAGCAAATATAAAACCCGCACGAGAGAACAGGACATGATCTAGTGGTTGTTAAAAAAAACATTGTTAAAACTAAATCAACTCTTTTTTAGACAAACTGATTCCAACACGATTGACATTCCCTTCTCTCCTGCATTTCTCCCGATATGTCTGGCAATGCTGCCTCGTTGGCAACTTCATTTTCTATTCTATTCATTAATGCCACACACGGTATCTTTGAAGAAAGCATCCTCCTAGCGTAGGGTCCAGGCAGAAACCGAAACCATGGGTCTCTGTTTCTCCTCCCCCAAAGTCTCCAGGCGCCAACATCGCAACCCCCGGAGTCCCAACCAACACCATCCTCTCACCGTCGCCAAACCCAGACCACCACAAATGCCATGTTCATTCCTAGCCATTACAATCCAAAAGGACCACAAGACACAACCGCGACGAAACGCCGCGACAACAAATAAGAAAACACCACCACATACGCAAACACGACAGACGCCAACGCACGGGAAGGCGAGAGAAAAGGTGAAGAGACATGTAGAAAAGATCCCGTACGGTAAGCGCGTGGATTTTGGGTACGCTAAAGATTTCGATAACCGTTATACTATCGGGAAGTTGCTCGGACATGGTCAGTTTGGTTATACGTATGTCGCTATAGACAAAAGAACAGGTGATCGTGTCGCCGTCAAGAAAATAGATAAAGGCAAGGTAACGTTTAATTTTACCATTAGTCAATATTGAATTGTTTCTTGCGTTTCTTGAGCTTAACGCTAGGGTTTTGATTTGTTGGGCAGATGACACTTCCGATAGCTGTGGAAGATGTTAAGAGAGAGGTGAAGATACTACAAGCTTTAACTGGTCATGAAAACGTGGTTCGGTTTTACAATGCCTTCGAGGACAAGAACTCTGTTTATATAGCCATGGAGTAAGTAAAAAGCCTTTTTAGACCATGTGTTTCTATTATCATATTCTCTTGTGCACCCCAATATAGATGAAAGGGTAAATCATTAAGTTTCTTGTGTATATTGTTTTTAGGTTATGTGAGGGTGGTGAATTGCTGGATCGGATATTAGCCAAGTAAGTCCTTACATGACTGATACATTTTAGGTTATTGCTGAGTGATAGAGACTTAATACCTTTTGTTGCTATTTTTTCCAGGAAAGATAGTCATTATACCGAGAGAGACGCGGCCGTGGTAGTAAGACAGATGCTAAAAGTTGCAGCTGAATGTCATTTGCGTGGTTTGGTTCACAGAGATATGAAACCAGAGGTTTGTATAATATTCTTTTCATCATCACGTTTCTAAATGTGTAGTTTGGTTTTATTCACTACTTCTTTTTTTCCTTTTCAAACCAATCAGAATTTTCTATTCAAATCAACTGAAGAAGATTCAGCTTTAAAAGCTACAGATTTTGGTTTATCAGACTTCATCAAACCAGGTTAGCTGCAAAGTTTGTCTTCATATATTACTTCTCTATTCATAACTTTAAACAACAATAATCTTGATACAATATTGTAGGCAAGAAGTTTCATGATATAGTAGGAAGCGCGTACTATGTAGCACCTGAGGTATTGAAACGCAGGTCAGGACCTGAATCAGATGTGTGGAGTATCGGTGTTATCAGTTACATTCTTCTTTGCGGGAGACGACCTTTCTGGGATAAGACTGAAGATGGTATATTCAAAGAGGTTTGTGTAGTCTCCCTGAGGTAAATACTCATCAAAAATCTCTAATCATTAAGATGTGTTAATAAAAATATATATAGGTCTTGAAGAACAAACCTGACTACAGAAGAAAACCTTGGCCAACTATTAGCAATAGTGCCAAAGATTTCGTTAAGAAGTTGTTAGTAAAAGACCCAAGAGCTAGATTAACAGCTGCACAAGCACTATGTAAGCACATTTTTTTCCATAGTTTTGTTTTCATTTTCTTATCTTATTCTGAATATTCTGTCTTTTTTTTGTTGTTGTTCTTGTTGTTGCAGCACATCCATGGGTTAGAGAAGGAGGAGATGCAACTGAGATTCCCATAGACATATCTGTTCTCAGCAATATGCGTCAATTTGTAAAATTTAGCCGCCTCAAGCAATTTGCCTTAAGGGTATTTAACAAAAGAAATTTGTGTCTCATTTGAGGTTTTGATGTTGTATTTTATATAATATGAGTTGTTTCTTTTGATTCTAGGCTCTTGCAACAACGCTTGATGAAGAGGAGTTGGCTGATCTTAGAGACCAGTTTGGTGCGATGGATGCTGATAAGAATGGAGCCATTAGTCTTGACGAGATGAGGCTGGTAAAAATGAAAACAAAGCCCTCAATCACTAGCGAAGTGAAAAATACCAAATACTATACCTGACGTTAGTTCATGTTTGTACAGGCTCTTGCGAAAGATCAACCATGGAAGCTTAAGGATGCACGAGTGGCTGAGATTCTCCAAGCGGTATGTATGTAAATTTAAGTTAGTTAATGATGATGTGGTTCTAAAATTAAGCTAGAACTTGTGTGTTTGTTGCTTACATGCAGATTGATAGCAACACAGATGGATTTGTGGATTTCGAAGAGTTTGTTGCTGCTGCGTTACACGTAAATCAATTAGAGGAGCATGATTCTGAGAAATGGCAACAAAGATCAAGAGCAGCATTTGAGAAATTCGACATAGACGGAGACGGATACATAACAGCAGAAGAGCTTCGAATGGTTGATATTTTATTTACTATTATCATTATATGCTTCTTATTTAAGTAAATTAGCGTCACACTATTTTGTTTTGTTCGTTTTTGCAGCATACTGGCTTGAAAGGGTCCATTGACCCACTTCTTGAAGAAGCAGACATAGATAATGATGGTAAAATCAGTCTCCATGAATTTCGTAGACTTTTGAAAACTGCGAGTATCAAATCAAGAAATGTTAGAAACCCTCCTGGGTATCTTATTTCTCGAAAAGCATAAAAAGGTTGCAGTATTGAAGAGGAAATATAAAATCAAGATCAAGAAAGTTTTTGATATATTAATCCCTAATAAAGAAAAAGATGCGGTTTCATATGTTGTTGTAAAATATTTTCATAAATCAAGAAATGTTAGATACCCTCATGTTTTCATGTGTGTTGTTGTAACATATTTTCAAAAAAAATTGTAAACGATAAAAAAGAAAGAAAAAAAAAATTCAGCTGAAACATGTGCCAACTTCAGACATTAAAAAGAGTATTCCCTCTCTAAACTCTCTATCCCTTTAAACTCTTTCGCTGCTTCAACTCTTTTTCGGTTGCTCCGGTGGGGTGTCAGTGACACCGTGTCACCACTGGATGTTTTCTTCTTCCCTTTTTCCCTTTTCTCCTCTCGTCAGTTCTTTCTCTTAATATGATGTTGTCATCAACCCTGGAACGGAGCGTGTGGGAGTCGATTTCACCCTACTGTCAAATAAATCGTAAAAAAGGAAACTTCGGGAAAACCCTAAGTTTCCAGAGGAACCGGCTATCTGCGAGAACCGCACAACGAAAATAAGATGGCGAAAATACTTAGAATTTAAATGAGAATAAACGAAAACAGAGAGCAAAGAGGTTCTTATTCCGAATCTGCGTTGAACTGGTACAAAAAGAATTGCCGAAAGCGTAAGA
>CAKOAT010140932.1:41695-70134 GCA_932364175.1 Eruca vesicaria subsp. sativa | reverse complement strand
CCAGTTCAACGCAGATTCGGAATAAGAACCTTCTTGCTCTCAAACCTCTCTTATTTTCGTTTTTATTCTAAGTTATCGTTTTCTTATTTTCGTTGTGCGGTTCTCGCAGATAGCCGGTTCCTCTGGAAACTTAGGGTTTTTCCCGAAGTTTCCTTATTTACGATTTATTTGACAGTAGGGTGAAATCGACTCCCACACAAGATAGTTTACTATGTCAGCGTACCAAGGTCTCTCGCTAAATCTCTTTTTTCACAGCGTGCGTCTCGTGCTCAATATCTCTATTATGGGAGATGTTATGTTTATCTGCTAGTGTTTGGCGTGCCACAGTTGCGGTCGTATCGATGGTGATCTTAAACGTGATGTTTCGTAAGTCAATATCGTCATTTCCATCGATTGACATGGTATCACTAGTATCGATCGATTCAACTGATTGTTCATCTATCGATGTCAGGTCTCCAAAGTCAATGCTTTCAGTATCAGCGGCTGATGCAAGTTCAGATGAAAGTTATATCTGGCCGATGAGTGATGAATCTGTGAAGTACACATTTTCAGTAGTTGGTATGAAATCATTAATAGGGACTTCTTCGTCTATTCTTATCCGGGAAAGATGATCTGCGACACCATTGTCTACTCCCCTCTTATCCTTTATTTCCATATCGAATTCTTGGAGAAGGAGTATCCATCGGATAAGGCATGGTTTCACATCTTTCTTTTGCATTAGATATTTAATAGTGGCATGATCAGTGTGAACAATGATTTTCGAGCCCACTAGATAGTTACGGAATTTCTCGAAAGCGTATACTATTACAATTAGTTCTTTCTCAGTTGTTCCATAGTTTCTTTGAGCGTCGTCCAGAGTTCGGCTGGCGTAGTAGATAGCATGTAGCTTAGTGTCCTTACAAAGGAGGGTAGTCAGGGGTCTGGCTATCTTGCTGAAATCCTCTATAAATCTCCTATAAAATCCTGCATGTCCTAAAAGGCTCCTGATGTCCCTTATGCTAGCTGGGGGTGGTAGACTCGTCATTACTTCTAGTTTTGCTCTGTCTACTTCAATTCCGGCTGCGGACACTTTGTGTCCGAGTACGATTCCGTCATTGACCATGAAATGACACTTTTCCCAGTTTAGGACTAGATTCTTTTCCTCACATCTCTCCAAAACCTTGCATAGGTTGTCGAGGCAATCTTTAAAACTCGATCCATAAACTGAGAAGTCATCCATGAATACTTCCATGAAGTTTTCTATCATATGAGTGAAGATTGACATCATGCAGCGTTGGAAAGTAGATGGGGCGTTACACAGACCAAATGGCATTCTCCGATGTGCAAAGGTTCCATAGGGGCATGTGAATGTTTTCTTTTCTTGATCGTCCGGATGTACTGGGATTTGGAAAAATCCGGAATATCCATCAAGAAAGCAATAGTATTGGTGATTTGCTAATCTTTCCAACATCTGGTGAATAAAAGGCAGAGGAAAATGGTCTATCTGGGTTGCGGAACTAAGTTTCCTATAGTCGATACACATGCGGTGTCCGGTTACAGCCCTCATTGGGATAAGTTCATCTTTTTCGTTCTTGACGACTGTAATACCTCTCTTCTTTGGTACAATGTGGACCGAACTAACCCAATTGCTATCAGATATTGGATAGATTATCCCTGCATCAAGCAGTTTAATGATTTCCTTCTTTACGACTTTCTGGAGATTCGGATTTAGTCGTCTCTGATGCTCTACAGACGACTTGGATTCATCCTCCAGATGAATCCGGTGCATACAAAGGTCAGGAGATATGCCTGGGATGTCATCTAAAGATTATCCAAGTGCTTTCCTATGCTTGAGAAGCTTGTTCAGTAATAGAGCAAGTTCCTCATTAGTGAGATTTGCGTTAACTATCACCGGATAGCAATCGTCCATAAGAAAAGCATATTTAAGTCCAGCAGGTAACGGCTTAAGCTCCACTTTTGGTGCTTTTTCCTTTGTGAGATTCCCAATCGATGGCGGGTGTTGATCGATATCACTTGTAAGATATCGATCGATATCGATCTCTGATTCATCGTCGCCTTTGGTTTCGATACCTGAGGATCCATGACTAGTTTCTATGAGACGACCGCACTCGTCTGCTCTGCCATCTATGCTGCAAACTTCGTTTTGAGCAGATACAAGCGCATCTTCCAAATGATCATCCGAGTACAATTTCTCAAAAGATTCTTGGGTCAGTTCATCCACCTCATCTACATAAGACGATTGTTTATCTATTAAAGGAAGTGTGATGACCTTCTCCATATCAAATCTCATAGGGATGTTGCCTATGTTATGATTTATTCGTCCTTCCTTGACATCAATAATAGCGTTTGCAATAGCAAGGAATGGTCTACCTAATAGAATCGGATATCTCGGTTCGTTCTTGTAATGTAGCACAACAAAATCTGTTGGGACAGTGCATCCGTCGATTTTTACTGGTACATCTTCAAATACACCTTCCGGAATCCTAACAGATCTATCGGCGAGAACTAGTTGGATATTGGCCGGTGTAAATTCAGTGTACCCAAGGAATGTTGCAACGGAGTGCGGCATTGAATTTACGCTAGATCACAGAGTGCTCTCGGAAATAGCAGGTCTCGAATTGTGCATTTGAGAACGAAACTACCAGGATCGGGTCTCTTTTCTGGGGTTTGAATTAGGGCGCTAGCTTCTGCTGAAACCATCACGACACTGCGTTTCTCTGTTGAAAAACTCTTGGTTGTCATTCCTTTGACATACTGTCTTATGGTTGGTGAAATTCTGAGGGCGTCAATAAGTGGTATCTCTACCTTAACTCGTTCGAAAGCTCGCCTACAGATTTCTTTATCAATGTTGTGCCTAGTATTAGCCTTGGGAGTGTAGGGAGGTAAAGTGTTGTACACCCGTTCTATAGTTGGTCCATTGGATGTTGGACTCTCTTTCGAATTCGTGGGTGTATGTCGATCGATATCGGTGTCTTCGTATCGATCGACATCGACAATTTTCTCTTCATCGAGGATGATTACCGGTTCCTCAGTTTCCTTAGAATTTTTGTTCTTTTCTTTGTTCTGCGGGAGTTCGGATTTCAAATCGTGAAGTAGCACGGGGTTGGGAATGAATTTCTCCGTTTCTGGAATTTCAGCGTTTCCTCCCGAAGGGGTGCTTTCTCTAATAATCGGGGTTAGCTGTTTCCCGTTCCTCAACATTACAGCACTTACCTGACGTCTCGGGTTTGTATCAGTCTTCCCTGATAGACGTCAAGCTTCCCTCTTGATACCGGTATCACAATTGGTGACATCGGTTTCTAGACTTCGAGTTTGCTCATGCAAAGTGTCAAATTTCTTCGACATTTCGCAATAAACATCATTCAGCTTGATGTCTAGGTCTTTGTTTAGCCTCCGATTTCCCGTGAAAACATGGTTTAAAATGGTTTGGGCTCTCCCTTGGTGTGATACGGTGAGGGTGTCATAGTTTTGGGTAAAACTATCTATGTTAAAAAGGTCTTCCTGAGGGCTTTCATATCCAAGGAATGTTTGCTCAATGGAATGGACATATTTATTGCTTTGGGTAATATCAGGTTTCTTTTCCTTTAGGAAAGAATGAAGGAGATCTATCTAATTTCATCGATTTGAAGGTTGTTCCTGGATCTAGCTTCTCTTTCTTTATCTTTATATTCATAAGATTTACCCATTGCTATGTTTTTAATCAAACGATTTGCTTCTTCAGGGTTCCTGGAGTTAAAATTTCTGTTACTCGCATTATCTAGCGTGATCTGGTAATCTAGCTCGAGGCCTCCGTAAAAGAAGGTAAGGAGCTGTGGTTTTGAATAACCATGGTGGGTACAATCTCGCTGGTGCTTCTTAAATCTAATCCAAGCGTTCCTGAAAGATTCTCGTGGGCCTTGAAGGAATGTGGAGAGTTTATGTCTCGCGTCCCAATATCGGGTCTCATCGAAGAATTGGTTAATGAAAGCAGTGCGAATATCTTTCCAGCAAGTTAAAGATCCCGCAGGTATTTGATTTAACCAATTTCTGGCTTCCCTCCCTAAGGAGAAGGGGAACAGTCTACAGTGATTATTATCGTCGAGTGCCAGTTCTTCTAGATAGTTGATGTGCTTGTGGGGGTGCTCTGAGGCAGAACCACGGAAAGGATTTTTTTGTACCAGATGGATGTAGTCAAAATGAAGCGTACACTTATTTGCTTCATCCTCTGGTAACTTAATAGCTGACTTATTGGAATAGGTCTTAATGGGGTCTAAGTAGTCTTGCAGTTTTTCTGCATCTTCAGTTGAAGATGGATAACATTTGACAGGGATTGCAGTCCCCAGTTTAACTGTAAAACTTTTGGTTTCATTGCATAATTGACCTAATGGTTCGTTTTGGACTACTTCCTCATTAGCTGGATTGGTAAGTAAAGACTTACCTGCTTCTGGCTGGGTTTCATCGATCGATGTTGGTTGGATTATGTCGATCGATTCCTCGGTCAACATATTGCTCGATGTGTGCGTTACGTCATCGGTCGATGCTTGGCCAAAATCTGTCTTTTCCATCTTGAGTTCCCTGTGATAGAAGAGAAAGAGGAAAAAGAATTAAGTAAACGAAAATAAAATCTAGACTATATTCTAAACTAAATCTGATGGTAATAAGAAAGAGTCCCCTGCAACGGCGCCAAATTTGATATCACTCAAATTACCCTAACGAGTGAATTACTCTCATCAAAAGAGGTTCAATTGTAGTACTTAGGGATCGAATCCACAGAGACTCTAGGATTTCACAATAGATTATTTAGTCTTTGAAATAAAGCTAGACAGCAGGTTTAAAACAATAACTTAAAAGGTAACCAAGCGATTGCTTGATTGAATGATTTGTTTGTTAAGAGGAAAGAAGGTAATTAAACTTAGGTATTTTCTCAGGTATGAAAAACATGCAAGTTATAAAGGGTTTTTATTATTCATAGTTCTGAATTCAAACTCTTAAGGAATTGAAGAATTAACTCTTACTGGATCTCAGATCAAGAACTATCGATCGATGACATTATGCTATATCGGTCGACAAGACGATTATCTCGTCGATCGATATTGCATCCAGCGAGTTCTATTAATATGTTTGAAAGGTTCTCTAGTCTTCACTAAATAACTTAGATTCTAGGTAATTGCTAAGTTCTCACTTATCTAAGTTGATCCTAAAATCAGAGGTAAGGGTGATCAATCCTTAACACTAGTATTTATGATGACTAGATTGAGAACTATATTTTAAACACCCTAGTAATGGTTACTTCAATGCATGAGTCAACCCTAATGAGAAACCTAAATCTAACAAGAGAGACTACTCAAACATATTTATGAGAGACAAAATCATAATGGTTTGAATAATGCTTTAAGATAATAATAGCAAAAGAAACAGTAAATAAGTAAAGCAAGGAAGTTCAAGATCTTCTCTGGATTAGTAGTTCAGATCTCTCTCTCAATTCCTAAGCTCTTCTCAAAGTATAGCTAGATGCTTCTCCCAAAATTAGGTCTAAAAGGTCTCTGGAGAAGTCTACTTAAACTAGTACAAAACCCTCTTAAAAATAGCCTAACAGGCGGCCAGAGACTTAAGGTGTAATTTATTAAAACTCTTGTGAAGCAATTAGGATTTCTAATCTTCATTTAATCACTTGGAGGACTTCTGTATCGATCAATATAGAATGTCTTCTATCGATCGATGTGGGTGATCTTTCATCGGTTGATTGCTCTCAATGCACATCGGTCGATATCTTTTAACACGTTTTGCTCATATCTTCATAAAGTCTCAATTTTAGCTCCATAATAGCCATTTTACACCAGTGAGTACCTGAACCTGTAAAAGCTCTAAGAAGACACTAGAAGTATCTTTTTGTTTCCAAAAACATATATAAATCATGGTTGTAAGTGGTTAAAATCCATGATAAATCACAGATCTCTAAAAAATGCTCCAATTCCTTATATATTACAAAAACAAAAATTATCCACATTAGTATATATATATATATATATAAAGAAATAAATTAATCATATCATCGTATTATCTTAATTAATTAATTACCTGAAAGTGCTTTATGTACTTTTGCCGGTAGTAGTTCCGCAAATGCAAAGGGAAGTAGTCGCTGCATAAAGACATGACAATCATGGCTCTTCATCCCGGAGAATTTTCGCCCTTTCTCAACACATCTTGAGAGATTTGAAACATACCCATCAGGGAACTTCACTTCTGAAGCCACCCAGTTAAACATCACATACTTTTTCTCTGATGACAGTCTGAATATTGGATCTGGAACTTGCCCATTGCTTTTTATATGTAGCTCACTCCTTGAGCAGATATCGGGTAAGCTAACCTCGATTTTACGTTGTCTTTCGTCTTCTCTGGGACGTTCAATATAGTGTTCACAATGTTCTCAAAAAAGTTCTTCTTTATATGCATCACATCGAGGTTGTGGCTCAAAAGAAGATCTTTCCAATATGGCAATTCCTAAAGTATACTCTTTTTGTGCCAATTGTGCTGAACACCATAAGAATCAGGCATATTACTGAGAACATGCCAATTCCCACCACGAGGAGCTGTTTCTAGAGCACCATAGTAATCGATTTGCGCTTCGATTTGTTCTCCAGTTAAATATGGAGGAGGAGTGTCTTTGACAACCCTTTTGTGCCTGAACGATTTCTTGTTTCTTCGGTATGGGTGGTAAACGGGAAGAAATCGACGGTGACAATTGAACCAACTAGTCTTCCTACCATGCTTCAACTGAAACGCATCTGTCACTCCAGTACAATATGGAGAACCTAATCTCCCATGTGTAGTCCACCCAGACAACATCCCATATGCAGGAAAGTCACTTATGGTCCACAAAAGCATCGCTCGCATCGTAAAGTTCGTTTTCGTTAAACAATCATATGTCCTCACCCCTGTTGACCACAAATATTTCAACTCTTTTATCAGTGGTTGTAGAAAAACGTCGAGAGATCTTTTTGGATGTTTTGGACCATGTATTAATATGGTCATGAATAGAAACTCTCGTCGCATGCACATCTCTGGTGGCAGGTTACACGGTGTAAGAAAGACCGGCCATAATGAATATTGTCTCCCAGACATTCCAAATGGACTAAATCCATCAGTGCATAATCCAAGATACACATTTCGGTTATTGCTAACGAAATGTGGATGTACATTGTTAAAATGTTTCCAGGCTCTTGCATCTGATGGATGAGTCATCTCTCCATCCATCTGAGTATGCTTGGGGTGCCATCTCATCCCTCCAGCAGTCTCCTCAGATTGGTACAATCTTTTTAATCTGTCTGTGATTGGTAGGTACCACATCCTTTGGTACGGTACCCTATTACGCCCTCGACCTTGCGGTTTGAATCGTGGCTTCTTACAAAATCGACATTCTTCTAACTTCTCATCATCTCCCCAGTAAATCATGCAATTGTCGATGCAAACGTCTATCATCTCTGAGGGCAACCCAAGACTATATACCAATTTATGAATCTGATAATAAGATGCAGCAGACACATTGTCTTCTAGCAAATATTCTTTAAACAAGTCTGCCCATGCATCCATACAATTATCAGGTAGATTGTGTTCGGTTTTAATACTCATCATTCTAGCAGCCAACGACAATTTAGGCAGATTCGCAGCTTCTACAACTACTGTAAATTGACTCATTCGCAGCTTCTAACATTTCATAAAACTTTTTTGCATCTAAGTTAGGTTCTTCAACTTCATCATCATCATGAGTTACAAATGCATCACGTACTAATCATGAACCCTATCACAATCTACCATTTGTTCCTCTTGGTGATGATAGCTATTTTCATTACGCAAATGATCAACCAGTTCAACCAAAAAATTGCTATTACTACTGCTACCTTCATTCCTACAACTAGCATCTTCTCCATGTTGATACCAAATATAATAATATGGCATGAAACCTTTATTTATTAGATGCTTCCAAACATTTTCACGAGAGCCTAATTTTGTATTGCAGTATTTCCGACAAGGACATAACATCTTACCACTTTCTTGCGTGAGTGGCGTAGAATCTGATTGATGCATAACCTTCGAGAAATTCTTTCGTCACCCTCCCGTTATCATCTCTGTGTGATACATCCACTTCCGCAACTCAAAAATATTTCTCGGACCGGACATTTTTTTGTGTTTGATCAAGCTTATAGCTGATTTTTTTTTGGTGTGTTTCAAATGAATCACAATTGGTGGTATTTATAAAAAATTTCGAATCTGAGCATTTACTAGGAAAATGCTAGGAAAGGTAGGTACAAAACACGTTTTTGATTTAAATTCGATATTTTCTATCCAGTTCCTCCTAATTTCGTTGTAACAAATCCATTCCTCCTAATTTCGTAGTAAGGCTTTACTAGGACTTTACTAGGAAAGTTATTACTACGCGTTTACGAGGAAATGGACTTTTGCCACATAGTTTCCTCGTAATGGTACTACGGTCTTACGAGAAAAACTGTTTCTCGTACCTGTACGAGGAAACTAGTTTTCCTCGTAAAACTGAAGTAAGTTCGTAGTAAATTTACGAGGAATTATTTTCCTAGTTAAATTTCCTATTAAATTCTTAGTTTTCTTGTAGTGAAATATTTCAAAAACTAAATCTATAATTATCTTCCTACTAAAATAAATGATTTTTTCATCTACAAGTTTATAGATTAACCACAATCAATATCGTGGTTAAATATTCTTTGTTTGGATTCCATAAATTTCGGTAACTTACCATAATTTTACTACCATTAAATGTTAAACTTTAAATTTCCTAACTAATTCAAAATATCTTCAAGAAATATTCCTTATTCCTCGAAAGTGATATTTTTAAAAATCGTCTAAATATTCTTCCCTATATTTGCGTAACCTAAATGTATATCGTTCCTACCTATTATAAATATAGCCTTTCTTAACCACTATATTCATCATTCCTTGAAAAACCTAAAACAAAAATGGCAAATAATTTGCAGCTGCCTTTCTTGAGCGATATAAAACTGAGGAAGACTGCATGTCGCAGCCAAGTCAAAATCCTTCATACATGGAGACATTTCATGAAAGACATAGGGGAGACCATGGAACTAATCCTTTGTGATGCAAATGTAAGGTTATCGTTTTGTATAGATTTATGATTTAGAAATCTTCATTTTGTAAAAGTTTAACCTAAATGATAATGTTTTTTTTTTTATATAGGGAACAAAGATCCATGCCTCGTGTAACAAGACATACATTCCTGAATTAGCAAAACATCTTCATGTTGGAGTATGGAGGAATATCGTTTCAATGTGTCTGCCGCTGGGGGAGCATACAGATCAACTCAGCATAAATATCGCATACCTTTTAAAGGCACCACCAAAATCACCAATTCTACACACCGTGATGACAACATGTTTCTCGATCTAGTTGATTTCAAAACCATAGAAAGTATCACATATACAAACTTTCTTATCGGTCATTTTTCTCCCATTTTTATAAATTATATCCATTGTTGTGTATCTATCTAACACGAGTATATTTTTATCTAGATGTTATTGGACAAGTTCAAAACTTGGGTGATCTAGAAACCATAGGGTGTAGTGGTGGGAAACAAAGGAATAAGCTGGAGTTTAGTCTCGTGGACATTTCGTAAGTTTTATATATTTAATATAAAAGATATAGGCCTATAAACATATTGATTTATAACTTAATATGCAATTCTATTAGTGGTCAGAGATTAGCTTGCTGCCTTTGGGGTAAATTTGCTGAGAATCTTCATACAGCTAGCCAAGAAACAGAAGACATGGTGATATCTCATTTACGATTTGCTAAGATTAGGAAATATAGAGGTATTCTTTGAAAATGAAAACTTATGTTTCGATTTTGTACTAACTGACCATTGTTTATATAGTTGGAAAGATTTTTCTACTAACTCAATGTTTTTAGCCTTCCTTCATTTTTCTGTATTATGTCCAAAGAAATTACTCAAATGCTTATGATTTATTTTTGGTTATAGGTGAGGTCTAAATCTCAAATTCTTATGATGTAAGTCAGATGTTTGTCAATCCTGAAATACCAGAGGCGGATAAATTTAAACAACAGTATTTATCTTCTTCAATAATTTTTTTTCACTTTATAATCGTATAGATTAAATTATAAAACTTATTTATAATCGCAGAGGTAATGATGATTTTCAAGCGTTAACCTTGGCTGAATCAAACGAGAACAAGCTTGAGTTGTAGATAAAGCGAGATAAATGGATGTATTATCCTCAAAAGAATCTTCAGGAATTACTTGAAACATTTGAGGTATTGCATTTTCAAAAACATCTTAGGTATTGCATCTCTTTGATTGTTTTGTTAATGGTTTTATCCTTTTTAGGGTTGTTGCGACAATCTATGCTATTGATACAGATTGGGGATAATATTATTTTGGTTGTTTAAGTTGTAACCATTAGAAATTTGAATGGAGAGAGATTGTTACACACATTTGGTGGTGTGAGACATGCAGAAGTAACATTTGTTACTCCATGGTATTAAAACCTTATCTAATACTCATTTTTTTTTTAACATTTTACATAGTTATATATAATCTAAGTTAATTTACGTTTATTATTTTTTCACTACAAATTCAAAATTCATTTATTGGTCAAAGACGATACTGGCGAATCTCAATTCATGTTATTGGATTCTATTGCTACATGAGTTATTCCTGAGTCTGCTACTACCTTACTAAATGGTTTTTGGGAAGAAGTTAGTACTTCTCAACATTAGTATTTATATTACATATTGGGTGATGAATAATACTATATCAAATATTCAACTTCACAGCTTGAAGACGGTGATCATTTTCCCGATTGAGATACAAAGTTGATTGGACAGACTTTTATGTTTAGAGTCTACATTCAGAAAGAAAATGCTTTGGTGGATGCTATAAAGTTGGAAAGATCTATGTATGCTAATGACGAGTGAGATATCATAAACTTTTTTCCATCCAACCCAAACAAGCGAAGTATATTATTATCTATGTCTTATGATTATTACAAATCATTGAAGTATTTGAATATTTATCATATGGCCTTAATGTGTAGGATCACATGTTACTTGAAGGTCTGAGTGATGACATTTTTTATACTCCTTCTTCCAAGCGCAAAGTAGACGATAAGGAAGCACCCGAGCTTCATCCTACCTCTAAAAAGTCGTACATCAAACCGATTAAAATGGAGAATCCCAAAAATTGATAACATTGGATCCGTTGAATGAAGTTCATGTTGTTGTTTTGATTTATTTTTCATAATCATCATTTCGTTTTCCTTTAAGTTTTTTTTTTTGAAAGTCACCCTATTCTTGTCAACTGTTTTGGGACTTACTGGGTTTTGTTTTCACCAAATACTTTTCATTTTTAATAATATTTGGTTTTTTCTTGACGATTTATTGACTCATCTATTTATATGAAAAATACATAACTTTGTATAAAACAGATCAATATACTATGATATAATAAATGAAAATATATTTATACTATGTTTGATGCATATTGAAACAGAAAATGAGATACTTGGAGTAACAAACCCATTTGATATAATAATCTTGCAATATTTAAATTCTTCAACTTATATACATGGAGTTACCTTTGACCCTTATAAAAAAATTGTTTTCGAGTTACCTTTGACTCTCATGCACAACTTTTTCTCTCATAAAATTAGATAAGGTTGATTTATCTCATTTTACTCTTATTGTTTAATTTTGGCAAATATTCGTAAATATATTATAATTGGTCATACTGGGAAAATAAAATCTTTGAGTATAAATGAATAGTTATATAAGATAACTATACTTGATCCAATGTTATATCATCATAGAACACATTTCCTAAAAATAGGATAATATAATATTTGAGTATATTGATTAGTTATAACCAATCTTAGACATGATCTCCAATAATATTGAAGAAAACTATAACAGTTACATTTCGTCCACTATAAAGGTCAGAAGTTAAAAGTATAAAGGTTTAGGTTTCATCCCATTTTCATGCTTTCATCGACATCCTCATTGCTGTTTCTATGACTAACGAGAACATAAATAGCAGTGGGAGACTACGGAGTGAGACATCTGATCAGAAAAGGAAGAGAAGCTCTTCTTTCTTACAAAACTCTGAAGTTAATAATACTCTTCAAGTTAGGCAGAAGAAATCTGGTGTTTTTCCCTTGAAGAGAGTTTTCAGTAACATTTTAGGTGATGTTACTAATACATTTCAGTCTTCACCAACTACCCCACAATCAGAAGTCTATAAGCATCCCTTATCCGGATCACACTCCATCAATGATTCGACTGTTTCTATTTCTTACCTTATTATAATGGTTAGACATTTAATTTTCCTATTTCTTACATCTACCTAATTTTACTAGCCGTGGCTAGAGGAAATACAAAAAATGGTTCCAAGAGGTTAAAACATAGATCCAATACATCATGTATGGTTTATATCTATATTACTAACAAAATATGTTTAAAACATTTTTAATGGTTTTTTAACAATGTTCTCGGATTATAGGTTTAGCTTATTTATCCTCAAAGTGTGGTAGTTCTATATTACAATCCATTCTGGTGAATAAGACAACGTCTTCCAATATCCGCCCTACTAATCTATTGGAAGCATTCCCGACCTCTGAAAATGATGTGAATGAAAACTAATTGGAGTTTGGTTCTATAGACATTGAATTATTTGAAGGTACCTAAATATTTTGAATTTAATTTAAGTCTGTCATAAATCATATATCTTAATCATAAAACAGGTTGTTCCAGCAATTTTACAACCGGTTGTGCCAACAATTTTTCAACCAGTTTTGTTATATTTGAAACTTTTTAATTAATTCTTAATATTTCTAAAATTATCTGTTTAGTATCTACTCTTATTTGTTTATTTATTGCTTGATTTACTCATATTTTAGGCTTTTTATGATTATGTTTGTTTAGAAATAATTGTTTTAGTTATGTTTAGTATTATTAGGTTTAATAGTATAGACTCTGCTGTTTTTTAGAAGTTCATTGATTAGATACTGAATATATCTTTTCTCTTAGTTAAAAAAACTATTTGATTTTTAAACTTTATCTTTTTCTTATTTATTATTCTTGTTTTTAGAATCTCTGTTTGTTATGATTTTGTTCTGACAATTCCGAAATGTACTTCTGATATGATTGACATATATCTTCTTCCAAAACGATTATATTATAAAGTTGGTTCAAAGATGTTCTTTCCAAGAACTAATGATTTGACATTTTAGTCATGCTATCAAGATTTTTAGATATAAATTTCGTATGTGATTTTGTTTTGATAATTCCGATATGTACTTGTGATATGATTGACATTTATCTCATCTTCCAAAACGATTCTTTTATAAAGTTGGTTAAAAGATGTTCTTTCCAACACCTAATTATTTGACATTTTGGTCAATTTATCCAGATTTTTAGATGAAGATTGAGTTTATCCATGTCAAACAATCATTTATCTTTTTGAATTCTTTTCTACATGCAAAAATCAAATATAATTATATGATAGTTTAATCATCCCCTTTTGAAAGTATCTATGCATTGGATTGTTTAATCTATGAGATAAGTAATTTTTTTATATAATATTTTTAATATTTTTTTTGATTTACACGATTTTATAGTAGTATTTTACATGTTAGAGCTTGTGATCTTCAGAATTTCTTCTATTTTTAAAACTATATTATTTTGAATCATAGATGTTATTATTTTACAACTTAGTTGGAATTTGAATATTATTTTTATCGTTCAAAAATCATAGATGTAATTTTTTTAACTAACATAAATAAACTATATAATTCGATTAACATATTTATTGGATTTAACTACAAATTTGTAATACAATTTTGTGCCTTTTCAATAGTATTGATTTTTCAAATTTACTATGGGCCATGGACCCATCCAATTTTGGTTTCAATCTAATATGTGTTTTAATTATTCAAACTCTCACAACACAAACTGACTCGGTTATGCAAAACTCAATGAAAAGACTCTATTAAACGTTAAATATACATTAAATATCACATATAAAACTATTATATAATAGAAATCGAATCATTTTATACATTTTGTTACAACCGAAACAAAATCCGCGCTTCTCAATCGCAGGTCAAAATTTAGTTTTATGTTAAAGTAGCTGATTATTCGAGAACAAGTTATTTTCTTTCATTTGATAGGGGGTTAGACAATTCCTTTATGATGTTCTAAGAAAAAGAAAGTCCCTTTATAAATCTGCATTTAAATTGTTAGAAGAACAAGTGCATGTGTGTTTACCATTCTCCTGTGTGGCTATAATTTAAACTAAGTTCTTAGAAATAAAAAATTTGAAGGAGGAAACTGATCAGTGCGAAGAACGTGGGTAAATACTAGTTTAAATTAAAAAATTGAAGGCATCGAAACGTCGATGTCAATACCACGCTAGTTTTCAACCATATCGCAGGCATCGGCTAGACCTTGAATTTTGCTCCGATACCGGAAAATTTAACGGTGAGTGACTATGTTCTGATTGATCTCCCAGATAGGGGAGCACATCGTAATGCAAAAGGATTGAAGGGATGACGAAGTGTACGAACAAGAATTGCAATGCAGTTATCCTATGTGGCCAAGGGGTCCTCTTGGTCCCACGGTAATGTCATTAACTAATCTCAAAAAAAATTCAGTTAATTAATCAGGTTTGAACATTTACTACGCTGCTTATGATATAACCGGTTACACCTGTCCAAAGGTCATGCGAAGTAATGAAATTACTTGGAGATACACATAGGATACACATATCGATAACTTCGGCCAAGGTATAGAAAATGACATTCACTCGACATAACTTGTTTGTATGGAAACTATCCCAGGCCCATATAGTTCATATATTCACTCGACATAACTTGTTTATATTCATAAAATTTTCAATTTTTAGATTAGGGTTCTGAGCTACTTGAAATTAGGGTTCATGCATACAACCAGATTTTCCTTTAAAGACTATATGTCTAGACTATACGTGTGTAAGCAGTTTCTAAGACAAAAGTGTACAACACATGAAACTCCCCCTTGTTTTGCTTAAATATCACATATACAAGTTTGTGTCCATTCCTTTTTTCATTCTTCAAAATCAAAAAAATTCAGTTATGAATCAGCATACAAATTATAAATGAGAATTCAGCCCCAAAAAAAAACAAAAAAATTTGTACGAATTGCCAAATACAACCTGAACTCAAAGCCAAACAATATGGTCTTTTGCCACTGAGCTAACAGATTTTCTAATGAAATCTGTAACATATTTTCTTTCATTGAGTATCCAACTTTTCTTAAAAAAACTTTAAAATTTTACAAAATTTAAAAAAATCAACAAAAATTATGAAAATACTAATATAAAAAATTAAATTAGAAAAAAAAATTTCGCTAAAATAAATAAAAAAATCATAAAATCTTAAAAATCCAAAAATGTGAAGAAAACTAATGATTAAAAAGATGACAAAAAAAACTAAGGATTGAAATAATTTAAAAATAAGTTTTTTATGAAAAATAATGTATCTAAGATCATTTTTGTATTTTATCATAAATACATTAATCATACAAAAATATAGTGTGATAAATATAATTTTGTATATTATCTTACATGCATTCATTTATATAAGAGTTTTCAAATTATTTTAATCATTAATTTTAATTTTTTGCATTTGTTTTTTTAGATTTTTTATTTTATAAATTTTTGGGAATTTTGTTTTGTTATTTTATAAATTAATATATTTGAGATAAAATACATACATTAATTTATATAAAAATAGGTTTCAAAATTTTAAATCATTAAATTTAATTCCTTGCATTTCTTTGAATTATTTTAGATTTTGTGAAATTTTTAATTTTTTTTAAAAAAAGTATTTCTAATTTCAATTTGAATTTTACCTTTTCAGAATTTTCTTGAATTATTAAGATTTTTTGTAATTTTTATAAAAGAATTTAGATTTTTCAAGATTTTTTTGATACTCAATAATAGAAACCATGTTAAAGATTTCCTTAAAAGTGCCACTAGCACATGGGCAAGAATCCTTGTAATTTGGCTATGAGTTCTCAAGTTTGACTCAAGCGATCAACATGTTTTTGATAATAAAAATAGGTAAAACGACGTCGTTTCATCCCATCTCAAAACGACGTCATTTTATTTAATGACCTTAGCAAACGTCGTTCAATCATTATGTCAAGTTTACTAACGGCATGTTTAATTCGCGAATAAGTGATAACTTACTGATTAAAGTTTAAAAGTCAAATAAATGCAGTGTTTTTTGACAAGCCAATATTTTTGTGTTTGTTTTCGCAATTCATGTAACGTTGGAGCTTGTTTTGGCCGAATTCCCGATTATAAATGGATGTTAACTAAGTTTAGTTTATTTGGTAAATATGTTTCCGACTTTATGTTATGCTTGTGGGAAAGTTCAGGAAGAGAGGAAATCCAAAATTAGTTATTGGTTTTTTTTAACAAAGAATTATTGACTGGTTGATTGTTGTACTTGTATTTGATTAGTTATAAATAAAAAGAGAGAAAATGATTGTTAATTAGGCACCTCCGTTTCTGATTAAGCTCTAAAAGTAGAGGTGGGCGTTCGGGTATCCATTCGGGTTCGGTTCGGATCTATTCGGGTTTCGGATGTTTGGATTCACAAATTTTAGCCCCATTTAGATATTTCTAAATTTTGGTTCGGGTTCGGTTCGGGTTCGGATAATCCATTTAAATTATTTTAAAATTTTAAAATTGATTATATACTTTAAATATCTAAAAATCTAAAAATAAAATAATATATTACAAATAATTGAATAACATAAGTCAAAATACCTAAAATTAACATATAAATTAGTTTGATTTGAATATTTGGATTGTGAATCAATAATTTATAATGTTTTGAGTGTATTTTAACAGTTTTAGACATGTATGTTTGACCATTTAAATATATTTACAAGTATTTGAACAACTTCAAAGTATTTTATATATACTGAATGTTTTTTATATACATTAAATCTAAAATAATTAATATATATAAATATATAAATATTTTTGGATATATTTGGGTACCCGAAATATTTCGGTATGGATCGGGTTCGGTTTCGGTTCTTTAAATACCAAAATTTGAACCCATTCGGATATTGAATCAATTCCGGTTCTGGTTCGATAATATTTTTTTGGATCTGGTTTGGTTCGGTTCTTCGGATCATGGTTTTTTCACCATCCCTATCTAAAAGTATCAAAGGCTATTCAATTGTATTAAAATGCGTAATTCACTGGGATTTTTGCAGTTAATGTGGCCAAGGGGTCCTCTTGGTCCAACGGTAATGTCATTAACTAATCTCAAAAAAAATTCAGTTAATTAATCAGGTTTGAATATTGATTACGCTGCTTGATGTTTTGAGTTTAGTTTATTTGGTAAACGTGTTTCAGACTTTATGCAATGCTTGTGGGATAAAGTTCACGAAGAGAGGAAATCCAAAATTAATTTTTTTTTTTTTTGACAAAGAGTTATTGATTGATGATTGTTGTACTTGTATTTGATTAATTATAAATAAAAAGAGAGAAAATGATTGTTAATTAGGCAGATCTCTGTTTCTGATTAAGCTCTAAAAGTATCAAAGGCTATTTAATTGTATTAAAATGCTTAATTCACTGGGATTTTTGCAGTTAATGTGGCCAAGGGGTCCTCTTGGTCCAACGGTAATCTATATTATAATGATACACTTTAAAGGCTCCTTAAGGTGTCCACATAGGCAGATTGTGGGTCCCACATTTTTATATTAAAATAGATAATTTGTTTAAAATGGCTACAAACAAAGAATATCAGTTTAGCCAAGTGGTCTAAGGCCTCATGTTTGGTTTGCAAGGGCATGGGTTCAAACCACGTAGCTATCATTTATTTTTGATTTTTTGATTTAGGTTATTATCATATGGGCTTTTTGTTTATAAGGTTCTTATGTTTTTTTTTTTGGCTTATTGTTTTAAAGATCAAAATAGTTGTATAAACCCTAAACCTTAACAAGTTCAAACCCAAAATAGTTAAAAATGAATCCAAAACGAACAATAAAAAAAACCAAAAAAACAAGTCTCATGTGGTTGCCTACGCGGATGGCTTAAAGAACCTTAAAACTATCATATTATAATATAACTCAACCCAAAAATAATAAAAAATAAATCCAAAAACGAAAAGATCAAAAAAAAACAAAAAAAATGAGGGTTGAATAATATAGATTAGGAGTTCAAAAAGTTAAATCATTGCACATATTTCCTAATATATATTTTCAAAAAATTTGTATGTGAGATAAAATAAAATAAAACAACAAAAATTAATTATTTTCTTTATTTATTAAATGAATATATAATTTCTCTTACATTTTAATAACTACTATAATTTCCTTGAAAACATTCCTCACCACCGATTTCAGACTCCGGCGAATGGATTCCCACAGTCGATGACGCCGTAGATAAAAATGCCACATCATTTATGAACAAAACTCAAACTTACAAAAAAACATATATAAAAGTCTATCTAATGAAACTTAAACAACGAATAATAACTTAATTAAGGTTATTTTCAAATTGATAAATCGTTTAATACAAATATAAATACTATAAATAAAGAATTATATCAAGTTTTGATGTACGATATAAAAACGATTTACAGCAAAAAAAAACACACCTACTTTTACACACTAAAAACTATATTATAGCCTAACTATTCCTATAAACCTTACTTCGCATATAAATAACATTTAACATATTCCTAATATTTTTCAAAAAAAATTGTATGTGAAATAAAATAAAATAAACAACAAAATTTAAGTAAGTTATTTATTAAATGAATATGTAATTTCTCTTACATTTTAATAACTACTATAATTTCATTGAAAACATTTCTCACCACCGACTCCAGACTTCGGCGAATGAATTCCCTCAGTCGATGACTCCGTAGATAAAAATGCCACATCATTTATGAACAAAACTCAAACTTACAAAAATACATATATAAAAACCTATCTAATGAAACTTAAACAACGAATATTAACTTAATTAAGGTTATTTTCATATTGATAAATCGTTTAATAAAAATATAAATACTATAAATATAGAATTATATCAAGTTTTGACATACGATATAAAAACATGAAATTTTCTATTTCATTATTAATTGGTGCCACTAGAAGAATCCACTAAACCAACAATCAAAAAATATACACGCAAACATAATGATTCCGGCCCCGCGCTTGCGCGGGGAATATGCAACTAGTGTCATTAACTAATCTCAAAAAAAATTCAGTTAATTAATCAGGTTTGAATATTGATTACGCTGCTTGATGTTTTGAGTTTAGTTTATTTGGTAAACGTGTTTCAGACTTTATGCAATGCTTGTGGGATAAAGTTCAGGAAGAGAGGAAATCCAAAATTTTTTTTTTTTTTGACAAAGTGTTATTGATTGATTATTGTCGTACTTGTATTTGATTAATTATAAATAAAATGAGAGAAAATGATTGTTAATTAGGCAGATCTCTGTTTCTGATTAAGCTCTAAAAGTATCAAAGGCTATTTAATTGTATTAAAATGCTTTATTCACTGGGATTTTTGCATAGCTTATGAACTTTTGTGCCTAGACATCGTTTTCATTGGCGTTGTCTGAGAATCTTCTGAAACTTGTTTTGATGCCCAGGTCACAATCTGATGAAGCCACTTCGGTGGTTTCTCTATGTGGCATCAGCTCTTCTTCAGTGCAACCATTGTGCTCATCAGCTATGCAAAAATCACACCAAAATCCCAGAACCATTAGCTTTAGTAGTGTACCATTTAGATAAATATTGAAATTCTCGCAGATGAAGATTGTTCTGTCCATCACAAAGTTGTTGGAGATTNGTCACAATCTGATGAAGCCACTTCGGTGGTTTCTCTATGTGGCATCAGCTCTTCTTCAGTGCAACCATTGTGCTCATCAGCTATGCAAAAATCACACCAAAATCCCAGAACCATTAGCTTTAGTAGTGTACCATTTAGATAAATATTGAAATTCTCGCAGATGAAGATTGTTCTGTCCATCACAAAGTTGTTGGAGATTGGGAAAATGCCTTGAAGACTAGGAAGCTTATGAAATGGACTGGTTCTTGCAATAAAGGCTCCTGGATACAGTATTGTGTATTGAACAGAAAGCTATAAGACAACGATCTCAATAAATGTTTTAAAGACACAATGTACTACAAATGTTTGAACACCGAAGTGAAGTTAATGAGACCATAAATAATCATCTTCAGGTGTCAGGGAATCGCATTATGTTTCTAGATAGATAGTCCGATTTTGTAACAGTGTATATCTTAAGATAATGTTTATACTGATTCAAAACAAGGATTACAAAAGAGAGCCTTCGACAAGAGGGACTCTTCTCTCATTACAACCACTTGATCAAATCATTGATATCTCTCCCCTAGACTCTTTCTTATAGATTAAATACTCACAGTACCAGCTCACCCAACACATCACGTTATTCTTATTCCATATTAATTTATGTCATCACGTTATCTATATTCCATATTAATTTATGTCATCACATCTTCTTTTAGAACCTCTTCACTCTATTAACTGTTGTTGGGCCTTTCTCTTTCTCCTGCTGTTCTGAGGCAAGATAGGTGGTCCCTGGACCTCTACCACCATATCAGCTTTCTCCTCGGCAATCACGTCCCAACGCCATATAGTCCCGTCCTCGGAGGCAGCAAGAATTGTGCTACAATTCCATGGACAAAAACAGAGTGTGTCAGTAATCATATGCTTATCATTTTTGTTTGGAGTAATTACTGAGTCATAAAATAATGAAGTTTTTCAATGCATTGGTGAGAGAGATCGTGAATATACTTTCCATCAGTGGACATAGCGGTTTGCCTGATCACAGACTTTGATTGATCGTGTGATANAGCAAGAATTGTGCTACAATTCCATGGACAAAAACAGAGTGTGTCAGTAATCATATGCTTATCATTTTTGTTTGGAGTAATTACTGAGTCATAAAATAATGAAGTTTTTCAATGCATTGGTGAGAGAGATCGTGAATATACTTTCCATCAGTGGACATAGCGGTTTGCCTGATCACAGACTTTGATTGATCGTGTGATAGCCTATATAGCAACATAGAATCATGTCAAGTATACAACAAAGACACCATAGTGAAGCTTATTCATTTTGTATTTAAAGATTTAAAATTGTGTGTGGATCCGAAAGTAACTTACACTGTAACCAAAACAGGAGGGCAACTCTGTAGATCCCAGACATAAATCTTGCCTTTCTGATTCCCTGATGACCAACCAACCAACCAACCAATCAAGAATGTTTCACAAAATTCACAAGAAAAAAATTCAAGTATAGATTAAATGTATAGATTATAGCTTTCTCATCATCACCTATTGAAAGATAATTGAGAGAGAGGTCGCAAGAAAACTTGATGAACCAGTGAGTACAATTGGGAATAGGGTATCTAAGTAGAACATCTGAAGTACCCTGCAAAAATAGCAACACAAATAACTTTAATATGCATCCTATTTAATTAACTGAAGGACTCTGTTGTGTATGGGGTGGAAATGAGATCCTAACCTCTTCACGAGAATTCTCTTTAATTTCTGGTTCCCACAACAGAATCTCATTCTCCACACTCTATATAATATACAACACAAGAGTAACCTTTCGGTTTTTAGCTTATTCCACCAAATCAAATAAATTATTGACTCCTGGACTAACCTTTGAAAGAATAAAATCACCAAACCAACGGTTACAATCAACAAAACTTGTATGAACCGAAGTTGTATACACCTACACATAGAAGTAATGTTCCATCAAGATGTGTATGTCACTCGTTGTTACAAGACGAAGAAACAAAAAATACTTACAGGGAACTCTACAAATATTGTTCGGAACTTTGATGGATCATCTTTCCATGTGAATGACTTGTCCACATATTTCCAAAAATCTGAAAGCAGCCAAAGAATATTAGAAATCATACAAACTTAAAGAGAAAGGAAGTTCCTTTTCAAGTGTGTTCGGTTATAACTCGTACCTTTCATTGACCATATCTTAACGGTGGTGTCCATACCACCACTAATAAAACGGTGCTGATCATGGGGATGAAAGTCCTACAAATTTACAAGATAAGATGGTTATACTTGGAAGCTCTCAATAATATATCAAGTGACACAAAACTGAATTAGATTAATTATTTTCTTTCACATGCACTGTGTTTAAAAACCATATTGGCGTACCACACTTATAACTTCGTTTCTATGACCTCCAGTTCCAGCAAATATCAGTACACAAATCCCAGTTTCAACATTCCACAATCGAACAGATTCATCCTGATCCGAATCAAAACGTATGAGCTTTTAAACCTCAAACCAAATAAATGAACATTATAGAGAGAAGAAACAAGAAAAAAGAAGGCAAGAGACATTACTTTGCTAGCAGAAAGCACAAGTTGAGGTTTCGTAGGATGTGTCCTGATTTCATTCACTGAATTCCCATGGCCCACAAGGGTCTGCGTACATGAGAGCACAGATTACAAAAGAAAGAAACCGAATAACTTGATTCATTGAACATCCTTTAACTCTTCATGTCAGTCTAAAGCTAATAAAAATTGCAATAATACCTTATGAACCACTTTAACAGTGACGTTAATGACTCGGATTATGCCTTTCTCTCCTCCAGCGACAACATATGGGTTCCCTTTAACGTTATACGCCCAGCTTACAGTGTAAAATGACTCCTCCTTCTGACCACCAAAGCACATCAGACAAATATACCCAAAATATATAGCCTCAATGAAACTTTGCTGCCTTTTATTTTTATTTTTTGGAAACTATTTAATATGTATACTTCCTTACATCTTCGTCAGGGTAGGAGTGCAATAAAGATATTCCACCATCTTCAAGACAGTTATACAGGTTAATCTACATTAATAAAAAAAACAAAAAGATAAACACAATGGCAGTAATGAGATTCATGACTCAGCTCAGTAAAGTTTCATATAGAAAAAGCCATAGACTTTCACAGACTCTCCAATAGCAAATAACATATAGCTAAGACGGTTCCATAGTCAAGCAAAGTTTCAATTTTTCAGACAATTGAAGAAGTAAACTTTACCACATTTCCACCAGCGGAGGCGAAACAAGTGAAGAATCGACTATCGATGGAGTTAAAAACAACAGAATACAAAGGTTTCTTGCCTTCTTGAATCCTGTTGGTCAGTTTGTACGATTTCTTGTTTGATGGAGTCAAAGACCCAACAATTGCTTCGTTCCCTAAAGTTATCTTCGACATTTCAAATATTTTTCTTGCTCTCTCTCTCTCTCGGACACTGCTCTTCTTTTATAAAGCCATGTAAGTCTCATGAAACAACAAGTCTTTGTACGTNAAGGTTTCTTGCCTTCTTGAATCCTGTTGGTCAGTTTGTACGATTTCTTGTTTGATGGAGTCAAAGACCCAACAATTGCTTCGTTCCCTAAAGTTATCTTCGACATTTCAAATATTTTTCTTGCTCTCTCTCTCTCTCGGACACTGCTCTTCTTTTATAAAGCCATGTAAGTCTCATGAAACAACAAGTCTTTGTACGTGTTTGCAACAACCAGTCCTTGAAAGATAATCTTGTTAACAAGTCTCATGCACCAAATAGTCTTTTAATGCAACAAAATTTTAGAAGAA
Organism: Eruca vesicaria subsp. sativa; assembly: GCA_932364175.1. Classification (NCBI taxonomy): domain Eukaryota; kingdom Viridiplantae; phylum Streptophyta; class Magnoliopsida; order Brassicales; family Brassicaceae; genus Eruca; species Eruca vesicaria. The sequence continues at coordinate 46,413 of CAKOAT010140932.1, read as the reverse complement.
AAAAGGAAATAAAATCTTTTTTAAAAAAGACATAAAATCTTGTTAAGTTATCTCCTAGGATAAATCTCTAGGTTCACCAACCAATAGAATTGTGTTATTTCATATTTGATATCTTTTTGAAAAAGAAATAAAATCTTGTTAAGTTATATTATGTTTTTAAAATAAAAATACAAAAATAAATAAATAATAATAATATTTACAAAAAAACGAAAACAATTCTTAAAAAAAATATTTTTTACATTAAAACACTAAACCCTTTGAAATAATTTAAACATTAAATCAAAAAAATTAATACTAACCAATTATACTGTTTTTTATTATATTATCTTTTTAGTTTAAAAATATAATATAATGTAACAATATTTTGTTTTTATTTTTAAAGATATATTAAAATATTTTTTTTAGAAAAATTTGGTTTTGCAATTATTAATTTTTTTATTTTATTTTATCTTTTTATTTTGAAAACATAATATAATGTTCAAATATTTTTTTATATAATTTTTTTTCGTTTTTTGTAAATATTATTATTTAAAAAAAAAACATAATATAACTTAACAAGATTTTTTTTTTTTTAAAAGATATCAAATATGAAATAACAACATCCTATTGGTTGATGAACCTAGAGGTTCACCCTAGAATCTATTCTATTAAAATTGAGTCATTCTTTTTATCTACTGATATAAGCTATCATTTAAATTTGGACCATTTCTAAAGTGTTACAAATAATACAAGTTATATAATTGATTGAACCGTATTACTTAAATTAAACCGGCGGTTATTTATGGAATAGAGTTTTGGGGTTACTTTTGTTTTTATGACATTTAATTGTTTGGTTTTTGGGCTTAGTATTAAAGAAAAACTCCGAAAACATTAAATAAACTTTCCACCTTAATGGATCAAAAATCAATTACTATTTTCAGGTCCAAAAATATTTAATATTTTCAATAAAACAAAATTATCTATTATTAATCACTTATTTAAATCATGTACTTTAAAACATGTTAATATTTTCATTTTAAATAACAATCACTCTATCTTGATAAATTTTAATGGTAACTTTTAAATAATTTATTGTTTTATTTTTCTTAAATAATTTACAGATTTAAAAAAAATGTAAAGCAAAACCAAAAACCAAATCTAAAAACTAAAATCCAAAACCAAAAGCTGAAAATGCAGGTTATATTTTTTGCTTTTTTTATTACAAAATAAACTATTTCAAAATTTTTAGAAAATTATTTTGTTATCTTTTCAGTTTTAAATTACATGTTCGATTAATTAAGATTTGTTTGTTGGTAATATCAATTCAAACTAATTTAGCAGGTCTAAAAATTAAAAACCCAAACCAAAAGCTGAAAATCAAAAATAGAAACTTAAAAACTAAAAACCAAAAACCAAAATTTTGAAACAAAATCTAAAAAGTAAAAACTAAAACTAAAAATTAATGAAAAACAATCATCACCACAAATTTTGGTGAACTGATTTTATACCAAAACATTCTTTAAATTAAGACAAAACCCAAATTATCTAAATTTTTAATCATAAAAAATTTCCGCGCTTTTAAGCGCGGATCAAAATCTAGTAAGTCTTAAAGTAGGCCTGGTCATTTTACTCGGATCCGAAGACCCGAACCAGAACCGACCCGAAATACCCGACCCGAACCCGACCCAAAAATTTAGAAGTATCTATTGGGTCTAAATTTCTTTTACCCGAATAGACCCGGACGCGAAAAGAACCGATCCGAATAGACCCGGACCCAAAAAGAACCGACCCGAATAGACCCGACCCGATAAGAACCGATTTGTACCCAACTTATAAACATGTATATCCAAAACTATTATTTTTGTTTTATGTTTTATATATCTATACTATTTTATAATTTAGTTGAAATATCTTTTGTTAACAATATTTATTATTATTTGTAATATTTTGAAGTAATATAAAGTTTTAAAATGTAAAACTTAGAGTTTAAAAATGTTTTCTTTAATTATTAATAGTTTAATTTAAGTTATTTTATAAAATTTTAGATATGTATGAAAAATATTGTTTGAATGTGAGTGACTTTGGGCATGTTATGTATTTATAAATTCTAAATACCTCGAGCCGATCCGAACCCGATATGGATCCAAAAATTACGGGTATTTTACAGGTATTGAAATTATAGACCTGAACCGACCCGGACCAGGCAAGACCCGACCCGGAACCGACCCGAAAAATATGGGTCTAAATTTTCAAGACCCGAAAGACCCGGAACCGACCCGAATCCGACCCGAGGACCCGGATGCCCAGGCCTATCTTAAAGTAAACCATATTTAGACATGGTCAAAAATTTTGAAGTCGAAATGACACCTAATTTGTACTTAATACTACATAAAGAGACATTAAAACTTTCAACGTTTATGTTTGGGTTGACGATCTATTTCCACACCATAACTATCGTATAGTAACATATCCACAAGAAATTTGGACCTCCTCTTAATTGCACACAATTTATCTGTATGAACCGATTTCTCCCTAAAACGAAAGATCGAAACCCGATTCCCCCTAAAGTTTGAAGGCTGAACTAATATCAACAAATTGCGGTTTAAAACTAAATTAGTGGCTAACCTAGATAAAGCTAATATGACCCGACCAGTGGTTCCAGTCGAATTTTCAGATTCATTACTCATCTTTTCTAGGTTTCTCTCTTTGATTTATTTTTTGATTTTTGTAGATTTTAGGGTTCCAAAATGGGTAAATCGATTTGGAAAAGATTAATAAAGGTTCGGGTCGAGTCATAATCACTTCGTGTGGGTCATGTTGTACCAGTGTCGACTGAAACCCTAAGATTAAATATCGGTTAACGTTATAAACCATTAAAACCAAGCTCAATCTTCATATGTGTGGAAGCGAGTTTCGATCTTTCATTTTGGGGAGAAATGGGTTGATATAGTTTAGTTGTGTGCAATTGCGACGATGTTCAAAGTTCATATGGATCTGTTACTATACGATAGTTATGGTGTGGAAATATGTCGTTTTCCCTTTATGTTCAAATCATATACTTAGTGATAGTAGTTGAAATGTAATATTCACTATATATTATTGAATGATGTGGACATGATAAAATATGAAAAATCTTTCACAGTATCTAGTATCTGATGAAAGTAATCCTAGAGATCTATCTATCGACAAACTCCTCTTTTATTGATTCACTTGATAACATTTGGAAGAACAGAAACACCTAATCACACTATTATAATAAATATCAATTATTTTTAATTTTAGTTCATTAAAACAATGCAGTATTAATCTCATTAATCTTTGTTAAGACAAAATTGCTAACCTCACTATCTGTAATTTAAGGGGGGGGGGGAATATTTAAATAAATATGTATGAAATGCCAGCTAATCTATTTATATAAAGAAGAGTTGATTCACTCTTGCTCATCCACGTCATAAAATCATTTCTTCTTATTATGCCACGTGTACACGGCAAAACGATGCATTCTATTGTTCACAAGTTATGGGTTTATTGCCTTTTCTGGCCCACCATCATTTTTCATCCAGACCCGTCAAGAGTGATATGTTGTCTAGCGTCTCCTTCATCAACGAAATTAGGGTTCTCCCTGTAACTCGATGCTAGCCGTCATGGAGTCTTCTGTGAGTGCTTTCCGTGTGACGATCCAGTTTCGTAGAGGCGAGCCTTCCACCATAAACCGTCTTAGACGCATTAATCATCGCAATAACTCCTCCACCACGATCTCTAATCACTATTTTCTCATCCTCTACGAGTCGGTGGAGGCACATGTATATATAGGTCCGTTTCCCTCCTCTGATAATCATTCACAAACCTCTCTCACCATACTTATTTTGTTTCGAATGGCTTCCTTTAGAGTTTTCTTATCCGAGTTGAAGTTCAGCCGGTCCTTTTCCACCGTCGAGATTTACCTGCTCCGGTTCTGTTCTGAGAGGCGAGTAATCCCAGACGTGGTGGTGAATTGATGTGGGTTGACATGCTTTTTGTGAATCATCATCCTAATAACATGTAAAGTCGCCAATCTAACACATATTTTGGAGATTCTTATCTGTGATTCATGTTCTTAACTGTTAAAATATTTTTAATCTATGCAGTGTTGTAAAAGCATTGTTGGTGGTGACTCAAGTTACAGCTACATGAGTGGCTCAGGTCAATTTGCTCAGAACACAGAAACAACGTTACTCAGAATTCATCTCATACATCGTTAGATATATGCAACATTCAATAAAATAAGGTAACAAACTGACGAAAGAAAAATCATTGAGTTTGATTGTAATAAGTACTAATTATAATAATTTTATTGATATTTACTTTGCAGGATGTTGGAAAATCAGTGCTGGACAGCTATTCAATAGTACTTGAACTTCTGGATTTTAACATATTTGCTTGAATTGATCATGTTCCCAACATCACAAAATGACAAAAGCATGAAAGGTAGTGAATAAGTTGTTATATGTTTTCGACATAACTTCTATGTTTCCTCTTTTCTTTATGTTTTCATCACCACCTCAAAATAATTTTAGATCAAAGTTTTTTGTGGCATGTGATTTTTTTGTGGTTGAGTCCAGCAGTTCTAAGTTTCTTCTTTTCCTTATGTTCTCATCACCATCTGTAAATTATTTTAGATCAAAGTTACTGTTATGTTTTTTTTTTGGTATGGCATGTGTGTTTCTTTGGTAGAGTCCAGCACCAGCAGACCCCAAGGG
>CAKOAT010140932.1:15983-36320 GCA_932364175.1 Eruca vesicaria subsp. sativa | reverse complement strand
GATTGTGTTCGTGTGATCTGTAACCAGAAAATTGACGTCAAAACTTTCAATGTTTATGGTTAAAACATATAATTAGTGCTAGTAGCTGAAATGTTATACTCCTAGAGATCTATCTATGGAGTATATCTATTGACTAATGTACACATGATAAAATATGAAAAATCTTTCACAGTATCTAGTACGGATGAAGTAATCCTAGCTACAAAAAAAAAAGGTAATCCTAGAGATCTATCTATTGACACCAGTCACCACTCTTTTATTAATTCACTTGATAACATTTTTTTAAAAAAAACACTTAATTCCATTGTTATCATAAATCTTAATTGTTTTAAATTTTAATTCAATAGACTAATAGTAGTATTAGTTTCATTAAATCTATGTCAAAGACAAAGGGGGGGGGGGGTTATTGATGAAATCAAATTTAAAATGATTGAGAAAGTTAAGAGATTCTATCGTTATTAGATTATGGATTTTTAAAATCTGATTAAAATATCTTGCTATTAATTTATGGACTTTTTTTTTTGAAACATTTTTATGGACTTTTAAATTCCATATATTATTCTTGTTATTTAAAAAGTGAATTTTCATTGATTTTAGGGAAATTTGCTAGTAAAGAACAAAAAAATTTAGGTATTATCTTCTTAGAATAAAAACATAAATTAATGTCCCTATAGTATAAACATTAATGTAAATCCTGTTTAGTCCTTACTAATTATTTTAAAATACAATTATAATATGTTTTTAAAAAAATAATTAAATTAATTTTTTTTTTGTTTATTAGGACCCTTGTACAAAAACGTGGACTCTGTGCTCGGATAATCGCCGGAAATCCGTGATACGGAGGATCATCGCCGCGATTTGATGCAAATCTGAGTGTTAATCGGAAAGTCTCAAGAACTCATAGTTTTTGTAGATTTTGTGTTCCAAATCACATATATCTCGTAGATCAATTCTATTTTTATTGAAATTTTCAAGATAAGAAAGATTTAACAATGAAATCATAAAAAAGTTGGTTGTTGTTCCGTGAAAAAAAAACGCCGAGACTTAGGTTGCAGACGGGATTATTTTCGTCTTTAACCAATTCATTTAACCTAAAAGTTGGAAAACTGTCAAAATGAGACGTCTGAATTTCGAACCTGGGTGTGCAACGAGTTTGGAGAAGCGCATTACCAGTAGAATAGGTATTATCTACAATTTAGATGTACACATTATTAATATAAGGCATAAAACATATATAAAATCTACAAAATTACTCTTTGATTAATCTCCGTATAGTTTCCGATTAACTAATTAAGCACTAGTAACTACCCAACCGCACACACAAAGCCTAACGAGCTTTCGAACAAGGGGCACTAGACCACATACCACTAACAAGCTTTGTTGCATATATTTAATATATAACACTTAAAAAGACCTTGATGTTTGTTCAAGCCAAAAATAAAAAAAAAGAAATGAAAAATATTTAAAAGATTTATAGAATATTCACTAACCGCTGTTTTCTAGATTTTACTAGATTTCCGGATGTTTGCTAAAAAAAAACCGTGACATAACATACATTTTACCAAGTTTACCAAATAGTTGAATCAGTAGAACGCTAACTCCACAGGCTCCGATAAAAGATATATGTTCAGGAGGTATGTTCTGGGTAGATACATGATTATTTTGTATGTTTTATGTTCTACTGAAATTTCAGAACAAAGTAGGAAAAACAGATTTTGTATTCTGGCTGCGTAGATGTATATGTTTTTGGAGTATTATGCATTCTAAGCCTTTTAGATCAATGTGTTGTTAGTAGATTGCACACTCTAAACCACCGTAGATGGTAGATCTGATTTACTACCATATTTACCTCATTTTTGGGATTACTATTCCAAACATTTTTTGAATCCAGAAATATTTTTCATATATGCGCATGCTTATCTACTTCATATTTTATATTTTCCTTAATTTTTTGTCTTGTATATTTATTGTTATAAATTTTTATATACAAAAATGGTAGTAAAAATCCAAAAGTGACAAAATTTGTCTTTGTTCTAAAGGGACAATAGTTGTGTTTTTTTTTTGTTCTCTATTGGCAAATTTCCCTTGATTTTATAATCCTATTAGAATTTGTTGTCATTGGAATATAGATTTTCTTTGGTTCCATTTATAAGACTCAATTTTGGAAATACCAATTTTTTTTTAATGTTTGTATTGTTTCTAAAATTTATTGGTGATCAAATTTTACATGATTGAGAAAATTTAGAGATTGTATCGTTATTATTTTATGGATTTTAAAAATCTGATTAAAATCTCTTGTTATAATTTTATGGACTTTTAAATTCCCTGTAAAATTCTTGTTATTCAAAAAGTTTAGCTTTCATTGATTTTGTAATCTCATAATAATTTTTTTTTTGTAATTGGAATATTGATTCTCTTTGGTTTTATTTGTAAGACTCAATTTTGGAAATACTATTTTTTTTTTTATCTTTGTATGTATTTTTTAAATTTAGAGATTCTAACGTTATTAGTTTATGGATTTTTAAAATCTGATTAGAATCTCTTGTTATTAGTTTATGGACTTTTAAATTCCATGTAATATTCTTGTTATTCAAAAAATTTAGTTTTCATTGATTTTGTAATCCTATTAGAATTTGTTGTCATTGGAATATAGATTCTCTTTGGTTTTATTCATAAGACTCAATTTTAGAAATACCTTTTATATTCATAACATTCTTAAAATTTATGTACCAAAAAATACACAAAAACATAAAAAAATTGGTATTACATTTTATTGTTAAATGAAGGATAATAAAAAATAAAATTATTAAAAAAATCATTAGAGACAATATTATGAGAAAATTCACAGTTTTATATTAAAATAATAAGAATATGAACAAATATCATAGAAAACTTTTTAAAAAAATCAATCAAGATAAAAAATTTGTCAAAAACATTATTAAAAGAAAAAAATCATTTTAGAATCAAATAATTATATTTCATGAAAGAAAATTTTTTTTTCTAAGAAAACATATATATATATATATATATATATATTATTCTAGAAAGATTGTTACAAAAAAAAAAACAAATTCTAGAAAGAAAGTTTTGTAGAAAAAAAGTTATATATTGAATCTATGATAATCAAATAACAATCAATGGTAATTTATACAAAATCTTTGGTATCAATTCATCAAATCTACTTAACTTTACAAAAACACATTTAACTTCTAAATTTTAATAGTCCACACAATTTATATTTTCAATAACCCCCGCTACTACTAGTAGGAGAGAAGATTGTAACTTTTTAGCGATTCAAACGCTCTGGACGCAAACGCAAAGCGGCGTCGTGGTTGTGGTAGCGGTTGCGGCAGAAAGATTGAAGGGACGAGGAAGGGTACGAACAAGAACTAAAATGCAGTGGACACTCCTACTCAGAGGCGGCATTGGACTGAAGCGGAAGAAGAGGGTGATTTCGTCCGCCACTCAAATATCAATTATGCCAGCCACATAATTACACAAGTGATTCAGTAGCTCAAGTGGTAAAGCTAAGATTTAATGGAATGGAGGTGGGAAGTTCGACGAACCCTACTGACATTCCTTAAACTTTTTTGTTCTTATTAAAAAAAGATAAGCCACATTTTTTAAGTCTGCTTCCTGTCCAATAATTGTTAGGACCGGCTCTGCTCCTATTCCTATTAGCGAAGATAATGTTAACTAATCATGTTTGACTATTAAATACGCTGCTTGATTCTTGAACATACAATTTATAAATAGATGTTAACTGAGTTTAATTTATTTGGTAAACTTGTTTCAGACTTTATGCAATGCTTGTGGAATAAAGTTTAGAAAAGAGGAAGAGTAGAAATCCAAAATTAATTATTGATTGCTTGTTTTTTTTTTGACAAAGATTTATTGATTGATTGTTATATTTTTATTTAATTAAATATAATTAGAAAGAGAGAAAGTAACTGCTAATTAGGCATATATATTTTTTGGATAAACTGAAATTTTCATTGTAATAAAAGAACCTTACACCCCACATTGAAAGGGGAATTGTTCTGGACCGCTAAAGCTAATTTTGCCATCATATCAGCTGCGGTATTACTTAGTCTAGGAACAAAAAAAAGAAAGGAAAATACATCAAATAGAGAACTAAAATGATAGACATCAACTAAGATACCAAAAAATTCCAGTCTAGACTCATTTGCCTTCATCATATTGATGAGAGTTAGAGAATCCTAGCGTATTGTCAGTGATCGGACATTTGAAGAGAAGGCGATCATTATCGCAGAGCGAATGGCAAGGCCTTCACCCACTAGTGCCGAAGAAACCATATGACGGGAGTAACTGACCGGAGCAAGCATTGACCCTTCCGAAGCTTAAAAAAATACCCCAATACCACAATTCCCTGTCACAGCATCCCATGCTGCATCAACATTTCATAACAAGGGCTCTCCCATACTAGAAGGCAGAGCACGTTGGAGCGTAGAGTTACCGTTTGAGTGGGGGGAGCAATAGGGGAGATATGTTGCGAGTTTTTCCTTTCTTTGGCATCTGAAATATGCTTTTGTTAGAATCTTCATAGCAGAGAAGAAGCATAATTTGTTTCTTGCCTTCCAAAGATTCCACATCACCCTTGGCCAAAGGGGAATATTGACGCCAATTAGAGGGAGAGTTATCAGGCTCGGGGCTGATTTTATCAGGTTAGCTGATATGCTCAAATTAACATTCAAGAGCAACTCTCTCATAGAGATTGATTGCAGTTAGTAAGGATCGTATCAATAGAAAATTGATATCTCACACAATAGACTTGAGTTTCGACTACGCTAGATAAGATAATATATAAAGTAATAAATAAATCAAGTAAATAAAACAAAGCAGGTTGAACAAGGTAGTTGTTTTAAACAGATTGATGAGTAGTTTGATGAAAGGTTGGTTGCTAGAGTGGTTTCTATTCAGGAAATTATGATTATAATAGTATAGAAGCTGAAGTCATATATTGGATATTGTAGAACTCAAACTAAAATAATCTACCAACTCTCGCATATTTAGATTATCTATTGACTAGATCTAAGATCTCAACTATCGCATGTTGATCTTGAGAAAGTGTCGATCGACGATTATATAGGACTATCGATCGATACTCCTTTCAGATTTTCAATCGATACAACTAATGAGTTTTCGATAATCCTTCTAGCAAGATTTAGCGACCAGGTTTGAACTATGTTCACTAGGTTCCTAGATCAACTCTTGTCTTTCTCTAGCAATCCTAGCACAATATGAATGGTTCATGTAATAGATCATGCTCTCGCTTGCGCCTAATTGTCCTAACATCAAGGTTATAGTTAGCTACTCTAGCACACAAGAAATAAGATCAATTCAGTTGATGGATATCACAAACAACTTATTAATATTTGGAGCTAATCCCTCATCCTATCTGAACCCTAAAAATAGCAGGTGGATCTATTCAAGCATTATAGTTTTCATAGAAAACCATAGATGAATAGATATAAAATAAATAAAAGCAATAAAGAAACCAAAGGAGTTCCAGGAGGACCTCTGAAAGAGTTTCTTCCTTCTCTCCTATAAATAAGAACAAGAACAAAGTAAAGAAAGCGTCGCCGTCAACAATGGCTTAGAAAACACATAACCAGGGTTTCAAGTCGTCCAGGCGTATTTCGCTAATTTGTGTTGGCTTATGGGCTTGAGTCGGTATTGAATATACTTGGCCCGTGTTCTGGGATCACCATCGATCGATACCAAGGCAGTGCCGTCGATCGATGTTCCGTCATCTCCTCAACGTCTCACGAGGCAGACATACCACTCGTTAGTAAAACGGTCATAACTTCTGCTAAAGGATGCTGATTGACCTCAAACTGGTGAAATTGGAAGGCTAACTCAAAGTTATATCTTGTGTCAAAAGATGGACTCAATCTAACGATGACAAGTTCTCCATCCGTAGCTAGACATCTGACGTGTATGTGCAGTTTTGAACCTCAAAAAGCTCCAAGTCACCAAAGTTCTCCAAAACGTACCTGAACCTGAAAACACTCTAAAACATACTCTAAACCCATATAATAATATATAAAGAGTACATATACCATGGGTGAAAAGAGATGAAATCCATGGTATATCATTAGCCACAGATGTAATAGTTGGGGATAATCTTGAAGAGGAAGGTAATAGGTCCCATACAAAGGAAGCAACTGACAGTTAAGGAACACATTCAAGTGGTCTTCTATTTCCCTGCAATGAGCGCAAGGGAACGGAGCCATTCCACGTCTAGCTAAGTTCAAGCTCACCGGGATCGCCTTCTTTGCAACACGCCATAAAAACATCCTTCAGTGTTGGAGAGGTTTTAACATTCCAAATGTACTTAGCTAGTCGAAGGATCATGAGGTGTCTTGGGAGAGGTTTTTATAATGCCAACGCCATATCCTGTTTTTGTAATATAGTTCCCAGATTTTTAAAACAGCCAAACCATTGTATCTTCTTAAGGGGCTAAGCTAGTAATAATGTATCCCAAGGTCCTCGTACTGAGGTAAGTGTAGCTTGATCATATCTTTGTTCCATGCATTCGTGAGAGGGCATAAGAGGTCATTCTCACGAAGGGAGACCAACACACAGGTTGGGAGCCAATAGGGCGAAGAGGTCATGACAATGACAGCCACGGGCCGTCCCAAAAAATTATATTTTCACCGCTTCCCACCACCCAGCTATGGGACGCGGATGATGGCGCTAAGCATTCTAGGAAAGAAGAGTTCGTTTCATACTTTCCAAGTAAAAATGTGCAACCAGAGAACCCTGTTCCTTAATTTGGCGTCAGCCAATTTTTGCTAGCACATCATCATTGAAAATCTCAATATTTCTGAAGTCTAAACTACCGGCATACTTAGGTAGGCTACTGTGTACCACGACACCCAACACATTTTTTTCTTCTCTGGGTTAACGTCCCACCAGAAGTGAGTTAGAAGAGATTGGATTTGCTTACACAGAGAGACCATAATCTTAAAGCAAGACATAGTGTAGACCAACATAAGCAAAAGAACAGCTTGAAGGAGAACTTGTTCTCCACCCTCGATAGAAAGCGAGACGTCCAACTGTGGGCTTTTTGCTTGATCTGGTCAACTATTGAGGGAAAATTCTCTCTCTTCTTATGGCTAAAGATTTTGGGTAGTCCAAGATATTTTCCAATCCCTTCCTCAGCATCAAAAGCAAGATCTGATTTGACCTGAGTCTTCACTTCCTTGGGTGTTCTCGCTGAGTATGTAACAGAGGATTTTAGATAGTTGACCATTTGTCCCGACATCCGCTCATAGCGTGTGATGATGTTCCTTATTTTTTGTGACACATGGGCTTCGATTTACAAAAGAACATTGTGTCGTCCGCGAAAAGTAAATGGTTTACAAGAGGGCTAAGACGAGAGACTCTAATACCAGGGATAGATCCATCCCTCTAAGATTTGGCACACATAACATATAAAAATTCAGTACAAGATGAATAAGTATGGAGATAAAGGGTTTCCTTGTTGTATTCCACGAGATGGTTTAAGGTTCCGATAAGTATTCCATTAATGAAGAAAGAATATGAGACCGATTACACAGGATTCATAGTCCATATTAAAGTGCTTTAAAATGATTAATTCACTGGCGTTAGGCATATATCTGTTCCTGATTAAGCTCTAAAAATATCAAAAGCTATTCAAATGTATTAAACTGCTTTAAAATGCTTAATTAACCGAGACTTTTGCAAAGCTGATGAGAATCTTCAGAGGTTTGTTTTGATCCCAAGTCACAAGCAGATGAAGCCATTTCTGTGGTTTCTCTATGTGGCATTAGTTCTTCTCCCAGTGCAACTCATACGTCTTTCACCATGTAAGCAAATGTGTAATTAATTAATGAGAGAACTCACATTGCTTAACAACCACATGAAACCACCTTAAGAGCAGAGCAAACAGCAAAACCAACATCCTTATGAAATGGAGATTGGGAAGTCATGCCTTTTAGCAGGGAAGTCATGCATTTTAGCAATAAAGCTCATGGATACAATACTGTGTTTTGACCCCAAAAAAAAAAAAAAACAGTACTGTTTATTGAACATAAAGCTATAAGACAACAATCTAAATAAAGGTTTTAAAGACACAATCCAGTGCAAATGTTTTAACACCGAAGTGAAGTTAATGAGACAATAAATAAGCACCTTCAAGTCTCAGGGAATCGCAATATAAGCAGCACTATGCGCTAGATAGATAGTCCCCTTTTGTAACAATGTGTATCTTAAGATAATGTTTCTATTGATTCAAAACAAGGATTACAAAAGAGAGCCTTCCACACGAGAGACTCTTCTCTCTTTACAACCACTTGATCAAATCATTGATATCTCCCCACCCCCCTCCTAAATTCTTCCTTAAATACTAAATACTCACAGTACTCTGACATGCCCCTTATCTTTCCTTTATGTACTTCTAGAAGGTAGACAGCACATCTTCTTCTAGAACCTCTTCACTTTGTTACTTTAGTTGGGCCTTTCCCTTTCTCCTACCGTATCAGCTTTCTCCTTGTTAATCGCGTCCCAGCGCCATACAGTCCCGTCCTCGGAGGCAGCAAGAATTGTGCTACAATGCCATGGAAAAAAACAGAGTGTGTCAGNTTCCTTTATGTACTTCTAGAAGGTAGACAGCACATCTTCTTCTAGAACCTCTTCACTTTGTTACTTTAGTTGGGCCTTTCCCTTTCTCCTACCGTATCAGCTTTCTCCTTGTTAATCGCGTCCCAGCGCCATACAGTCCCGTCCTCGGAGGCAGCAAGAATTGTGCTACAATGCCATGGAAAAAAACAGAGTGTGTCAGTAATCAAATGCTTCGCATTTATGTTTGGAGTAATTACTGAGTCATATAATAATGAAGTTTTTAATGCATTAGTGAGAGAGATGATGAATATACTTTCCATCAATGGACATAGCGGTTTGTCTGATCACAGACTTTGACTGATCGTGTGATAACCTATAGAGCAACAGAGTCATGTCACGAATACAACAAAGACACCAAAGATTGTGTGTGGATCCGAAAGTAACTTACACTGTACTGAATAAAGGAGGGAAACTCTTTAAGTCCCAGACATATATCTTGCCTCCCTGATTCCCTAATGACCAACCAACCAACCAACCAACCAAGATTGTTTCACAAAATTAAAGTAAGATTAATTTATATACTATAGCTTTCTGATCATTACCTATTGAAAAATAATTGAGAAAGAGGTCGCAAGAAAACTTGATAAACCAAAGATTACAATTTGATATAGGGTATCTAACTAGAACAACTGAAGTACCCTGCAAAAACAACACCACAAATAACTTTAATATCTGTTGTGAATAGGGTAGAAATGAGACCCTAACCTCTCCAGGAGAATTCTCTTTCAGTATTGGTTCCCACAACAGTATCTCATTCTCCACACTCTAAAATTCAGATATATAGAGATAGAACACTAGAGTGAACTTTCGGTTTTTAGCTTATTCCACCAAATGAAATATGATCTTAATAAATCCATTATTGTCTCCTGGACTAACCTTTGAAAGAATAAAATCACCAAACCAACGGTTACAGTCAACATAATTTGTATGAACCGAAGCTGTATGCACCTACACATAGAAGTAATGTTCCATCAAGATGTGTATGTCATTCGTTACACTTACAAGGACGAAGCAAAATAAAATACTTACAGGGAATTGTACAAATTTTGTTGGGAACTTTGATGGATCATCATCCTTCCATGTGAATGAGTCCTCGACATATGTCCAAAACTCTGAAGGCAGCCAAAGAATAATAGAGAGATCATACCAAGTGAAAGATAAAAGGAAGTTCATTTCAAGTGTGCTCGGTTTTAACTCGTACCTTTCATTGACCATATCTTAATAGTTTTGTCCATACCACAACTAATAAAACGGTGCTCATCATTCGGTTGAAAGTCCTACAAATTTACAAGATAAGATAGTTATACTTGAAAATGTCTTTATATATTAAGTGAAAGAACCATATTGGCTTACCACACTTATAACTTCGTTTCGATGACCGCCAGTTCCAGCAAATATCAGAATACATATCCCAGTTTCAACATTCCACAATCGAACAGATTCATCCTGATCCAATCAAAACGTTGTTTTAAGCTTTTAAACCTCAAAGCAAATAAATGAACATCAGGAGATTATAGAGAGAAGAGACATACCTTGCTAGCAGAAAGCACAAGTTGAGGTTTGGTAACATTTGTCCTGATTTCATTCACTGAATTCCCATGGCCCACAAGGCTCTGCGTACGTGCGAGCACGGGTTATACACGAGAAAGAAATCGAATCACTTTATACATAGAACATCCATAAATTCTTCAAGTCAGTCTAAAGCTGATAAAAAATGCAGTAATTAATACCTTATGAACCGTTTCATCATTGACGTGAACCGTTTCATCCTTGACGTTAATGACTCGGATTATGCCTTTCTCTCCTCCTGCGACAACTAATGGGTTCTCTTTAACGCCACACGCCCAGCTTACAGTGTAAAATGACTCCTCCTTCTGATCACCAAAGCACAAACATATATATACCCAATGAAACGTTGNGTAATTAATACCTTATGAACCGTTTCATCATTGACGTGAACCGTTTCATCCTTGACGTTAATGACTCGGATTATGCCTTTCTCTCCTCCTGCGACAACTAATGGGTTCTCTTTAACGCCACACGCCCAGCTTACAGTGTAAAATGACTCCTCCTTCTGATCACCAAAGCACAAACATATATATACCCAATGAAACGTTGCTGCTTTTTTTATTTCATGGAAACTGTATGATATGAATATATACTTCCTTACATCTTCATCAGCGTAGGATTGCAATGGAGCTATTCCACCATCTTCAAGACAGTTGTACAGATTAATCTACATAATAAGAGATAAACCAATGGCAGTAATGAGATTTATGACTCAGCTCAGTAAAAGGTTAAGACAGAAAAATTAAAAGCAATAAACTTTCACAGAATCTCCAATAGCAAAAACATTAAGCTAGACGGTTCATAGTCAATCAAACTAAGTCTACACTTTGAAAAGGAACCCATCACAAGCAAAGTTTCAATTTTTCAGACAAGTGAAGAAGAAAACTTTACCCTATTTCCACAAGCGGAGGCGAAGACACTGAAGAAACGAGAATCAAGGAAGTTAAAAACAACAGAATACACAGGGGTGTCCCCTTCTCGAATCTTGTTGGTCAGTTTGTAAGATTTCTTGTTCGATGGAGTCAAAGACCCAACAATTGATTCGTTCCCTAAAGTTATCTTCGACATTTCAAATCTCTCTTCTCTCTCTCTCTCAGACACTGCTCTTGTTTTATAAAGCCATGCAAGTCTCATGCAATAACAAGTCTTTGTACGTGTTTGCAACAGCAAGTCCTTGAAAGATTATTAAGTCTTTGTAACAACTAGTCTTTGCAACAACAAGTCTCTCGGACAATTACGGGTTTACAGAAATTACAGAAATAGTAAAATATTAAAGTAAACCATATTTAGACATTATCGGGAATTTTGAAGTTGAAATGACACCTAATTTGTACTTAATATTACAGAAATCGACATTAAAACTTTCAACGTTAATTAATTTGTACTTAAGCATATACTTAGTGCTAGTAGTTGAAATGTAATATTCACTATTATTGACTGATGTGGACATGATAAAATATGAAAAATCTTTCACAGTATCTAGTATCTGATGAAGTGATCCTAGAGATCTATCTATTGACACCAGTGACCATCTCTTTTATTAATTTACTTGATAACATTTATAAAAAAAACACACGTAATTCCATGATTATGGCAACTTAATTATTTTTAATTTTAATTCATAAAACTAATACAGTATTAGTTTCATTAAATCTCTGTTAAAGACAAAATTGCTAATCTCACCGTCCGTAAGGAAACGGTAACAACTTGAGGATGGAAAAATCATTTCCTTTTTGCAGTTAACTCTCTTAATAAATAACCATGAAATGCCAGCTAATTAATTATAATATTTTATATATTAAAGCATAAGTCTTCTACCAAATCAAATATTGACATGTGTGAAAATTGAAAAAAAAATAAACACAAAAAACAATAATTAACAAACCCAAAAATCATGTTTTCAATTCTTTATTTTTATATATTTCTAAATAACTAAATACTTAAATTTTCTCACAGCATGTCATCCCACGTTCAAAAGTCTGGTTCCCATCCTCTTTGCTCTTTTCAGTTTCTCTTCTTCATTGTCGTGCTTTTTTTTTGTTGATATTTTGACTTCTTTTTTTTTCAGAAAGATTTTTACGGTAAAGAAAACTGTACATATTTATAAGTATTATTATTTATTGATTTTGTTTTCTATCTCAAAGATTGGAGAGATAACACTTGAATCAGAGCTTCATTCTTCAAAAGAATGGGAAATAAAACTTCATGAGCAATGAAGGTAAGGTAAGGAAGTATTTTCCTCACTTGTGGCTTCAATGCATCTGTCTGTCCCTGTCAAAGCACATTCATTTACTTCCAAAGAAAAATAAATTATATAACCCTGACTTCATGCATTTAGCAAAAAAAGAACATGATTTTATGAGAGGAGACATACTGAAATTGTTGAGTGGAAAAAAGAGACTTATTGAAACATCCACACTAGCAAAGAGGGATTCTTTTTCATGATCCCATTCAGAAGGGCCCAACTTTCTAAACTTGCGACTATTTTCTTCAACTTCACAAGCAAGAGTATTAAGTACTAGTGGTCCGTCCGCGCTGCGCGCGGGTTATCGGATATTTGTATTATTTAAAAAATTTAAATTATTTCTTGATTTGTAATGTAATATTTTTATTCTGTTTTTTTTTTATGAGAATGGTCTATTATGATATCAATGTGATGGCATTAGGGTTAAATAGTGGACATTTGGAAATTATTTTAAAATTCTTGAGTCATAGATGTTATTTTTTTGTTTGACAAATTTTATTTTTTTCAGGATCAGAGATAATAGCTATGAGAATATTTTTCATAAAAATTTATTTGAAAACAAAGTCTAACAGTTTATTCTAAAAGCAAAATTAAACAGAACCTTTGGAAGAAATTGAAGAGGAACATAAATGTTCAACTTACACTGAGAAACAAAACAAATAAATCAAAAGTGGAAGGAGTACGTCATCATGTTAATGGAAAGCACGTTTCCCGTATAGTCCTTCTTTTAGTTAAGGTGATCACTGAAGCCCAGTATCCTTTTGTAGAACTCGGTTACCAAAAAGAAGTGAAAACAGTTGGAGCAAACCGTGATCTCCGTCCCCTGTTGAGGATGGCAGTTCTGGGGTGGCCACATCTTCTTTAGTGAGGTAAGACATATATCCTTCATGTGAAATTGGAGGTGCTCAAGAGATTGATGAAAAATCGCCATACAATCTTCTAGTACTGGAATACCTTGCTCATCAGTGAGTTTGTTAATGTTTTTAACCCNGTTGAGGATGGCAGTTCTGGGGTGGCCACATCTTCTTTAGTGAGGTAAGACATATATCCTTCATGTGAAATTGGAGGTGCTCAAGAGATTGATGAAAAATCGCCATACAATCTTCTAGTACTGGAATACCTTGCTCATCAGTGAGTTTGTTAATGTTTTTAACCCCTAAGTCAGTTTCGCCGATGGCCATAAGGAGGACACTGTAAACGTACCTTCCTCGGAGGTGACCACCATTTGAGGCAATGAGGATATGATGTAGACCTAGGGACTGATTTCGAGTTTCGAATAATTCTAGCATGCCTTTAACATAGTGAGCGTCAACATTGTTCGCGTTGAGACAGTTTTGCACCAACTTTTGTTACCGATGAGCTAGAGCAAGCTTCTTCACCAAAGGTGAGAGGTTGAGATCCTTTGCAACAAAGAAGTTCTCAGAACTGAAACTGAGGGTTTTGGATGTCATAATTGTGTTGAAGTAATCGGTGGGTGGGGGGGGGGTCATAGCCTACTTTGGAAACAATTAGGAGACGCATGTCTTCGAGCATGAATTCAAGGGTGAGGGTATTATGTTGTTTTGGATTCATGAAACTCATCGGAAAATGATAGAGGTTTTTTTTTATTCTAACGCTGTCCTTATTAGTTTATTTGTGTTGTGCACTTGTTTATATAGGACGTTTGACACGGTGTTGATTGTAACGCCGTTTACGTTTTTAAATATAATTATTGGAAGCCATAATTTTGCATTGAATTTCTTTGCGGTTTGATTGTTATTATTTATGTTGTACCGTTGCATGTATGCTGAGTGAGTTGATGTGTAATTTATGGTTATTAAAAATTAACCGACCGGATTTCCTTATGATTTTACTTGGTTTTAATACTTATAATATAATTTGAAAGGTAACTTATAAGTAGGTATCGAATAAACCTTTTTTGGTTTGCTTGACATTAGATAAGTTTGTATTTGTTGCAAACGCCATAGATTTGTGGAATAATTTTAAAATTGTTTTGAGGGTTTGATTTACCTTTTTAGGTATTTATTATCATTATCTGAAATATCTAAATAGATGTGTCTGTAACGTGGCATTGAACGCAAAAAAGATTTTGGTATTATAGATGATTTATGCCATTATTTGTTGTGTTTCCGTTTTAACAACAAAAACTTTAAAAAAATTTGGGCCTCTACCACACAAAATAGCCAGCCCAACAACAACCACAAAACCGACAAACAGAAAACCAATTGAAACCGAAACGGGTGAGATAAATTTTGTTTGGTCTATTTGGTTTAGTTTATTGCTGACATGGCTTTTTTTGCCCCCCTCACAGATGCTGATGTGGATGCATGAGAAGGGAGAGAAGCCTACTTTATTGTATAAGATTTATTACCTATCTGTTTTGTGGATTATATTTATTGAATTACTTGTGTGGCCTTGCATCAATTTTATTATTTCAAAGCGAGCACTCTTGATATTATGTTGGATGCTCAAGATGTTTGTCGAAAATATACCCTATTTTAACCTATAAAGAATGAGAAGAACAAATTCATGAAACACATGAAACCACCACAAGAAACAATACGATAATATCACATGTAACAAATTTAAGTTTTACATCTACTTCAGTTTTATGACATAAATTGATTTTTCAGATATAAAATCGATGAGTTTTTTTACATTTTCCAAAATTATCCTTAATGATATGAACAAAGTTTTATTTTCATTAATGGTAATAGAGTCTTTTGATTTTTGGGCTTAAAAACAATATAATAATGGTTTCATTAATGAACTAAATTCACCTTCTAACTATTTATGAAGTTTCTTTCAAAAATAAACATATCAGCATTAATTAGCGTAGTTAGAATTGAGAATTTTGATATTAGTCTGCGGAACAGGTCGATAGATTTGAAAAATTTAAGTTGCAGATGCGGGTGCGGGTCAAGTATATTTTACACGGAATGGATGATGGTTGTTCTAATTTCAATTCCGGGTACCCGGTAATCCGCAAAAATAGAATTTATTTAAGTTTATTTTTCAAAAATATATTTTCTTTGCGGGTCAGGCGGTCGGGCAGAACGAGTTTTGACCCCTTTCCCAGCACCAAGCGTAGTTAATTCATATTATTTTTCCAAAATAAAACTAGACAATTATATACAATACATTTAATAGATATTGATGTTCACAATAAATTAAAATTTTCATTACTTTTTTAAAGTTATATTAGATAGGGACATTTTATATCATCAAAGTAAAAGACTCTGTAGATAAAATAACAAAAATGGTATCCGCGCTTTTTAATCGCGGGTCAAAAATCTAGTTATATGTTAAAAATAGCTGATTATCCGAGAACAAGTTATATTCTTTCATTTGATAGGGGTTAGACAATTCCTTTATGATGTTCCAAAAAAATAGACAGTTCCTTTATAAATCTACATTAAAATTGTTAGAAGAACAGGTGCATGTGTGTTTACCATTATCCTGTGTGGCAATAATTTAAACTAAGTTCTTAAAGAAATCAAAAGTTTAGAACTTAGAAAAAAAAAAAAAAAAAAAGGACTTAGAAGGAAGAAACGGATCGTGCGAAGCACGTGGGTAAATACTAGTTTAAATTAAAACAAAGCAAAAAAAAAAATTGACCAAGGAGGCCAAAGGCGCGAAACGTCGATGTCAATACCACGCTAGTCTTCAACCACATCGCAGGCATCGGCTAGACCTTGAATTTTGCTTCTGATTGATCTCCCATCGTAATGCAAAACGATTGAAGGGATGACGAAGTGTACGAACAAGAATTGCAATGCAGTTATCCTATGTGGCCAAGGGGTCCTCTTGGTCCTACGGTAATGTCATTAACTAATCTAAAAAAAAATTCAGTTAATTAATCAGGTTTGAACATTTACTACGCTGCTTATGATATAACCGGTTACACCTGTCCAAAGGTCATGCGAAGTAATGAAATTACTTGGAGATACACATAGGATAACTTCGGCCAAGGTATAGAAAATGACATTCACTCGACATAACTTGTTTATATGGAAACTATCCCAGGCCCATATAGTTCATATATTCACTCGACATAACTTGTTTATATTCATAAAATTTTCAGTTTTTAGATTAGGGTTCTGAGCTACTCGAAATTAGGGTTCATGCATACAACCAGATTTTCCTTTAAAAACTATATGTCTAGACTATACGTATATAAGCAGTTTCTAAGACAAAAGAGAACAACACATGAAACTCCCCCTTGTTTTGCTTAAATATCACATATACAAGTTTGTGTCCATTCTTTTTTTCATTCTTCAAAATAAAAAAAAAAATCAGTTATTAATCAGCATACAAATTATATATGAGAATTCAGCCCAAAAAAAAAAAAAAAATTTGTACGAATTGCCAAATACAACCTGAATTCTAAGCTAATTAATAAAATTCTGTACTTTTTTGACTTTTTAATTTTATTTGAGAACTTATCATTAACTCGCCATTTTTAGCACACCGTGATCTTACAGTGTAGACGCTGTTATTTTAACATTAAATATCGACGTTGAGTGAAATGACGTCGTTTTGTGTGCTTTTAAAATGAAAACATGTCAATCTCAGGATTCAAACTCAAGAACTCAAAGCCAAACAATATGGTCTTTTGCCATTGAGCTAACGGATTTTCTAGTGAAATCTGTAACATATTTTCTTTTATTGAGTATCCAATTTTTTTTAAAAAAACTTTAAAATTTTACAAAATTTAAAAAAATCAACAAAAATTATGAAAATACTAATATAAAAAATTAAATTAGGAAAAAAAAATTTCGCTAAAATACATATAAAAATTTCATAAAATCTAAAAAATCCAAAAATGCGAAGAAAACTAATGATTAAAAGATGACAAAAAAAACTAAAGATTGAAATAATTTAAAAATAATTTTTTTATAAAAAATAATGTATCTAAGATCATTTTTGTATTTTATCTTAAATACATTAATCATAAAAAAATATAGTGTGATAAATATAATTTTGTATATTATCTTACATGCATTCATTTATATAAGAGTTTTCAAATTAATTTAATCATTAATTTTAATTTTTTGCATTTTTTTTTTAGATTTTTTATTTTATAAATTTCTGGAATTTTTTTTGTTATTTTCTAAACTAATATATTTGAGATAAAATACGTACATTAATTTATATAAAAATATGTTTCAAAATTTTAAATCATTAAATTTAACTCCTTGCATTTCTTTGAATTATTTTAGATTTTGTGAAATTTTTAATGTTTTTTTAAAAAAAAAGTATTTCTAATTTCAATTTGAATTTTACCTTTTCAGAATTGTCTTGAATTTTTAAGATTGTTTGTAATTTTAAAAAAAGAATTTAGATTTTTCAAGATTTTTTTTTGATACTCAATAAAAGAAACCATGTTAAAGATTTTCTTAAAAGTGCCACTAGCACATGGGCAAGAATCCTTGTAATTTGGCTATGAGTTCTCAAGTTTGACTCAAGCGATCAACATGTTTTTGATAATAAAAATAGGTAAAACGACGTCGTTTCATCCCATCTCAAAACGACGTCATTTTATTTAATGACCTTAGCAAACGTCGTTCAATCATTCTGTCAAATTTACTAACGGCGTGTTTAATTCGCGAATAAGTGATAACTTACTGATTAAAGTTTAAAAGTCAAATATAATTCAGTGTTTTTTGACAAGCCAATATTTTTGTGTTTGTTTTCGCAATTCATGTAACGTTGGAGCTTGTTTTGGCCGAATTCCCAATTATAAATGGATGTTAACTAAGTTTAGTTTATTTGGTAAATATGTTTCAGACTTTATGTTATGCTTGTGGGAAAGTTCAGGAAGAGAAGAAATCCAAAATTAGTTATTGGTTTTATTTAACAAAGAATTATTGACTGGTTGATTGTTGTACTTGTATTTGATTAGTTATAAATAAAAAGAGAGAAAATGATTGTTAATTAGGCACCTCCGTTTCTGATTAAGCTCTAAAAGTAGAGGTGGGCGTTCGGGTATCCATTCGAGTTTGGTTCGGATCTATTCGGGTTTCGGATGTTTGGATTCACAAATTTTAGCCCCATTCATATATTTCTAAATTTTGGTTCGGGTTCGGTTCGGGTTTGGATAACCCATTTAAATTATTTTTAAATTTTAAAATTGATTATATACTTTAAATATCTAAAAATCTAAAAATAAAATAATATATTACAAATAATTGAATAACATAAGTCAAAATACCTAAAATTAACATATAAATTAGTTTGATTTGAATATTTGGATTGTGAATCAATAATTTTTAATGTTTTGAGTGTATTTTAACAGTTTTAGACATGTATGTTTGACTATTTAAATATATTTACAAGTATTTTGAACAACTTCAAAGTATTTTATATATATTGAATGTTTTTTATATACATTAAATCTAAAATAATTAATATATATAAATATATAAATCTTTTTTGGATATATTTGGGTACCCGAAATATTTTGGTATGGATCCGGTTCGGTTTCGGTTCTTTAAATAGCAAAATTTTGAACCCATTCGGATATTGAATCAATTTCGGTTCTGGTTCGATAATATTTTTTTGGATCGGGTTTGGTTCGGTTCTTCGGATCATGGTTATTTCACCATCCCTATCTAAAAGTATCAAATGCTATTCAATTGTATTAAAATGCGTAATTCACTGGGACTTTTGCAGTTAATGTGGCCAACGGGTCCTCTTGGTCCAACGTAATGTCATTAACTAATCTCAAAAAAATATTCAGTTAATTAATCAGGTTTGAATATTGATTACGCTGCTTGATGTTTTGAGTTTAGTTTATTTGGTAAACGTGTTTCAGACTTTATGCAATGCTTGTGGGATAAAGTTCACGAAGAGAGGAAATCCAAAATTAAATTTTTTTTTTTGACAAAGTGTTATTGATTGATTGTTGTTGTACTTCTATTTGATTAATTATAAATAAAAAGAGAGAAAATGATTGTTAATTATGCCTCTGTTTCTGATTAAGCTCTAAAAGTATCAAAGGCTATTTAATTGTATTAAAATGCTTAATTCACTGGGATTTTTGCAGTTAATGTGGCCAAGGGGTCCTCTTGGTCCAACAATAATGTCATTAACTAATCTCAAAAAAAAATCAGTTAATTAATCAGGTTTGAATATTGATTACGCTGCTTGATGTTTTGAGTTTAGTTTATTTGGTAAACGTGTTTCAGACTTTATGCAATGCTTGTGAGATAAAGTTCAGGAAGAGAGGAAATCCAAATTTTTTTTTTTTTTTTGACAAAGTGTTATTGATTGATTGTTGTCGTACTTGTATTTGATTAATTATAAATAAAAAGAGAGAAAATGATTGTTAATTAGGCAGATCTCTGTTTCTGATTAAGCTCTAAAAGTATCAAAGGCTATTTAATTGTATTAAAATGCTTAGTTCACTTGGATTTTTGCAGTTAATGTGGTCAAGGGGTCCTCTTGGTCCAACGGTAATGTCATTAACTAATCTAAAAAAAAATTCAGTTAATTAATCATGTTTGAATATTGATTACACTGCTTGATGTTTTGAGTTCAGTTTATTTGGTAAACGTATTTCAGACTTTATGCAATGCTTGTGGGATAAAGTTCAGGAAGAGAGGAAAGTTCCACATATTTCCACATATTTCCACATAGTTCAGGATAAAGTTCCACATATTTCCAAAAATCTGAAAGCAGCCAAAGAATATTAGAGATCATACAAACTTAAAGAGAAAGGAAGTTCCTTTTCAAGTGTGTTCGGTTTTAACTCGTACCTTTCATTGACCATATCTTAACGGTGGTGTCCATACCACCACTAATAAAACGGTGCTGATCATGGGGATGAAAGTCCTACAAATTTACAAGAT
>CAKOAT010140932.1:1267-15228 GCA_932364175.1 Eruca vesicaria subsp. sativa | reverse complement strand
AAGGTTTCTTGCCTTCTTGAATCCTGTTGGTCAGTTTGTACGATTTCTTGTTTGATGGAGTCAAAGACCCAACAATTGCTTCGTTCCCTAAAGTTATCTTCGACATTTCAAATATTTTTCTTGCTCTCTCTCTCTCTCGGACACTGCTCTTCTTTTATAAAGCCATGTAAGTCTCATGAAACAACAAGTCTTTGTACGTTTCTGCAACAACTAGTCCTTGAAAGATAATCTTGTTAACAAGTCACATGCACCAAATAGTCTTTTAATGCAACAAAATTTTAGAAGAAAAAAGGAAATAAAATCTTTTTTAAAAAGACATAAAATCTTGTTAAGTTATCTCCTAGGATAAATCTCTAGGTTCACCAACCAATAGAATTGTGTTATTTCATATTTGATATCTTTTTGAAAAAGAAATAAATTCTTGTTAAGTTATATTATGTTTTTAAAATAAAAATACAAAAATAAATAAATAATAATAATATTTACAAAAAAACGAAAACAATTCTTAAAAAAAAAATATTTTTTACATTAAAACACTAAACCCTTTGAAATAATTTAAACATTAAATCAAATAAATTAATACTAACCAATTATACTGTTTTTTATTATATTATCTTTTTAGTTTAAAAACATAATATAATGTAACAATATTTTGTTTTTATTTTTAAAGATATATTAAAATATTTTTTTAAAAAAAATTTGGTTTTGCAATTATTAATTTTTTATTTTATTTTGAAAACATAATATAATGTTCAAATATTTTTTTATATAATTTTTTTCGTTTTTTGTAAATATTATTATTTTTTTAAAAAAACATAATATAACTTAACAAGATTTTGTTTTCTTTTTTAAAAGATATCAAATATGAAATAACAACATCCTATTGGTTGATGAACCTAGAGGTTCACCCTAGAATCTATTCTATTAAAATTGAGTCATTCTTTTTATCTACTGATACAAGCTGTCATTTAAATTTGGACCATTTCTAGAGTGTTACAAATAATACAAGTTATATAATTGATTGAACCGCATTACTTAAATTAAACCGGCGGTTATTTATGGAATAGAGTTTTGGGGTTACTTTTGTTTTTATGACATTTAATTGTTTGGTTTTTGGGTTTAGTATTAAAGAAAAACTCCGAAAAACATTAAATAAGCTTTCCACCTTAATGAATCAAAAATCAATTACTATTTTCAGGTCCAAAAATATTTAATATTTTCAATAAAATAAAATTATCTATTATTAATCACTTATTTAAAACATGATAATATTTTTAGCCCAAAAATATTTAATATTTTCAACAAAACAAAATTATCTATTATTAATCACTTATTTAAATCATGTACTTTAAAACATGTTAATATTTTCATTTTAAATAACAATCACTCTATCTTGATAAATTTTAATGGTAACTTTTAAATAATTTATTGTTTTATTTTTCTTAAATAATTTACAGATTTAAAAAAAATGTAAAGCAAAACCAAAAACCAAATCTAAAAACTAAAATCCAAAACCAAAAGCTCAAAACGCAGGTTATATTTTTTGCTTTTTTTATTACAAAATAAACTATTTCAAAATTTTTAGAAAATTATTTTGTTATCTTTTCAGTTTTAAATTACATGTTCGATTAATTAAGATTTGTTTGTTGGTAATATCAGTTCAAACTAACTTAGCAGGTCTAAAAATTAAAAACCCAAACCAAAAGCTGAAAATCAAAAATAGAAACTTAAAAACTAAAAACCAAAAACCAAAATTTTGAAACAAAATCTAAAAATAAAAACTAAAACTAAAAATTAATGAAAAACAATCATCACCACAAATTTTGGTGAACTGATTTTATACCAAAACATTCTTTAAATTAAGACAAAACCCAAATTATCTAAATTTTTAATCATAAAAAATTTCCGCGCTTTTAAGCGCGGATCAAAATCTAGTAAGTCTTAAAGTAGGCCTGGTCATTTTACTCGGATCCGAAGACCCGAACCGGAACCGACCCGAAATACCCGACCCGAACCCGACCCAAAAATTTAGAAGTATCTATTGGGTCTAAATTTCTTTTACCCGAATAGACCCGGACGCGAAAAGAACCGACCCGAATAGACCCGGACCCAAAAAGAACCGACCCGAATAGACCCGAACCGATAAGAACCGATTTGTACCCAACTTATAAACATGTATATCCAAAACTATTATTTTTGTTTTATGTTTTATATATCTATACTATTTTATAATTTAGTTGAAATATCTTTTGTTAACAAAATTTATTATTATTTGTAATATTTTGAAGTAATATAAAGTTTTAAAATGTAAAACTTAGAGTTTAAAAATGTTTTCTTTAATTATTAATAGTTTAATTTAAGTTATTTTATAAAATTTTAGATATGTATGAAAAATATTGTTTGAATGTGAGTGACTTTGGGCATGTTATGTATTTTTAAATTCTAAATACCTCGAGCCGATCCGAACCCGATATGGATCCAAAATTACGGGTATTTTACAGGTATTGAAATTATAGACCCGAACCGACCCGAAACCGACCCGAAAAATATGGGTCTAAATTTTCAAGACCCGAAAGACCAGGAACCGATAGGACCCGACCCGAATCCGACCCGAGGACCCGGATGCACAGGCCTATGTTAAAGTAAACCATATTTAGACATGGTCGAAAATTTTGAAGTCGAAATGACACCTAATTTGTACTTAATACTACATAAACAGACATTAAAACTTTCAACGTTTATGTTCGGGTTAACGATCTATTTCCACACCATAACTATCGTATAGTAACATATCCACA
This sequence comes from Eruca vesicaria subsp. sativa, assembly GCA_932364175.1. Taxonomy (NCBI): domain Eukaryota; kingdom Viridiplantae; phylum Streptophyta; class Magnoliopsida; order Brassicales; family Brassicaceae; genus Eruca; species Eruca vesicaria. Next base: position 12,430 of record CAKOAT010140932.1, on the reverse strand, counting down.
AGAAATTTGGACCTCCTCTTAATTGCACACAATTTATCTGTATGAACCGATTTCTCCCTAAAACGAAAGATCGAAACCCGATTCCCCCTAAAGTTTGAAGGCTGAACTAATATCAACAATTGCGGTTTAAAACTAAATTAGTGGCTAACCTAGATAAAGCTAATATGACCCGACCACTGGTTCCAGTCGAATTTTCAGATTCATTACTCATCTTTTCTAGGTTTCTCTCTTTGATTTATTCTTTGATTTTTGTAGATTTTAGGGTTCCAAAATGGGTAAATCGATTTGGAAAAGATTAATAAAGGTTCGGGTCGAGTCATAATCACTTCGTGTGGGTCATGTTGTACCAGTGTCGACTGAAACCCTAAGATTAAATATCGGTTAACGTTATAAACCATTAAAACCAAGCTCAATCTTCATATGTGTGGAAGCGAGTTTCGATCTTTCATTTTGGGGAGAAATGGGTTGATATATTTTAGTTGTGTGCAATTGCGACGATGTTCAAAATTCATATGGATCTGTTACTATACGATAGTTATGGTGTGGAAATAGGTCGTTTTCCCTTTATGTTCAAATCATATACTTAGTGATAGTAGTTGAAATGTAATATTCACTATATATTATTGAATGATGTGGACATGATAAAATATGAAAAATCTTTCACAGTATCTAGTATCTGATGAAAGTAATCCTAGAGATCTATCTATCGACAAACTCCTCTTTTATTGATTCACTTGATAACATTTGGAAGAACAGAAACACGTAATTACACTGTTATCATAAATATCAATTATTTTTAATTTTAGTTCATTAAAACAATGCAGTATTAATCTCATTAATCTTTGTTAAGACAAAATTGCTAACCTCACTATCTGTAATTTAAGGGGGGGGAATATTTAAATAAATATGTATGAAATGCCAGCTAATTAATTATAATTAAAACGAAAACAGAGGATCGTCGTGGACGGTGGACAATTACGTGTTTACAGAAACTACAGATATATTCAAGTAAACCATATTTAGACATGATCGGAAATTTTGAAGTTGAAATGATACATAATTTGTACTTAGTATAGCAGAACTTTGTTGGATAAGCTTGAAGTTTGCTTGAGAAGGAAGCAACCTATATCTATTGAGTTATAGAATAGGAAATTATCTTATTATGTTTCACCTAACGAGTTTAGGAAATAGAGAGTTAAACCTAACGAGTTTAGGAAAGATTGAGTTATATATAAAGAGATGCAAGGTGTGTTTTCATAATGTGTGAGTTCATGAGTTGAGAGCTTAAGGTTTTGTGAGAGTTTCCTTAAGATATTAATAAAAGTGTTTGAGTTCGAGTTTTTGAGATTGTGTTCATGTCATCTGAAACTAGATTTGGTACCAGAGCCACATAAACAATGAGTGAAATAATTCCGGCGACCGATAAAGTAAGAGAAGGAGGAGGGATGTCCACAATACAGTGTCTGATGCTTAATGAAACTAACTATACCGTATGGGCCATAAGGATGAAGCTAACTCTTAAAGCTCTTAGGGTATGGGAAGTAATAGAAGCCAACACTAATGATGTAAACATCGAGAAGAATGATACAGCACAAGCTTTACTAGCACAATCAATCCCTGAGAGTCTTATATTGCAGGTGAGAGAACTTGGTACGGCAAAAGAAGTGTGGGAAGCCATCAAAAGCCGACATGTAGGAGTCGAATGAGTAAAGGAGGCTAGACTTCAAACTCTAATGTTTGAGTTTGAGCGTCTAAAGATGAAAGAAACAGAGACTATAGATGTCTTTGGAGGAAAGATATCTGAGATAGCATTGAAATCATCCGCTCTAGGAGTGCTTATAGAAGAAATAAAACTTGTCAAGAAACTGATGATGGGTGTTCCTCGTAGGAAATACATACATCTGGTTGCAACTCTCGAGCAGGTGCTCGATCTCAATACAACAAGTTTTGCAGACATTCTTGGACGTTTGAAAGCATATGAAGAACGTATTAAAGAAGAAGACCATGCTGAGGATGATAAAGGGAAACTGCTATACGCAAATACAGAAGGACAAGGTAGTCAAAACAGAGTCCAAGAAGAGCAATCTAATAGATATCAAGGAGAGAGATCAAATAGTTCGTATCATCCGGAACAAGGAAATTGTGAGTATAACAATTCCTATAGGGGCAGAGATCGAGGAGGACGCTCCTACTATAGAGGAAGAGGTGGTCATGGTCGTTGGAACAAAGAGAGAGATGCATCTCATATCACGTGTTTCCGTTGTGACAAGGTAGGTCACTTTGTAGCTAATTGTCCAGAAAAACTACTTAAGCTACAAGAAGCACAAGAAACAGATAATACGGACACACAGGAAGCTGATGAACTTATGATGCATGAGGTAGTATTTCTAAACGAGAATAAAGTGATTCCAGAGAAGTATGAAACTAATAGTGGAGAAGAGAATGTATGGTACCTTGATAATGGAGCTTCAAACCATATGACTGGAGACAAAAGATATTTCTCAATGCTTGATAATACAGTCTCCAGGAAAGTAAGGTTTGGGGATGATTCTAAGATCGATATAAAGAGCAAAGGAACCATCTCATTGACTGATATGCATGGAGAGTCGAGAAAGATGACAGACGTGTACTGGATTCCAAATTTGAAGTCCAATATCATTAGCTTGGGGCAAGTTACAGAGGCTGGATGTGACATAAGGTTAAAAGGAGAAAGGTTGACAAAGCGTGATCATGTTGGTAAGTTGCTAGTTACAGCTCAGAGGTCAAGAAACAGACTATACAAGATTCATATGGGACTAATAAGACCACCACGGCTCTACTTAACTACCGAGTCAGAGACAAATCGATGGCATGCACGCTTGGGACATGCAAACTCTGAGACCATACGGAACATGATGAATAAAGAGCTGGCGTTGGGACTACCAAAAGAACATCTCGTGAAAAGTATATGTGGTTCATGTATGCTTGGGAAGCAATCAAGACTAGTATTCCCAAAAGACACTACATATAGAGCTACAAAGAAGCTGGAACTACTCCACGGAGACCTTTGTGGACCCATAACGCCAACTACACAAGCCGGAAACAGGTATATATTCGTGATTATTGATGATCATACGAGATACATGTGGACGATGCTCTTGAAAGAAAAGAATGAAGCATTTGACAAATTCAAAAACTTGAGAAGCTTGATAGAACAAGAGACGGGAGAGAAAATACAAACACTTAGAACAGATAGAGGAGGAGAGTTTGTAAGTAATGAGTTCAACAATTATTGTGATGGAGCTGGAATAAGAAGACATCTCACTGCTCCATACACACCTCAATAGAACGGACTAGTGGAACAGAAAAACAGAACCTTGATGGAGATGGCAAAGAGCATATTAAAACACATGCGTATGCCCAACTATCTTTGGGGAGAAGCGGTTAGGCATTCTACATATCTTATCAATCTGTTAGCTACAAGAGCCTTGGAGTAAAAAACTCCATATACGAGATGCTACGAGGTAAGAAGCCTAATATAAGCCATTTAAGAGTCTTTGGATGTTTGGGATATGCCAAGATAGAAGGACCACACTTGAAGAAGCTTGATGATAGGTCTCAAATTTTGGTGCATCTCGGTACAGAGCCGGGATCAAAAGCCTATCGTCTATATGATCCATCCTCAAAAAGAATAATTATTAGCAAAGACGTTATTTTTGATGAAACAAAAGGATGGAGTTGGAGTGAAGAAAGTACTGAGACATGCGATTATACAGATTTTGTGGTCACATTTGGTACAGTTGGAAGTCATGCTGAGAACGAAGACGAAGATAGAGACAGGCTCACCAAAATTGAGCTTAGAAACAGAGAAGAAGAAGAAGAAAATGGTGATACTGGAGATGACAATAACTACGAGCAACAAGTGGTTCCCCAAAGATCAGAAAGACAAACAACACATCCAAGATACCTTGAGGATTACATCTTGATGGCCGAGGAAGTTGTAGAATAGATGCTCCTATTCCTTAATAACGAGCCAAGAAGTTTCAGAGAAGCTAAAAATTCAAAGGAATGGAGAAAGGCGTGTCAAGAAGAGATTGAGTCTATTATCAAGAACAACACATGGGACTTAGTTGACTTACCCTATGGAGCAAAAGAAATAGAACTAAAATGGGTGTTCAAGCTTAAACGAAACTCAGATGGGACCATCAACAAGTACAAGGCGATATTAGTAGCCAAAGGATATGTACAACAACATGGAATTGATTTTGACGAAGTGTTTGCTCCGGTTGCACGTCTTGAGACCATTCGATTATTGATCAGTCTAGATGCAACTAATGGATGGGAGGTCCATCACCTCGGTGTTAAAACTGATTTCTTACATGGAGAACTAAAGGAAGTGGTCTATGTATCACAACCAGAGGGTTTCGAGATCAAAGGAGGTGAGAGCAAAGTGTACAAGCTTAATAAAGCCTTGTACGGACTGAGACAAGCACCACGGGCTTGGAACAACAAACTCAATCAGATACTCATGGAGCTCGAGTTTGTTAAATGCACAAAGGAACCATCGGTTTACCGGAAGAGAGTGAAAGAAGAACTTCTCATTGTAGCGATGTATGTCGATGATTTGTTTGTAACCAGTACAAACAAGAGACTCATCGATGAGTTTAAAAGAAGTATGGCAGGTAAGTTTGATATGAGTGATTTGGGAAAACTTACATATTATCTTGGAATGGAGGTGTGTCAACATGATCAAGGCATCACGTTGAATCAAAGCCGATATGCAAGAAAGATACTTGAAGATGCAGGGATGTCTAAGTGTAATCATGCTTAAACTCCAATGGAACTAAGCTTAAACTTGTCGAAGGCAGTGGAAGAGAAAGAGATTGATGCGACAAAATTTAGAAGGAATGTCGGGTGCTTGAGATACTTATTGCACACGAGACCGGACTTGTCTTTCACGGTGGGAGTATTGAGTCGCTTCATGCATAGTCCAAGAGAGTCTCATGGGATTGCTCTAAAGCAGTGTTTGAGAAATTTACAGGGGAGTTCAAACTGTGGTCTAAAGTTTGAGAGATCTTTTTGCAAAGTACCAAGGTTATTAGGGTACAGTGACATCAGCTACAACGTAGATCCAGATGATTGGAGGAGCACGACTGGGCATATCTTCTACTTGGGAAAGAGTCCCATCACTTGGTCTTGCAAAAGCAAGATACAGTTGCACTGTCGAGTTGTGAAGCTGAGTTTATGGCAGGTACGGAAGCTGCAAGACAAACAATTTGGCTCCGTGATTTGTTAAGTGAAGTGACTGGTCATCCAAGGGAAAAGGTCACCATAAGAATTGACAATCAATCAGCAATTGCCTTAACCAAAAATCCAGTCTTTCATGGAAGGAGCAAACATATACANAAGATACAGTTGCACTGTCGAGTTGTGAAGCTGAGTTTATGGCAGGTACGGAAGCTGCAAGACAAACAATTTGGCTCCGTGATTTGTTAAGTGAAGTGACTGGTCATCCAAGGGAAAAGGTCACCATAAGAATTGACAATCAATCAGCAATTGCCTTAACCAAAAATCCAGTCTTTCATGGAAGGAGCAAACATATACATTCAAGGTACCACTTCATACGTGAGTGTGTTGAAAGAGAGTTGATAGAAGTTGAGTATGTACCTGGAACTGAGCAAAAGGCGGATATACTAACTAAGGCATTGGGAAGAATCAAATTCAAGGAAATGAGAGATTACATTGGAGTTCAAGAGGTGACACAAAATGGATTCAAGCTTAAGGGGGAGAATGCTGGATAAGCTTGAAGTTTGCTTGAGAAGGAAACAACCTATATCTATTGAGTTATAAAAGAGGAAATTATCTTATTATGTTTCACCTAATGAGTTTATGAAATAGAGAGTTAAACCTAATGAGTTTAGGAAAGATTGAGTTATATATAAAGAGATGCAAGGTGTGTTTGCATAATGTGTGAGTTCATGAGTTGAGAGCTTAAGGTTTTGTGAGAGTTTCCTTAAGATATTAAAAAAAGTGTTTGAGTTCGAGTTCTTTAGATTGTGTTCGTGTGATCTGTAACCAGAAAATTGACGTCAAAACTTTCAATGTTTATGGTTAAAACATATAATTAGTGCTAGTAGCTGAAATGTTATACTCCTAGAGATCTATCTATGGAGTATATCTATTGACTAATGTACACATGATAAAATATGAAAAATCTTTCACAGTATCTAGTACGGATGAAGTAATCCTAGNGATTGTGTTCGTGTGATCTGTAACCAGAAAATTGACGTCAAAACTTTCAATGTTTATGGTTAAAACATATAATTAGTGCTAGTAGCTGAAATGTTATACTCCTAGAGATCTATCTATGGAGTATATCTATTGACTAATGTACACATGATAAAATATGAAAAATCTTTCACAGTATCTAGTACGGATGAAGTAATCCTAGTTACAAAAAAAAGGTAATCCTAGAGATCTATCTATTGACACCAGTCACCACTCTTTTATTAATTCACTTGATAACATTTAAAAAAAAAACACTTAATTCCATTGTCATCATAAATCTTAATTGTTTTAAATTTTAATTCAATAGACTAATAGTAGTATTAGTTTCATTAAATCTATGTCAAAGACAAAGGGGGGGGGGGGGTTATTGATGAAATCAAATTTAAAATGATTGAGAAAGTTAAGAGAATCTATCGTTATTAGATTATGGATTTTTAAAATCTGATTAAAATATCTTGTTATTAATTTATGGACTTTTTTTTTCTGAAACATTTTTATGGACTTTTAAATTCCATATATTATTCTTGTTATTTAAAAAGTGACTTTTCATTGATTTTAGGGAAATTTGCTAGTAAAGAACAAAAAAATTTAGGTATTATCTTCTTAGAATAAAAACATAAATTAATGTCCCTATAGTATAAACATTAATGTAAATCCTGTTTAGTCCTTACTAATTATTTTAAAATACAATTATAATATGTTTTTAAAAAAATAATAAAATTAATTTTTTTGTTGTTTATTAGGACCCTTGTACAAAAACGTGGACTCTGTGCTCAGATAATCGCCGGAAATCCGTGATACGGAGGATCATCGCCGCGATTTGATGCAAATCTGAGTGTTAATCGGAAAGTCTCAAGAACTCATAGTTTTTGTAGATTTTGTGTTCCAAATCACATATATCTCGTAGATCAATTCTATTTTTATTGAAATTTTCAAGATAAGAAAGATTTAACAATGAAATCATAAAAAAGTTGGTTGTTGTTCTGTGAAAAAAAAAACGCCGAGACTTAGGTTGCAGACGGGATTATTTTCGTCTTTAACCAATTCATTTAACCTAAAAGTTGGAAAACTATCAAAATGAGACGTCTGAATTTCGAACCTGGGTGTGCAACGAGTTTGGAGAAGCGCATTACCAGTAGAATAGGTATTATCTACAATTTAGATGTACACATTATTAATATAAGGCATAAAACATATATAAAATCTACAAAATTACTCTTCGATTAATCTCCGTATAGTTTCCGATTAACTAATTAAGCACTAGTAACTACCCAACAGCACACACAAAGCCTAACGAGCTTTCGAACAAGGGGCACTAGACCACATACCACTAACAAGCTTTGTTGCATATATTTAATATATAACACTTAAAAAGACCTTGATGTTTGTTCAAGCCAAAAATAAAAAAAGAAATGAAAAATATTTAAAAGATTTATAGAATATTCACTAACCGCTATTTTCTAGATTTTACTAGATTTCCGGATGTTTGCTAAAAAAAACCGTGACAGAACATACATTTTACCAAGTTTACCAAATAGTTGAATCAGTAGAACGCTAACTCCACAGGCTCCGATAAAAGATATATGTTCAGGAGGTATGTTCTGGGTAGATACATGATTATTTTGTATGTTTTATGTTCTACTAAAATTTCAGAACAAAGTAGGAAAAACAGATTTTGTATTCTGGTTGCGTAGATGTATATGTTTGTGGAGTATTATGCATTCTAAGCCTTTTAGATCAATGTGTTGTTAGTAGATTGCACACTCTAAACCACCGTAGATGGTAGATCTGATTTACTACCATATTTACCTCATTTTTGGGATTACTATTCCAAACATTTTTTGAATCCAGAATTATTTTTCATATATGCGCATGCTTATCTACTTCATATTTTATATTTTCCTTAATTTTTTGTCTTGTAAATTTATTGTTATAAATTTTTATATACAAAAATGGTAGTAAAAATCCAAAAGTGACAAAATTTGTCTTTGTTCTAAAGGGACAATAGTTGTGTTTTTTTTTGTTCTCTATTGGCAAATTTCCCTTGATTTTATAATCCTATTAGAATTTGTTGTCATTGGAATATAGATTTTCTATGGTTCCATTTATAAGACTCAATTTTGGAAATACCAATTTTTTTTTAATGTTTGTATTGTTTCTAAAATTTATTGGTGATCAAATTTTACATGATTGAGAAAATTTAGAGATTGTATCGTTATTATTTTATGGATTTTAAAAATCTGATTAAAATCTCTTGTTATAATTTTATGGACTTTTAAATTCCCTGTAAAATTCTTGTTATTCAAAAAGTTTAGCTTTCATTGATTTTGTAATCTCATAATAATTTTTTTTTTTGTAATTGGAATATTGATTCTCTTTGGTTTTATTTATAAGACTCAATTTTGGAAATACTATTTTTTTTTATCTTTGTATGTATTTTTTAAATTTAGAGATTCTAACGTTATTAGTTTATGGATTTTTAAAATCTGATTAGAATCTCTTGTTATTAGTTTATGGACTTTTAAATTCCATGTAATATTCTTGTTATTCAAAAAATTTAGTTTTCATTGATTTTGTAATCCTATTAGAATTTGTTGTCATTGGAATATAGATTCTCTTTGGTTTTATTCATAAGACTCAATTTTAGAAATACCTTTTATATTCATAACATTCTTAAAATTTATGTACCAAAAAATACACAAAAACATAAAAAATTGGTATTACATTTTATTGTTAAATGAAGGATAATAAAAAATAAAATTATTAAAAAAATCATTAGAGACAATATTATGAGAAAATTCACAGTTTTATATTAAAATAATAAGAATATGAACAAATATCATAGAAAACTTTTTTAAAAAATCAATCAAGATAAAAACTTTTTCAAAAACATTATTAAAAGAAAAAAATCATTTTAGAATCAAATAATTATATTTCATGAAAGAAAATTTTTTTTTCTAAGAAAACATATATATATATATATATATATATATATATATATATATATATATATTATTCTAGAAAGATTGTTACAAAAAAAAAACAAATTCTAGAAAGAAAGTTTTGTAGAAAAAAAGTTATATATGGAATCTATGATAATCAAATAACAATCAATGGTAATTTATACAAAATCTTTGGTATCAATTCATCAAATCTACTTAACTTTACAAAAACACATTTAACTTCTAAATTTTAATAGTCCACACAAATTATATTTTCCATAACCCCCGCTCTACTAGTAGGAGAGAAGATTGTAACTTTTTATCGATTCAAACGCTCTGGACGCAAACGCAAAGCGGCGTCGTGGTTGTGGTAGCGGTTGCGGCAGAAAGATTGAAGGGGCGAGGAAGGGTACGAACAAGAACTAAAATGCAGTGGACACTCCTACTCAGAGGCGGCATTGGACTGAAGCGGAAGAAGCGGGTGCTTTCGTCCGCCACTAAAATATCAATTATGCCAGCCACATAATTACACAAGTGATTCAGTAGCTCAAGTGGTAAAGCTAAGATTTAATGGAATGGAGGTGGGAAGTTCGACGAACCCTACTGACATTCCTTAAACTTTTTTGTTCTTATTAAAAAAAGATAAGCCACATTTTTTAAGTCTGCTTCCTGTCCAATAATTGTTAAGACCGGCTCTGCTCCTATTCCTATTAGCGAAGATAATGTTAACTAATCATGTTTGACTATTAAATACGCTGCTTGATTCTTGAACATACAATTTATAAATAGATGTTAACTGAGTTTAATTTATTTGGTAAACTTGTTTCAGACTTTATGCAATGCTTGTGGAATAAAGTTTAGAAAAGAGGAAGAGTAGAAATCCAAAATTAATTATTGATTGCTTGTTTTTTTTTTGACAAAGAGTTATTGATTGATTGTTATATTTTTATTTGATTAAATATAATTAAAAAGAGAGAAAGTAACTGCTAATTAGGCATATATATTTTTTGGATAAACTGAAATTTTCATTGTAATAAAAGAACCTTACACCCCACATTGAAAGGGGAATTGTTCTGGACCGCTAAAGTTAATTTTGCCATCATATCAGCTGCGGTATTACTTAGTCTAGGAACAAAAAAAAAGAAAGGAAAATACATCAGAGAGAGAACTAAAATGATAGACATCAACTAAGATATCAAAAAATTCCAGTCTAGACTCATTTGCCTTCATCATATTGATGAGAGTTAGAGAATCCTAGCGTATTGTCAGTGATCGGACATTTGAAGAGAAGGCGATCATTATCGCAGAGCGAATGGCAAGGCCTTCACCCACTAGTGCCGAAGAAACCATATGACGGGAGTAACTGACCGGAGCAAGCATTGACCCTTCCGAAGCTTAAAAAAATACCCCAATACCACAATTCCCCGTCACAGCATCCCATGCTGCATCAACATTTCATAACAAGGGCTCTCCCATACTAGAAGGCAGAGCACGTTGGAGCGTAGAGTTACCGTTTGAGTGGGGGGAGCAATAGGGGAGATATGTTGCGAGTTTTTCCTTTCTTTGGCATCTGAAATATGCTTTTGTTAGAATCTTCATAGCAGAGAAGAAGCATAATTTGTTTCTTGTCTTCCAAAGATTCCACATCACCCTTGGCCAAAGGGGAATATTGACGCCAATTAGAGGGAGAGTTATCAGGCTCGGGGCTGATTTTATCAGGTTAGCTGATATGCTCAAATTAACATTCAAGAGCAATGATATGCTCAAATTAACCTTCAAGCTACTCTCTCAAATAAGAGGTTCGATGTAGTACTTGAGGATCGAATCCACAGAGACCAATTATTACACTTTATTTTTATAGGATCAATATTAAGCTAAAACAATATGGGATTTTTAAATTAAGAAAATAAAACAAGCAAGTAACACGAATTGATTTAGGTTTCAGATTAAAGAG
>CAKOAT010140821.1:47875-72253 GCA_932364175.1 Eruca vesicaria subsp. sativa | reverse complement strand
AGTCTTACTCTCTGGACGACTTACATGTAAGTCGTCCAGAGAGTAAGACTTCGTAGAAGGCTTCCAGGAAGTGAGAAGACTACTCAGACGACTTCCTGGAAGTCTTCTACAGAGTCTTACTCTCTGGACGACTTACATGTAAGTCGTCCAGAGAGTAAGACTTCGTAGAAGGCTTCCAGGAAGTGAGAAGACTACTATGGCGACTTCCTGGAAGTCTTCTACAGAGTCTTACTCTCTGGACGACTTACATGTAAGTCGTCCAGAGAGTAAGACTTCGTAGAAGGCTTCCAGGAAGTGAGAAGACTACTATGACGACTTACAGTCGGAGAAGATTTAGACGGAGAAGATGTGAAAAGAAGAGTTGTCCCTAGCGGTTACAGATCTGCATATCGAAGGGAAAAGAAGAATCAAGACTAAAATTTTTAGATATAACATACCGGCGGTGAAGGAAATGGCTACGAGATTTCAGATCTGAAAAAAAGGAAGGGGATGGTCAGTTTAAACTACGAAAATACTCTAAGCCATGAAAGAAAAACAAGATTCGTCGAAATCGGAGAGATTACCGGCGAAAACGGAGAGATTCGTCGAAATCGCCTTTACAATCGTCCTCAGAGAGAAACGGCGCTAGGGTTTCGGAAAATTGTGAAAAAGTGAAAAAAATAGCTTTTATATGTCCGGTAAAAATCCGGTTAGGTTAAAACGTAAAATGTTAAAATTAACGGTTCGGTACAATTAGACGACTGGAATTTCAGTCGTCTGGGAAATAATTTAAAGCAGACGACTGAAATTTCAGTCGTCTAATCCCTAGACATAACCCCTAAATTTTATTCTCTAATTAAACACTTCGAAACATTAAATTAAACTTGAAAAATGTTTACTATACACAGAAATAAACACATAGAGGTCAAGTTAATTTTTTCAAAAAAACATTTCATCTTTTCAAAATCTAACCCTAAGATTACATACAATACTACAACATATGTTTGCCAAACCCTTAAACCAAAGAATATCATGATTCACTACTTCCACTCATCTGTGCTGAAACAAATCAATTTTATCATTTCTTAATTTATATCACTTATAAATGTTTATAATTACATGTTTTTAATTTTTCACTCATGAAAATATTTTTTACAGAATTTATAAATTATTTTTAAGATTCAATCGTCCAGACGACTAACATTTCAGTCGTCCAGACGACTAACATTTCAGTCGTCCAGACGACTGAAAAGTAACTCAGCCCGACTCAGACAACTTACTGGGGTTATATTCGTAAAAATGTCTTCTGTTTTTTTGTTTGGTCACAGAGGACTATATTGTAATTTCATAGCCCTTTTAGGTTAGATTTGCATTTGATTCAAGTTGGGGTCTAGTATTGGGGTTAAAACCAAGTTGTGGGTTAGTTTTGGCAAAAACCCCATATTTGCACTTATCAAATCTCATGAAAAATATTTTTTGCATCAGTTTTAATAATTGCCACGTCTATGTACCAATCATATCATCTATCATTTGAATTCTAAAATATTTTATATTTATTTGTTAAGTTAGGTAAATTATTTACTTCCAATTCTACTCAAAATATTTTTTGATTTGCTATGAAAGCCGCAAGAAATAATATTTTCTTATAAACTTTATGTGACACCCGTCACTTTGAAACCAATAATAATAAATAATAATTGCCAAATAATAATAACATAAGTTTCATTACCAAATACTGAAAAGTCAACATCCACGTCGGAAATCCGCAATACAACATAATATCCTAAATATAAATAACATAACCCGAAAGTCTGAAAATAAGAAACGACATATGCGATAAAAGCCCAAAGGCTTATAAGCCCAATAACGATAAAATACGATAAAATATAATAAGATAGGATAGTAGCCCAAAAGCCCAAATAGCACCGGTCCGATAGAATCACTCCTACTCGTCGGTCTCACCTGCAAGGGGGGAAAAGAAAGGAGGGGTGAGCAACAGGGGAGTCGCTCAGTGAGGTATGGGATGCTAAACCTCAAATCACTGACTCAGTACATAGCACTACGACTATGTAAACCTAGCTCTAGCATGAGACAAACACGGTGATAAAACACCACACAGAACACACAATGCCAATCCAGTACACTAGCCAACTATCAACTAACAACTATCACCCATGCGCTCATAGTACAAAGCTACTCCCTGCACCGCGCATTTCCTCATAAGGATATACACTTATACCCGATGCGTCGCTAGTACAGTCTGTCTCTGTACCCCCGCACTACCACCCGCTGCGTCGCTAGTACAAACGTCTCTGTACCCCCGCACATAACCCGCGGCGTCGCTGGTACCTCACTGTACCCCCGCCCAATACCCGCTGCGGCGCAAACTCAGACGTCTCTGGGCCCCCGCACAAACCCGCGGCGTCGATATTCCAGACATCTCTGAACCCCCGCTCACATCACATAGTCCCTACTATGTAACTATATATATACATATATATAACAATACTCAGCGTCAATCATTTCACACAACCGTTGAATCCTCTATTATCCTATTTCCATTTTATCAATCAAAAATAAAAATAAACAAGCAAGACTCGATTCACAGAGACGGATCATGTTTCGAAACTAGACTTAACATAATAGCAGTACTAAACTAGTTCGGGATTTAAACGGAATAGCCCTCACCTTAGCAATGAAGAGAAGTGGTATCTATGGTCTCCAGGTGCTCAAATAGACTCCAAATCTGAAACCAGGGCGAAAAATCGAGTCAGAACGGCTTTCGAACGGTTTAAAACGGGTTTCGGATGGATTAGACAAAAAGTCAACTCGCAGGTCAAAGTCAACCCGGTCAACCCTTGACCAGAAATCAATTGACTAAACCAAATCGGTTTGACCTTAACCGATTTTGAATTGAATTGAACCAAATCCCAATCGATTTCAATCCGGTTTACATTTAACCAAAATCAATTAATTTAATTAACCGGTTTAACCTTAACCGATTTCTAATTGATTTTAACCGCCGGTTTAACCCTAACCAACAAAACCGATTTTGACCAAGCACAAACCGGTTGACCGAGTCAACGGTTGACTCGCCGAGTCAACCCGGCCGAGTTGACCGAGTCGCCGGCGAGTCACCGGACTCCGGTCACCGGTCCGGCGAAAAATGCGGCGGCTTACCGGCGGTCACCGGCGGCGGACGGACGGCGGAGGTGCGGCGGCTCCGGCGAGGCGACGGCGGCGCGTGCGGCTGCTCCGGCGAGGCGACGGCGGCGCGTGTGCTTCACGCGCGCGCGGCGGCTCAACTTCGGCGGGCGCGTGACGGTGGCTCCGGTGTCGGATCTCGGCGTTTTCGGGGTCTACGGATTCGTCTCGACGAGTAGAACACGGTGGTAGCCTTGCATTCACGAGATTCTTAACGGTTAGGAAGTTATGGTCGATTTACTAAACGTATCAAAACTAACTCGAAAAAGGTGGTGGTTTCCGGGATTACCTAGGCTGGGGGTCGGTGGTGACGAGCTCGGTGTTTTCCTTGCGTGTGGTGGCTCCGGCGACGAGTTCTGGTGGCTCAGCCTCTACATGCAAACACCAAACTCTCTCTTAAAACTCTTTTTCTCTCTAACTCTCTCTCTAAACTCTTTTTTTTTTTTTTTTGCATGAAGTTTCTGAGAAAACAAGGTGAGGAATTATGTTTATATGGTCACTACCTTGGGCTTCTGCAACTGGGCCTTCGCCTTGGGCCAAAATCGATGGGCCTGAAGTTGGGTCATGACAATTCTCCCCCACTAATACGGAATTCGTCCCCGAATTCGAGCCAAGAGTCGACTGACCAATAACATCTCGAAACAACTCTGGAAAATCAATCCTCATCTGCGGATCAGACTCCCAGGTCTCCTCCTGGATCCCGTCTCTCTCCCAATGAACCTTAACCATCATGGTCATCATCCCCTGATCCGCTCTCACTTATCGATCCACAATCTCTACTGGCTGACAAACTGTGGATAAGTCTCTACGAAGATCACTGGGCGGTTGCTGCAAAATGAGCTCTGGCTCTCTCACGAATTTCCTCAAAACTGACACATGAAACACATCGTGGAAGTCTGATAACTCTGCCGATAAACGCAATCTATAAGCCACTGCTCCAATCCGCTCCAAAATAGGAAAAGGTCCCATATATCTCGGTTTAAGCTTCTTCAGCTTCCGAGTCGTAGATCCTCCCTGAAACGTCCTCATCTTAAGGTATACCAGGTCGCCAACCTGANACTCTGCCGATAAACGCAATCTATAAGCCACTGCTCCAATCCGCTCCAAAATAGGAAAAGGTCCCATATATCTCGGTTTAAGCTTCTTCAGCTTCCGAGTCGTAGATCCTCCCTGAAACGTCCTCATCTTAAGGTATACCAGGTCGCCAACCTGAAACTCCAAGTCCTTACGTCGCTTATCTGCATAACTCTTTTGACGATCATGGGCTTCCTTAAGCCGTTTCTTGAGAATCTCAACTTGCTCTACCGTCTCTTGAACCATTTCTGGTTCTATCTCACGTCGCTCTCCCACTTCTGTCCAACAAAGTGGTGTGCGACAAGGCCTACCATAAAGAGCCTCATATGGTGCCATCTTAATGCTCGAATGGTAGCTGTTGTTGTAGGCAAATTCCGCCAAGGGTAGGTACCTCAACCAACTTCCTTCCCAATCCAAAACGCAAGCTCTCAACATATCCTCCAAGGTCTGGATGGTCCTCTCTGACTGACCATCTGTCTGCGGGTGATACGCGGTACTCATGTGGACTTTGGTCCCAAGCGCCTTTTGAAAGGCTCTCCAAAACGCAGACGTGAACTTAACATCCCGATCCGATACAATGCTGACAGGTACTCCGTGCAGTCTAACAATCTCACTGATATACATCTCTGCCAACTGCTCAGCTTTGTCCGTCTTCTTAACTGCGAGGAAATGAGCTGACTTGGTGAGTCTATCCACGATTACCCAAATGGCATTCTTTCCTCCCGTGGTAGTCGGCAAACCCGTCACAAAGTCCATAGTCACCATGTCCCATTTCCACTCTGGTAATGGCAGGTTTTGCAATAACCCGCTAGGTACCTGATGCTCCGCCTTAACCATCTGACAAGTCTGGCACTGCGATACAAAAGTAGCAACATCCCTCTTCATACCCGGCCAATGGTAATAACGCTTCAGATCTCTGTACATCTTAGTGTTCCCTGGATGAATAGAGAAACTCGAGTGATGTGCTTGCTTCAAGATCTCCTTCCTCAACTGCTCATCATCTGGTACACAAACTCGGTTTCGGAACATAAACATCCCACTCGAAGCTATGTGATACCCAATACTCTCGATCTCAATCTGCTTACACAAGGCCTCATCATCATTCTGAGCTCTGCGTATCCTCCAAAGTAAATCTGCTCGCTCAACTGCCTCGAGACCAGCTGCCTCGCCATCTACCGTAGTGGCACACAATCTGAGACTAGCAAGGACTCCACTCAACTCTTGAACCTCTTTGGTCCCTGAAACATCGCTTCTGCGTCTGCTCAAGGCATCTGCCACCTGATTAGCCTTGCCCGGATGATATGTGATCTCCAAATTATAATCCGCTAACAACTCAATCCACCTGCGCTGCCTTAGGTTCAAGTCCGTCTGAGTAAAGATGTACTTCAAACTCTTGTGATCCGTGAAAATCTTCACCTTCTCACCATACAAGTATGATCTCCAAATTTTTAGCGCAAATACAACTGCTGCTAACTCCAAATCATGTGTAGGATAATTAACCTCGTGAGGCCTCAACTGACGCGATGCATAAGCAATAACTTGTTTCTCCTGCATCAACACACATCCCAACCCTGTACCCGACGCATCAGTGTAAACCTCATATGGTAGTCCTGGCCTCGGAAGTACCAACACTGGTGTCTGTGTCAGTCGTCGCTTCAATTCCGTGAAGCTTTTCGAGCAATCCTCTGCCCAATCAAACTTGACATCTTTTCCCGTTAGTCTCGTCATCGGTTTTGCAATGCTGGCAAAATCCTTAACAAAGTTTCTGTAGTACCCAGCCAAACCGAGAAAACTGCGAATCTTTGTAGCACTCTTGGGTGTCGGCCACTCTGAGATAGCAGCAATCTTCTCTGGATCTACTGCGACTCCTGCCTCTGAAACAACGTGACCAAGAAATCCAATCTTCCTCTGCCAAAAGCTGCACTTGCTCAACTTAGCAAACAACTGATGCTCTCTCAGCTTTCCCAATACAATCCGCAAATGCTCTGCATGCTCCTCTCGGCTCCGAGAATAAACCAAAATGTCGTCGATGAACACGATCACACACCTATCCAAATGCTCACGAAACACATCATTCATCAGCTTCATGAATGCTGCTGGTGCGTTCGTCAATCCGAATGGCATCACAACAAACTCATAATGACCATAGCGCGTACGAAAAGCTGTCTTCTGCACATCTCCTTCGGCTATGGCAATCTGATGGTAACCCGACGCCAAGTCAATCTTAGAGAACCATGAAGCTCCCTGCAACTGATCCAACAACTCATCGATACGCGGAAGTGGGTACTTGTTCTTAATGGTGACTTTGTTCAACCCTCTGTAGTCGATACAAAGCCTGAAACTCCCATCTTTCTTCTTCACAAATAATACCGGTGCTCCCCATGGTGAAGTACTCGGTCTGATGAAGCCCTTATCCAATAGCTCCTCCAACTGCTTCTTCAACTCAGCCATCTCTGCTGGTGCTAATCGATATGGAGCTCGTGAAACTGGTGTTGCTCCCGGTTCCACCTCGATAGTAAGAACGTCACTTCTAGCTGGTGGTGGCCCTTTTAAGGCCTCAAAAACATCCTCGAACTCAGCAACCACTGCGATATCATGCAACTCCTGCTGTCCATCATCATTAACCATCGAAATGGTTGCTAAAAATCCTTCGGCTCCTCTTTCCAACAACTCTTCTCTTAACTCTTACCCTCGGGCAATCCAACACGACTTGATGGCGTGACAACCAATCCATCCCAAGTATGACATCATAGAAGCTCATTTCCAACTCTGTCAAATCTCCGAGTAAGTCAACTCCTCCTAGCATAACTGGAACATCTCGATGAACACCAACTGCTCCCAACTTCTCTATGCCGGCGGTCTGAATCTGCTTAGCTTTTGGCTCAAAAACACCTCGAAAATTCCAAGACTCGACCAAATGCGGACTCACAAAACTGTGAGAAGCTCCCGTGTTGAACAAAGTGTGAGCTGGCTCACCTCCAACCAAAACCGACCCTACACAGAATTTTACTAAATGCAAATACTAAACACGAATCAAAATTATTCAATTACAACGAATCATGATGAATATACATACCCGCTATCGGTTCTGCTCCTTGCGGGTCTCCTGTAGCCAACACACGTGGAGCAATGGCAGGACGCTTCGCTGGTGGTGGAAGCGCTGCATTGCCCCTCCTCGGACAATCTCTGATCATGTGACCTGGCTGGTTACAACCAAAACAGTTCCTAGTCCCCGCAACTGGTGCTACCGGTGCTACTGGTGCTGCTGGTGTTGCTGCCACCGCGGGTGCTGCTCCCTGAGCTCCCAATGGCCTACTCCGACAGTTCCTGGCTATGTGTCCCATCTTTCCACAAGTGTGGCACCAGACTCTCGACTGATCCCAAGTCCTCCTCTGTGGCTGTGAAGTACTCCCCGTCTTAGGCTGAGCGCTCTTAGAGAACTTCTGCTCCTCTACCAAACATTTCTCTTGAGTAGAAGCCTTCTCCACCAAATCCTCCAAACTGGTGTAAGACACCACACTGCATCTACCACGAAGTTCCACTCGCATCCCATCCAAGAACCTCCTGATCAGATCCTCCTCATCCATAGTGTTACCGGCGAACATGCGGAGCCGGCGAAACTCGAACTCATACTCTCGGACAGTCCTAGTACCCTGCCTCAAATGCTCAAACTCATTCTTCTTCTGGTGCAAGGTCTCCCTGGGAAAATACTTCTTATCGAATGCACGAAGGAAATCATCATAGGTCTGATTGACCCCACGCATCAGCTTCACTCCATCCCACCATACTAAGGCATCTCCACGCAAATACAACTCGGCAATATTAAGTCGGAGACGGTGTGGGCACTTGATGATATCCAGACAACTATCCAGCCTATGCTTCCAATTATAAGCATCCTCCGCTCCAACTGCACCCAAGAAAGGCTCCAACTTCACATACTTCATTTGCCCCATCATCTTCATAAGTGTCTCGTCACACTCAACAACCTGCTCCGGAATGACGGGTGGTGGTGGCGGTGGTGGAAACTGAAATCCCTCTGGAACCTGCTGCGCGGGAATCTGGTGATCATGCTGAACCTGAATCGGTGGAGCCTGCTGCACATGAATCTGCGGGCCATGCTGCACCTGAACCTGAGGACCATCCGGAATCTGCGGACCCTGCTGAGCTGCAGCCATCTGTCTAGCAACCTCTTGTGCTGCTACTCTGGCAGCTTCCTGAGCGGCCTGTCTAGCTGCCTCTTGGGCAACCTGCTGAACTGCTTCCTGAGCAGCTTGTCTAGCTGCATCCTGCACCATCTGTCTCAAAGCGTCCTGATCAACCGGTGGGGGTGGAGGTGGAGGCTGCGGAACTGCGGGCTGCTCATGCTCATCTCCAGCCTCTCTAGCTGCTCTAGTAGTCTGAGTACGAACAACTCTCGGTCGCGGTGGCATCTGAAAGGGGAACAAACGGGTTAACTTCTATCGAACACTAATTCAAAAGGGTTAAAGAAGTGATACCGGACATAATGGTGCTATTGATTTTTATTTTGAAAATTCCCAAATCCCCAAAACACTTTTAAAATCGTGAAAAACCGAAGCAAAACCGAATTAGAATCCGAGTTAAAAATCCAGGTCTCCACGAATCGCCATCCCGGGTCGGAGCCGGGACGGAACCAAGCTCTGATACCAAAAATGTGACACCCGTCACTTTGAAACCAATAATAATAAATAATAATTGCCAAATAATAATAACATAAGTTTCATTACCAAATACTGAAAAGTCAACATCCACGTCGGAAATCCGCAATACAACATAATATCCGAAATATAAATAACATAACCCGAAAGTCTGAAAATACGAAACGACATATGCAATAAAAGCCCAAAGGCTTATAAGCCCAATAACGATAAAATACGATAAAATATAATAAGATAGGATAGTAGCCCAAAAGCCCAAATAGCACCGGTCCGATAGAATCACTCCTACTCGTCGGTCTCACCTGCAAGGGGGGAAAAGAAAGGAGGGGTGAGCAACAGGGGAGTCGCTCAGTGAGGTATGGGATGCTAAACCTCAAATCACTGACTCATTACATAGCACTACGACTATGTAAACCTAGCTCTAGCATGAGACAAACACGGTGATAAAACACCACACAGAACACACAATGCCAATCCAGTACACTAGCCAACTATCAACTAACAACTATCACCCATGCGCTCATAGTACAAAGCTACTCCCTGCACCGCGCATTTCCTCATAAGGATATACACTTATACCCGCTGCGTCGCTAGTACAGTCTGTCTCTGTACCCCCGCACTACCACCCGCTGCGTCGCTAGTACAAACGTCTCTGTACTCCCGCACATAACCCGCGGCGTCGCTGGTACCTCACTGTACCCCCGCCCAATACCCGCTGCGGCGCAAACTCAGACGTCTCTGGGCCCCCGCACAAACCCGCGGCGTCGATAGTCCAGACATCTCTGAACCCCCGCCCACATCACATAGTCCCTACTATGTAACTATATATATACATATATATAACAATACTCAGCGTCAATCATTTCACACAACCGTTGAATCCTCTATTATCCTATTTCCATTTTATCAATCAAAAATAAAAATAAACAAGCAAGACTCGATTCACAGAGACGGATCATGTTTCGAAACTAGACTTAACATAATAGCAGTACTAAACTAGTTCGGGATTTAAACGGAATAGCCCTCACCTTAGCAATGAAGAGAAGTGGTATCTATGGTCTCCAGGTGCTCAAATAGACTCCAAATCTGAAACCAGGGCGAAAAATCGAGTCAGAACGGCTTTCGAACGGTTTAAAACGGGTTTCAGATGGATTAGACAAAAAGTCAACTCGCAGGTCAAAGTCAACCCGGTCAAACCTTGACCAGAAATCAATTGACTAAACCAAATCGGTTTGACCTTAACCGATTTTGAATTGAATTGAACCAAATCCCAATCGATTTCAATCCGGTTTACATTTAACCAAAATCAATTAATTTAATTAACCGGTTTAACCTTAACCGATTTCTAATTGATTTTAACCGCCGGTTTAACCCTAACCAACAAAACCGATTTTGACTAAGCACAAACCGGTTGAACGAGTCAACGGTTGACTCGCCGAGTCAACCCGGCTGAGTTGACCGAGTCGCCGGCGAGTCACCGGACTCCGGTCACCGGTCCGGCGAAAAATGCGGCGGCTTACCGGCGGTCACCGGCGGCGGACGGACGGCGGAGGTGCGGCGGCTCCGGCGAGGCGACGGCGGCGCGTGCGGCTGCTCCGGCGAGGCGACGGCGGCGCGTGTGCTTCACGCGCGCGCGGCGGCTCAACTTCGGCGGGCGCGTGACGGCGGCTCCGGTGTCGGATCTCGGCGTTTTTGGGGTCTACGGATTCGTCTCGACGAGTAGAACACGGTGGTAGCCTTGCATTCACGAGATTCTTAACGGTTAGGAAGTTATGGTCGATTTACTAAACGTATCAAAACTAACTCGAAAAAGGTGGTGGTTTCCGGGATTACCTAGGCTGGGGGTCGGTGGTGACGAGCTCGGTGTGTTCCTTGCGTGTGGTGGCTCCGGCGACGAGTTCTGGTGGCTCAGCCTCTACATGCAAACACCAAACTCTCTCTTAAAACTCTTTTTCTCTCTAACTCTCTCTCTAAACTCTTTTTTTTTTTGCATGAAGTTTCTGAGAAAACAAGGTGAGGAATTATGTTTATATGGTCACTACCTTGGGCTTCTGCAACTGGGCCTTCACCTTGGGCCAAAATCGATGGGCCTGAAGTTGGGTCATGACACTTTAATTGAAATCTCTGTATACCAATTCAAGTCATCCTTGTTCCTAATCACATGTGTATACGTCTCATTATCAATTCTAGTTTTTCAGAGAATTACATTATAATTACCAAAAAATTAGTTCACAATCATTTTTATACATTGGGGGCATTGTACACCAATTTATTGTTCTACTACTATGGTAATTAAACAAGATGCTTAGTATGGACGTAAATATTGATTCTATGTCGGATTGCAAGTTCTCTGTGTTGAAACTATGAAATAAGCAATTTGTATAAGAATGAAGTTTAGAATAACTCTTTTGTATTAATCTCTCTCAAGGATAAAACTCACTCAAAACCTTGAAACCCTCAAACTCATACAATCCACTCATTTCTCGATGGATGTATTTATATAGCTAAATGAGATCCTAAAATCTAGTAGATTAATACAAATGTTAATAGATATCTCCTAGACAAACTCATCTTTATCTTAAGACTTCTCCAATAAAGTAGGATCCCTTTAGCTTGCTCCGCAAGTCTCTAATCTTGTCTCAATAACTTCAAGCTTACATCAACATTGCCTCCCTTAAGCTTGAAGTTAACTTGTGACACATCCAGCACTCCTATGAACTCCCTCATCTGTGTAAACCTGAGCCTCCCAAGTATTTTGGTTAAAATATCTGCCTTTTGCTTGTTTCCGGAGATGTACTCAACATCCACCAATCAATTTTCAGTGCATTCTCTGATGAAGTGATATCTCATGTGAATATGCTTAGAACGTCCATGGAATACTGGGTTTTTAGTAAGAGATATTGCCGATTTGTTGTCTACTCGAATGATAACTCTTTTGCTTTCACCACCAACTAGCTCACTCAACAGATCTTGAAGCCATATTGCTTGCTTTGCTGCCTCAGTAGCAGCCATAAACTCAGCTTCACAAGAAGATAACGCCACACTTTCTTGCTTCATTGAACACCAAGTAATAGGGCTTTCTCCCAAATAAAAGATGTGACCTGTTACACTTCTTCCATCGTCGATATCCACATTCAGAGAGCTGTCACTATATCCCATAAGTTTTTTCTCAGAAGCACGCTTATAGGTGAGACCATAAGAGAGAGTACCACGCAAGTATCTGAGGACCTATTTCAACGCAGCATCATGAGATTCCTTGGGGTCAAGCATATATCTGCTCAGAACTCCGACATAATATGACAGATCAGGACGAGTGTGAATCAAGTATCTCAAACACCCAATACTTCTTCTGTAGTTCTTCTCATCAACACTGTGCTCTTTAACTGCTTTTGATAAATTCAGGTTCATATCCATCTGTACATGAGTGGCATTACATTCATTCATCCCTGTTTCAACCAGAATCCTTGAGGCATATCTCTCTTATCTCAATGTGATCCCATCTCCATTCATTCATTCATTCATTTATTATACATGTTGTTTTATGATAATTTGTATCTTGTTATAACAAAAAATTAAACTACTGATTAGAAAATATTTCATGTTGAACTTTTAACAATTTTAGTAATTTAAATTTGTTTAAAAAATTCAAAATATAACATATACGAAAAAATCTAAATTTTATTATATGGTAAATATGATTTTTGGTTTATTTTAATAATATAAATTAGACAAGATGATGAAAGATTGTTACCAAATCTTTTATTATTCACAATCATTAATTACAATATATATTGTGATCATATTTGGTAATTACGTACCTTTATTTATGGAAATAAAGAATACTTTATTTTTGAACATAATAATTAATTTGTGGTAAGTTTAATAAAAAGTATAGTATATATTTAAATGGACCAACTTAATTCTCTAATGATTCTAATAATCATTCTGATGATGACACGTGTCATAGTTCAAATGTTGTAATGTTTCTCTTTTAATATATAAGGATACATAATCAGTTATAATTGTGTTTTATAGAAGAGAAGAAACACCCATGCGCCCAATATAAAATGACAAATAATTAATGTGACATATCATTTTGATTATATTAAAACCAATATAAATAACTAAAACCATGTACAAATAATTAAAATACATAATCAGTTATAGTTGTCCTTTATAGAAGAAAAACAAATACCCGCACACATAAAAATCTAGTTTATGAATGTTTTGTTATTGGGCTTCTATCTCTCTTATGTACCAATTTTGTTTTCATACACATTACGGTGGGCACTTTACCGGATATCCGAACTCGTACTCGAACTCGATCCAAAATATTCGAATCGAAATCCGAACCGAAGTAGCAAAATATCTGAATGGGTATTGAATTAAGAGAGTTTAGATATCCGAACCCGAACGGATAATACCCGAACCCGAATGGATATCCAAAGATAACCGAACATATGTATAGATACATATTTTCTTCTTAGTTTATTTATCTCATTTTATTTAAAATATTTATATTAGTGTTGTATATAACTTAAAATCAGATTATATACATATAACTTAAAAAAATGATTTGCTATTTATTTAAAATGCATGTTAAGCTTTTTATTTCATGTGTTTAACAAAATAACAACTAAATTAATGATTTTCTATTTTCAATAATTTATTTTTAAACTTAGTAGTCGTTATTTTATTAAGCATTTAAAAAAAATTAACTTAATAGTAAAATTTTAAGTACATAAAACTTAAGCAATGAAGAACTTGAATTTCTTTTCCAAAATCTAAATATCCGAAATCGACCTGAAATAACCGAATCCGAATCTGACCCGATATGTAAAAATATTCGAACGGATACTAGACACCAATGCCGAAATAACCGAAAACTTGAAATACCCGACCCGAACTGGTATCCATACCCCCACCCCTACACATTAGATTTAGTGAAAATAGTTAACAAAAAAAAAGATGATGATTTTGAATTTGAGCTATAAACCTAATTAAATGGGCCCGTCAATGGGCCGAGAGAAAAAAAAAAAGTAGAAATCGCTGATTAGAAGTTCCTTTGATGAGTGTTCTGTGAGGTAAAAGTTCTCCAACACCTGTCGAATCGATGATCAAAACTTTTGCGCTAGCTTCTGCCCACCGCATCTTTAGTCCCAAATACCTATCAACAACCTTCTCATCTTCCCATCACATCCTCAGATTCTCAATCTCAGCAATGGCCGGAGCTGAGTTTGTTAAAGGAAACGTTCATCCAAATGGTGTCGCTGTCATCACTCTCGATCGAACCAAAGCTCTCAACGCCATGAATCTAGGTTAACTATTCCCGCGTGGTATTAATTAATGTCAAGAATCTATAAAAAGTTGCAGAAACTTTGTTTCAATTTTTTTTTTTTTATTTGATTGTTGCTGCTTTGCTGTGTGTTTTAATTTTTCCAATCATCAGACTCACTAACCTCTGCGAGATTTTTTTGAAAATTTTATAGCCTTTGTTGAGTGATAATTATCATTATGTGAATTTTAATGTGACAAGTAAACTTAGCTGGTCATGCATAATATATATATGACAGAGATGGATTTGAAGTATAAAAGCTTCCTTGACGAATGGGAATCTGACCCAACAGTCAAATGTGTCCTCGTTGAAGGCAGCACACCTCGTGCCTTTTGTGCAGGTAAAATTTGCTATTTTTCAATTCGTTTATCCCTATGAGAAGGTTTTTTGGAGTGATTATTTTATGAAATGGTGCAGGGATGGATATTAAAGGAGCTGCTGCAGAAATCCAAAAAGACAAGAATACACCTCTTGTGCAAAAGGTTTCTAAATATAAAGATGATTCTTTCTTTGCTGCTCAAACATATTAAGTTGCTAGAATTATGCAATATAGTGAGTTTTTTGCATCATAGGTGAGTGAGACAACCAAAAGAAAATATGACCATGGTCGTAGGATGTAATTTGTTAGATTTCATCCAGGTCTGCTTGTGTGCTCGCTATCATCACTCATCACTAATATGGACCCAATCTATAAAAACAGAAGAGTAAACAAGATACCCAAACTTATGTGAAATCATCTCAGTACTTTGGTTCATACCTTAGATAAACAATACTCGTACATCAGAACATGCTCTATGTGTTGCAGTTTATCTACCGAACATAATGAATTACAAGTATTTGTAGGCCTCGTTTATGTCATAGTCACCTTCAATTCTTAGTGTTTTTGGTAGCATGTCTCCAACTTTGAGAATTTTTGCTTCCTTAGGTATTTACAGCAGAATATACCCTGATATGCGCAATTGCTGGTTACAAAAAGCCATATATCTCATTAATGGATGGAATAACAATGGGATTTGGCCTTGGTCTTTCTGGACATGGTCGCTACCGTGTGATAACTGAGGTACAAACAAATCAAGACCTGTCTCTGCTCTGTTATGTAGCTAGTGATTGGAATTACATTCTGAACTCTTTTTTCACATTTTGTTTTCTATTCCAGAGGACGGTTCTTGCCATGCCGGAAAATGGAATCGGGTTGTTCCCAGATGTCGGGTTTTCATATTTAGCAGCTCATAGCCCCGGTGGAGGAGCTGTTGGTATGTTCATATGAAATTCCTAAACTGGCTGCTATTTGAGAAATGCACAAGATTTAGTGAAAAACGAATATGTTCGTTTAAAAAAGCCTTCTGAATTTTGTATTACTCAATGCCAATATTAATATCTGCAGGGGCTTATCTTGGTTTAACTGGAAAAAGGATCTCCACGCCGTCAGATGCATTGTTCGTTGGTCTTGGGACGCATTATGTGCCATCTGAAAAGCTATCTTCTTTAAAAGAAGCCATTTTGTCAGCCAACCTGTATGTCCTCCCCTTTTTGACTTCCTTCCTTTTTCTTTCTGTCAAAAGGGAACCTTTTTGTTTCATTTCTCTTATAGTAATAGGCTTCATGGACTCTGTATAACATCTTTCTTTTCATTAATGTTGCATATCTCTGTTTTATCTATCAAAGAACTCATACATGTCGGTGATGCAGGTCGGAGGATCCTAATCAAGACATCCAGGCAACTTTGTCGAAATACAGTGGGAATATTGAATCTGAGGCACATCTCAAATCGCTTTTGCCTCAAATAGAGTCAGCCTTTAGCTCAAATAAGTCTGTTAAGGAAACAATAGAGGAGCTCAAAAAGTATCAGCAAAGCACTGAGCCTTCAGGTAGGATTGGTTATCCATGGGCATATTATTGTACTAATGCTCATAGAGCCTTATTATTCCGAGTTAAAAAGGGTTGCTGCCTTACCTTTTGTTTGGATACATACAGTTGTAGAATGGGCTAAAGAGGCACTCAAAGGTTTGGAGAAAGGAGCACCGTTTTCTCTTTACCTAACACAGAAGTACTTCTCAAATGTTGCATGTGCCAAGAGTAAAGCTGAGAACGAATTAGCAACAGTGAGTTTCAACCCTTGAGTTCTTTTTATGTTTTTCCTCATCTAAAAGACTCTAAGACGAATATTAAGCTCGTGTATTAATATCCTTCGTGAAGCTTAATGGTGTGATGAAGACTGAATATCGCATCGCACTAAGATCAGCCTTGCGTGGTGATTTTGCTGAAGGCGTTAGAGCAGTATTGATTGACAAGGATCAGGTTAGTTTATATTTGCCCTCAAATTTTCGCTGTTGTTGTTGCCTATCAAGTTCAAATAAAACTGATACAATTTGGCTATTGCAGAATCCAAAATGGAACCCCGCAAGCGTTGAAGAGGTAGACGAGAACGAGGTGGAAGCTCTCTTTAAACCGTTAAGTTCAGAAGTGGAAGAGTTAAAGGTCTGATTCTCGTTTTGCTTTCTGTTCAAAAGTGTGTCCACAAAATAAACAAATCTTTCTTTATCCCATGTGTGTTCGAAGATACTGTTACTGTAACATCTTCAATAAGAATAGCACTTACGTTCGAACATAGGTGTAGATTCATCTTCAAAATGCCATTGTATTGAAACTTTGAGGACAAAAGTAGAAGATGAAAAAAATAATCAAGAAGAGGACGCCGAGTTGTCATAAGTAGATCCGACGTGGTTGATTACGAATCCATAGATTTTGCGTTTCAGCCGCTCTATCTTGTCGGTTAAAGACATTGTTGTGATCCTGTCCAACCACTCGTTAACTTGTTTCAGACGAGACAGAACAGCAGCTATGGAACTACCGTCTAAAGGCTGCTCTGCTGCGTTTTTCTTGTCTAAGGACTCTTCCACGAACCCAATGAACCACATTTGCATTTCGGATTGTACGTTCACTGCAAATTCAGCCGTCTCCTTCATGCCTTCTACTTCTGTCCACATCCCAACAATATTGTCTGAAACAGATATTAAAACAGTCTTTGTATCTTTTTACGTTGAATGAGAATGCAAATTTGTTTCAACTGAAGAACCCAAACCTGTCTTTGTCGAGCATCCTGGAGAGAGGCGAGTAGGAGTTGTTTTCTTCAAAGGTGATTCGTGGCTTTTCACCAGTGAGACAACGTCGAGGTTAGTAGCTAATGCAGCTTCAACCCAAAGAGAACATGGGTTTTGTTGATCAGGTGAAGAATGAAAACTGCCTTCTGAAGCTATGGAGTTAACGATCTCACTGTATTTCATAACATCTTCATATATTTCCAAGAACTGCCTGATGATCAGCAGCGGATTCCCAACTTTAGAGGCCGAAGAAAGCTCAGAGAATTTACTGAAATGTTCACCAAAAAGAGATGGCGTCAAAAATCAAAAGAAAGTCTAAACGAGACTGATTGACAAAGTTTCTACCTTAAACATCTTATGATGCACTCATTGGCATTAGCTTCCTCCAAGGCTCGAGCTGCAGCTTTAGCAGCAAAGTTTCTTCTTTGCATGGCCTCCTGTAAAAGAGTCAACATACAATCAAATGAGGATACACTTAACTCAAGAGATGTATAGCTAAAACACTTACCTTTGCAAGTTTTGCAAGATCCCCTGAGATGCTATCTAATGGAACACTCCCATCTGTCCATTTCCGATCATGATAAGTGATGTCTACTAAACTACTCTCTGATGAACACGACTTCACTTTCTCTTCACTCTTCCTCCTATTTGCATCACTAAGACGTCTCGACATAGCAGCCTGAAACAAACGTACAAATATCAATTCCAAACCATCATACAGAGCAAGTATCAACCAGAACACAAAGGTGAGAGATTTGCTTGTTACCTGAGTACGCAAAATTGCTTGAAGCTCAGGCTTATTCTTAGCACTAGCCTTCTCCTTTTGCTCAGCTGGTTCATCCCAATTCTTCCGGGTACCATGTTTAGCTGAAGATCCCACAAGAGCCTCCGCCATCTTCTTCTTCCCGAAAGAATCTCCAGACATTTTCAGACCACTTGAAAGCCTTCTTCCTGGAGAAATCGACATTCTTCTTCCACTAGGAGATGGCTGTCTGTATCTTGACGGCACAACAATGGCTGCCTCTCTACCAACCTTCCTGTTCTCCTCACGCGCCGCCGCGAGACTCGGCACTACGCATTTTGATGGAACCGGAGACGCGGATCTCCTCGCTTTCCCCGAAGCCAACGCCGGGGATGGATCCCTCTCCACCGCCGTCACTGTGTTTTTCTTCCCTGAACGTTGCTTAGCCGATGCTGGTGACGAGAATCTTTGTGGAGTCTGCTTAGGTTTCTGACGGTTCTCCTCGTTTTGGCTCACCGGAGCAAGCGCTGGCCTCAAATTCGGAGCCACCGCCACATCATCATCATCATCATCATTATCGAAGCGTTTATTGTTTAAGTAAACGGCGATGGGGTCAAGCGAGTACTCAGAAGCGGGAACCGGCTGGACAACGAAATCTCGTTTAGATCCGCGTGCGATCAACGGCTCGGGAGTTCCGACGAAGGCGTGACGGCCAGCGACGGGGCGGATTCCGGCGGCGCGTGGGACGGGGGTGGAGAATTCGAGGCGTTGGAGGTAGATGAACTGGCCGAGCTGAAGACGGTTGGTGAGGATGAGATCTGGGGAGAGAGAGACGTAGGTGGAGTTTAGAGAGTCGGAGATCTGGACGTAGAAGCCTTGGTTTGGCCATAGATCGGAGCCGGCGAGGGCTGGTACTATTCCGGTTACTTGAAGGATTGCGGATCTGTGGTCTCCCGTGGGGCGTGTGTTGGAGTTCATGCACTGGAGGAGCTTCAGGAGGATCCCTGGTGTGAGAGACGCCATTCTTTTTGGTGAGGTCTGCGAGTGTGATGTGAGAAATTGGGATGAAGAAGAAGGTATTGGGGGTTTCTGCCGTTATGAAATTCAAATTTTGAAATTAAAGTCTCTTTTTTTTTTCATTTAAAAAATTTGTTATTTTGAATTTTTTTGTTACATAATGTTGTGCGTGTGATGTGTTCAAAAAAAAAAATGTTGTGCGTGTGATTGGCGGTTGGTATTGATCTAGCAACTTAACATAAAAAAAACTGGGGAATGTTTAAGGATTTATTTTTGATATTTTACGGAAATATTGCCATATTTAATATTACATTTGCACTAGAATGTATATTGAATTACTTTATTTTAAGGATTTAAGAAAAAACCTCTTTTTTTTCTGTCAACCGCTCATCTAAACTAATCAAATGGTGGTCAGTTAAGCCAATTATCCGAAAAGCACCTCCGTCTAACCGGATCTAATCTATATGGGAAAAGATATAACTTATGATCCTTGCTTCTATTGCAAGTGCATCTGCTCGACCATTCATATTTCGAGGAATATGAAACAAACTCACATCCTCGAAATCCTCTTGTAATCTCTGGAACACTTCGATCTCAGTCGTGAAACTCGGCCAATCCTCCGGGTTTGTAGTCATGTCGACTAAGTCCAAGCAGTCCGTAACAAATCGTATCGAAGTTATCCTCATGTCTCATACATGAGGCTGCCTAAAGTAAACCTTCCATCTCAATATGCAAAACTGAGAGGTTCCTTCTACACGCACGTAATCCGAAGACTTCAGTGATAACATATAAGAATCAGAAGCATTTGAGTTGAGAAATTTAGAAAGAGAGAGAATTTCGTGAGACAAGAAGAATAGAAGGAGGAAAATATTTTCCTTAATTAAATCAATGTGCATTACAACAAAATAAATAGGCAAGTGGTCTGAAATAAAAATAATTAAAATAATACAAGTTGGTACACAACAGTCAAATGCACGTGGGGAAGGGCAGAAGAAGAGAATTTGAATTTGCCCATATGGTCTCCTTCCATCATGGTCAAGCTTTGCACCCATGGTCATCGTATTTGTAGTTGATCATATGGTCAAGCTTACCGGTGGCGAAGGCACTCCCCTTTGGGCGGAAATTGCAGCCCCTCTTTCGCTTGGTCAATTAGGGTATCATCGCTCACCTTCCGTCATGGTCACCCTTGCACCAATTGTCATTGTATTTGAAGTTGACCAATGATCAAGCTCTTCATGGTCACGCTTGCACCAATGGTCATCTTATTTGTAGTTGACCATATGGTCAAGCTCTTCATGTTCACGCTTGTACCAATGGTCATCTCTTCTTATCTTAGTAATTCATTCATGTCAACACTCCCCCTCAAGCTTGACCATGTAGAACAAGTTAAGCTTGGAAGCCATGAAGCAATCCCTCATTAAAACCTTAGTTAAGTAAAAACCAAATGGGATAAACCTAAGCCAAGGAAAAAGAGTAGATCACTTCATGGAGGATAATCTAGTGACATGGGAGTTCTATGAGTCCTAACCTCGGATGTATGGACTCACACACTTTAATACTTGCTGTCTTGGTGAAGATATCAGCTAACTGGTCTTCACTTCTTGTGTAGCATGGTAGAATCACTTTTTGTTCTACAGCTTGTCTAACCTTGTGGCAGTCTACTTCAATATGTTTGGCTCTCTCATGGAAGACTGAGTTGCTGGCTATATGAATGGCAGCCTGGTTATCACAGTGCATTGTGATAGGTGTTGTGATCTTAATTCCCAAGTCCTTAAGCAGTGCCTTCATCTATATCAGCTCACTTGTAAGCTTTCTCATTGCACGATATTCTGCCTCAACACTTGAGCATGAAACCACCTTTTGTTTCTTGATCTTCCACGTTACCAAATTACCTCCAATAAATGTGCAATATCCAGTAGTTGATCTCCTATCAACTCTATTTCCAGTCCAATCAGCATCACAATAACCAACAATCTCAGCACTCTTGTTGCAACTCATCCAAACTCCTTGTCCTGGTGCTTCGCTTAAGTACCTTAGGATTCTTTCAACTATGTTCCAGTGGTGTGTTTTAGGAGCTTGCATATGCTGGCTCACTTGATTAACTGCAAAGCATACATCTGGTCGAGTGATAGTAAGGTATATGAGTTTTCCCACCATCTTCCTATAGTGTTTCACATCTCCATATGCCTTATCTTCAATCTTCCCCTCACGCATCACCTTGTACCCTTCCTCTAGAGGAGTCTTAGCAGCTCTTCCACCAAGATCACCAGCTTCATTTAATATATACAGAGTATATTTTCTTTGAGACAGAAACAGTCCCTCCTTGGATCTGCACATTTCTATCTCTAGAAAATATTTGAGCTCTCCCAAGTCTTTGATGTCAAAAGTTGCTTTGATAAATGCCTTAGTGGAGCTGATCCCTTCTTTGTCACTGCCTGTGATGATAATATCATCCACATATATGAGAATCACAATGATCCCTTGCTGACTGGTGAGAGTAAACAAAGTGTGATCAGCTTCAGATTTCACAAATCCTCTTCCATTTGTGATACCATGCTCTTGGAGATTGCTTCAGACCATAGATTTCTTTCCTCAGCCTCAATACATTACCAGGTTTGACCATGCCTTCTATCCCTGGTGGCAGTTGCATATATACTTCATCTTCTAGCTCTCCTTGCAAGAATGCATTCTTGACATCCATTTGCCACAGATCCCATTCCAAATTCACAGCAAGAGACAACAAAATCCTTATGGTGTGAAGCTTTGCCACTGGTGCAAAGGTTTCAAGATAATCTTCACCATATACTTGAGTGTAGCCTCTTGCTACCAACCTGGTATTCTTCCTCTCAGGTTTCCCATTGGCTAAGTACTTAATTGTGAACAACAACATGCTTGTCGCTGCCTTCTTGCCTGTGGGAAGTTCAGTTTCAAACCAGGTTCCATTTTTCTCCATAGCTCCCATCTCATCTCCTACAGAATCTCTCCATTCCTTAACTGCCATAGCCTCCTCATAAGTCCTTGGAATGTAAGCCTCATCAAGGTTGGGGATGAAGGCTTGATGCTCTATAGGATAATGGGCAATAGAGCATGTTGCACGAGTAGGTTGAGCCACAGCTTGACTGTTGAAGTAGTTTGATGGGTGATTCCTGACCCTTGTGCTACTCCTAAGCTATTGGACTGGCTGTACTTCTTCAACTTGTTCTTCCCCATCAGATTCTGCCTCTAGCTCTTGAATAAATGGTTCCTTAAAATTGTTTTCATCCTGATCATGAACCTCTTGTTCTTGACCAGTATGGATATCATCTTGATTTCCTTCTCTTATTTCTGACCCCTCTTGATCAGTAGGAGACTCCTTTTGATTCCCCCCTTCAGAATTAGGATGAAACCTCAGCATCCTCCACAGGTACTGGTCTTGGCTCCGGACCAGTGCTCATATTAATACCAAGGCTCTCCATGATGTGCTTCAGGTTTTGAGCTCTATCTGAGGCTCCTTTGGATAGATCCTTGAGTTCCTCTCAGTTCTTTCCATCAAAGTAGCCTCTGGACTCAACAAACTTCACATCTCTGGACACCATGACTCTCCTAGTCTCTGGTACATAGCATTTGTATCCTTTTTGAGTGGTAGAGTAGCCAATGAACACAACCTTGACACTTCTTGCTTCCAACTTGTTCCTATGCTCTCCTGGTTGCAACACAAAGCACACACACCCAAATACACGTAAGTAATCTATGGATGGTTTTCTTTTGTTCAATACCTCATATGGTGTAGTGTCCTCAAGCACTCTAGTTGGAGTCCGGTTGATAAGGTAGCAAGCTGTCATGACTGCATCACTCCAAAAATGCTTAGGCATGTTGGTATGGAACATCATCGACCTAGCAACCTCCATTAGGTGTCTGTTCTTCCTCTCAGCCACTCCATTTTGTTGTGGAGTGTATGGATAGCTGGTTTGATGAATGATCCCATGCTTGGCAAAGTGACTTTTGAATGCAGCACTTGTGTATTCCCCCCCCCCCATTATCTGACCTGAATATTTTGATCTTAACATTGAAATGATTAGTTATGTAGCTCTGGAAATTAATGAAAGCATCAAGCACTCTATCTTTAGTTTTAATCATAGTTAACCAAGTGTAATTAGATTTTTGATCAATAAATGTGACAAAATATCTATGACTCTCTCTAGAAAGGCATGGTGCTGTCCAGACATCAGAATGTATAAGATCAAAACAATTTTCATAGATAGTAGATGACTTAGGGAAGACAGTTTTGCAGTGTTTACCAAGGATACAAGCTTCACATTCATCATTTTTGAAAGAAACATGAGGTAATAAAAGGTTCAGTGCACGAGTATGTGGATGACCTAGCCTAGCATGCCACAATACATCATTATCTAAAACATGAATTGAACTAAAAGCAGATAAATTAGAACTGGTCTTGATGTCTTCAAGTAGGCACAAGTCCTCCTTTGTAACACCTTTTCCAATCAACTTAAGAGTCTCAATATCCTGAAACATAACCTCATTAGGACTGAATATTACATTGCAATTTAAATCAGTAGTCACCCTTTTAACTGATAGTAAATTTGATGCAAAGGTTGGCATGTAAAATGCTTTGGTATCTCTATCAAACAGTTTTATTGGTCCTTCACCTTTAATAGGGATTCTATCTCCATTAGCAATTCTAACATTCCCCACTATAGGTTTAATGTTATTAATCAGCTTAGCATCACTAATCATGTGGTGAGAAGCTTCTGAGTCTATTACTAAAGGTTTAACCATATCAAATGCATTCATATTTGTGGTTAGAGCACTAGGTGTTCTAGACAATTTATATGATGCATTTAGAGAGAAACCGAGTGTGTTACCAGACTCTTTTAGGGCTTTGATGAGTGCCTCAAGGTCAGACTTCTTGATGGTCTCATCCTTTCTCTCACCAGCATTCCTAGTGACCCGTGGAGTAGATGGTTCGCCTACATCACCAGAGAAGTTAGCTCTTGCATCAGTTCTGAACTTCTGTGGCTTGAGATGTGGGTGAAGAATCCAGAACTTGTCCCTGCCATGTCCCTTCTTCTTGCAGTGATCACACTCCCACACCTTTTTATCAGCTCCGGGTGGTTTGTAATAGCCTTTGTTTGCAGCACCCTCAACATGGTCGTCTGCTCCAGTGGCTTTGTTTGCAAGAATGAGGTCTCCTTTGCCTCCAAAGAGCTCCACTGAGCCTTGTTCTTTTTGTATCTGAGCGCACAGCTCCTC
>CAKOAT010140821.1:0-47775 GCA_932364175.1 Eruca vesicaria subsp. sativa | reverse complement strand
AATTGAGAGTAAAGAGTAAAGCAAACACTTTATCTTGTTCCTTTCTCTCATTTAACACTTCAAGATCAACACTAGATGGCCTCAGCATCTCCAGCTCTGCCCACAGAGATCTAAACTTTCCAAAATGCTTAGAGAAATCCGAGTCCTCTTGGGTAAAAGTGTTGATAGCCCTCTTGACTTCAAACACACGGCTGATGTTGGAGATGTTCCCATAGACCTTCTGAAGTGTATCCCACAGCTCCTTGGAGGTTTCACAGTAGGAGTAAGCCTCCAAGATGGATGGTTCAAGGCTATTCTGGATGATGGAGAGAACCATAAGATCCGCTTGAGTCTCCTTCTTCCCATCTCCTTTAGCCGCAGCCACCACTTCCTTACTATCCTCTCCTAGGATAGTTTGCTTCGTTATCTTGCCCTCAGAAACACACTCCCAAAGACCTCTGCCTCCTAGTGCTGTCTTGACAATTCTTGACCATAACAAATAGTTTGGCCCCTTCAGAGTTACATGTATGACAATTTTGGTGTGAGTTTCCATTTCTGGCAAATTTTAAGGCTGGAAAATAAGAACAGCTGAAGAACACCAAGAACTTTGCCAAAAATAGAATGAAAAAGATCAGAGATTTGCGGAAACACACCGAATAAGAGAGAATGAGTGGTCTCAAGAGCAAGAAAGCTCTGATACCATGATAGAATGTAAGAATCAGAAGTATTTAAGTTGAGGAATTTAGAGAGAGAGAGAATTTCGTGAGACAAGAAGAATAGAAGGAGGAAAATATTTTCCTTAATTAAATAAATGTGCATTACAGCAAAATAAATATGCAAGTGGTCTGAAATAAAAATAATTAAAATTATACAAGTTGGTACACAACGGTCAAATGCACGTGGGAAAGGGCAGAAGAAGAGAATTTGAATTTGCCCATATGGTCTCCTTCCATCATGGTCAAACTTTTCACCCATGGTCATCGTATTTGTAGTTGACCATATGGTCAAGCTTGTACCATCGCTCACCTTCTGTCATGGTCACCCTTGCACTAATTATCATTGTATTTGAAGTTGACCATATGGTCAAGCTCTTCATGGTCACGCTTGCACCAATGGTCATCTTATTTGTAGTTGACCATATGGTCAAGCTCTTCATGGTCACGCTTGTACCAATGGTCATCTCTTCTTATCTTGGTAATTTATTCATGTCAACATTCAGAACCCATTTGATCCTTAAGACTCCACCCTAAGCCACTAACGCTGCCATTATCGATCCATGACACATCAATTTGGCAGGTTGAGATTTGGGGTATTCAATGGGGGCACTGTCTCAACCTCTGTAGGGTTGTCATGATCCTCGTCTGTTTCCTTCTTTTCATTAGCCTTCCTCCAAAAATCTGCCTCAAGAGACGCGTGTTGGATAGTGTCAATCGGAGAAACGACTTTCCCATTAAAGAGTGTCGTTCCTCGCCTTCCAAATGTACCAACAGATCCATGGGAATGTATCGAATTGTGGTCTCAGTAGACCACCTCTTTTCTCTCCCAAAACAGAAAGTTCATGTTTTGGTATATAGATGTACTCGGGAAGTCACCTGGAAGGGACGGATAGTCCGATAAAACCCAAATTTTTAGGGCTGGTGGGTATTAAAAAAATGATTAATCGACTCCACTGGGCCAGAACATCTAGGAAAAATCCTATCGGTGCCCAGGTGTCTATAAGTGAGTCTCTCTGCCGTCGCCACACAGGTTGAGATAGCCTGCCACAAGAATGCTTCAGCTTACTCAGAGCATATATCTTCCACATGTGGTTCTGAAGGCTCATGATACTTGGTTCTAAAACCTCTTTTTGTGTGAGATTCCTCTTGTTCGACTGAAGTAGGTCATAGCCGGTTTTAACTGAATATACTCATGATTTTGTAAAAAAAAAAACCTCTCTCGTTTCTCTATTAATCTTCTAGAGATAGGGTGATCTCCAATTCACTGGAATCTCCTTTTTCTTGACTTATGTTTTGTATTTTTTTTTGTACAAAAAATTCTGATCTCTTGTCTCATGTGATTGGATTTTGTATCGTTTCTTTCTGACTGAAACAATCTCTTTCCTTTTCAATTTGGGTGGAGCAGTTTCTATCTTTCATCACAGAGATTTTTTGTTTTCGGCCTTAAACATAGAAAACTTCAATCACTTATTTACTATGGTCAATTTTTTTTCCCATGTCGATATGAAACTGATTTGTTTGTTTGGGGATGTTTGTTGCATCTTTAAAAGCAATTTTAGGTGTTTTAGACACTATGCGCAAGAGTCTTTGTGAGAAAGTGAATAGAGAAAATGATGAAAAGAAGAAGTTATTGGAGGTTCTACCGTTATTAAATCCATGTTTTGAAATTAAAATATTTTTTTTTTCTATTTAAAATTGTTATTTTGAATCTTTGTAAATAATGTTCAAAATGATGCTACGTGTGATTGGTGGTTGGTATTGACCTAGCAACTTAACATAAAAAAAAATTGGGAATGTTAAAGAATTTATTTTTGATACTATTTGTAAATATTGTCATATTTAATATTACATTTGCACTAAAAATTTCATTGAATTACTTTGGATTAAGGATTCATGAAAAACTTTTCTCCCTTCTCTCTTACGCATCTTCCAGAGAGAAGGTGATTCCGATTCACTGGAATTTTGGTGACTTATGTTTTTGGGTTTTAAATTTCGATCTCTTCTCTCTTATCTGATCAGAATTTCCGTCTCTTTCTGATTGAAACAATCTCTTTCATTTCAATTTGGGTGGAGAAGTTTCAATCTTTCATCAGATCAATTTTCTGTTTTCGACTTTAAACAGAAAAATTCAATCTCTTATTTATTGGGGTCGATCTTTTTTCGCATGGTGATATGATACTGATATGTTTGTTGCATCCTAAAAAGCAGTTTTAGGCGTTTTACACACTATGCACAAGAGTCTTTGTTGGAGCCTTTCACTCGGAATTAGCTGACATGTTTTTTAAGTTTTGAGAGTTAATGATGCGGCCATCCAAGTT
This sequence comes from Eruca vesicaria subsp. sativa, assembly GCA_932364175.1. Classification (NCBI taxonomy): domain Eukaryota; kingdom Viridiplantae; phylum Streptophyta; class Magnoliopsida; order Brassicales; family Brassicaceae; genus Eruca; species Eruca vesicaria. The sequence continues at coordinate 44,762 of CAKOAT010140821.1, read as the reverse complement.
GAGGTTACCATACTTAGGAGAGGTCCAACTACCCTGAGTGGAAGCAAGACAATACAGTAAGGTTTCTCCAAGGCTGTCTAACAAATTCTAGATCAAGATGAAGAAACCGGCCAGAACCAATTGTTGATTGAAGAGATGGTCCAGTTGAAGATCCAAGACCAAGCTGGTTCAGTAGAGGTTCAAGCATTACCCGGTACAATTCAATTCAAGGCTCCCTCCCTGAACCGACCCGGTTTAATCCTCACTATTTGCGAACTCGGTTCCGGCCCGTCTCAAACCGATTCCGGATATGGATAATCCCCTAAAATCCACAAAGTAAGCTGGTAAGGTTTCAATTATAATTTCTAACCGGTTTTTTGTCTTTGGTTTGTATTGGTTTAGTTATTTTCGAAATTAAGACATTATGGACAAATTGTTGGTCCTTTATTTTTATTTTTATTTCTTTGAGTCCAATAATTTTAAAGCCTTTGTTTAGTATTTGGTTAGAATCCAGGAATATAGTCGGCCCTGCTGTTTAGGCCTTTTAGCTTTAGACATCTCGTTGTTTTGTTTGCTTCAAGACCCCACGAAGGGCACACAACATCATGTAATTATATAAACCCCATATAAGTGGTTTTGTACACCTTTTTCCCCTTATGAAAGATATGAGTCAGTTTGTCCTAGCAGCAAAACCCTAAAAGCTCTTTAGTTTGTGTGTGAAGCCTCCTAGACAGCAGCCTCGGATCGTATCAAGTTTCTTCCCCAAAACTTGTGGTGATTCTTCACATCTGTTCCATCAATCGATTTGTTTGAGAGAGATACACATCCAGAAAGAAAATCCCATCTTCATTCCATCACCATCCACTGTTCTTGTTGAGAGACATCAGCCCAGCAACAAGGATCCATCCATCCATCTCTTTATCTCTTTTTTTTTTTTTTGAATCCATTGCATATCATCTAGTTTTATCTCATTCATTTTAAACCAAAAATCATAAAAACCATATCCTTTTTTATTTCTCATCATTATTTATTTAGTTTATCATTCTGTTCATCATGTAAAACCGGAAAAACTCATAAAAAGGCTCACTTTGTTTCAGGTACAAATCTCAGACCCTATCATCCACCCTAGCACCCTAGCACCATCGCCCATTCCCATCCATTTCAAGTTCCAGATCCGGCCAAACCAAACCTCAGTCAGTCCATTTTTATAGTCTTAATTCTCAGGCTGTAACAATTGGTATCAGAGCTAAAGGCTCCTGAAACCCCCTGTTACTTCTGTTCTCTTGGTTCCTTTTCATTTCAATTTCTTGTTGTCCTTTGTTATAGCATTCAAAAACTTTCAAAAAAAATCATTGCTCGTTCTTCTGCATATTTTCGTGTTCATCAGTAGAAGTTAGGCAAAGGAGGTTCAGATGCTTCCTAAGGGGAAAACCCTAGGTCGGTTTTGTTTGTTATTAGTTCCGAAATTTCCTTGCATATTTTTCCTTCCATTAATTTTTGTTTGATTCGATTTCTAGATTAGGAAAAAAAAATTTAAAAAAATATCTTGCATTTAATTTTTACTTGGTTAACAATTCAACTTTATATTTTCATTTAAGTTATAAAAATTTTTTTAAAAAAATATTTCAAGCATTTAATTTTTATTTTGCATTTAGTTCAACTTTTCTTTTTCTGCTTAGATTCGATTTTTAATTTCAAACTTAAAAAAATATATATTCTACTTTTCTTTTTAATTTATATTCGAGATTTAGTTTTCCAAAAAAAAATATCTATTTTCATTAATCATTGACATTTAAGTTCAAATTTTACTTTTTGTCCGAGTTCCATATCTTCTTATTTCTTCTTTCTCCTTTACTTGCTACTTTCCTTTGCACTTGATCCCTTCTTCCTTCTCTCTTACTGTCTACAGGAAGCAATGGGAGAGCTGAAATCAATGTTCAGCTCCTAGCCGGCCAGGCCCAACTCCAGGCCGCTTTAATACCATGGCCGAGCAGCTGACTCGACTAGAACCAGGGGACCGTCCCAACCAACAGCGACGAAGAGGAAGGAACCATCCTTACCTGGAGGATCCGCAGTGCCAAACTGATGAGGATAGTTCTGATTCGAAGCCCCCTGACCAAGAATGACCGCGACCATTCCCAGCCGGACGAGTAGGCCGAGGAGAGCGACGTGAGCATCGAATCTAAGGAGATGGAAGTTCGATCAGAAGGAGGTTCCATGAGGGACAAGCTCCATGGCAAAGAGGGAAAGACCTCAAGCTTAACCCACCAACCTTTGCTGAAAAGGTTAACCCAGACGCCTATGTTGAATGGGAAAGGCGAATGGAGTATATCTTTGAGTACTACAACTACTCCGAGGCCAACAAGATATCCCTAGCCGCGGCCCAACAGACTGAAAATGCTCTCTCCTGGTGGGACAGAGAGGTTACTGAGGCCGGACGAGTCTATAGGTTTGAGACTTGGGAGGAGATGTGATCCCAGCTTCACACAAGGTATGTTCCAACTTATTATCAAAGGGACTTAGAAAAGCGTTTTCGCAAATTGTCTTAGGGAACCAAGACTGTGGAGGAGTACTTTGAGGAGTTTGAGTCTCTTAGAAACAAGGTCAAGACCCGTGAGCCAGAGGAGATACTGATGGCCCAGTTTCTTGATGGGTTACAAGATCGCATTGCCCGCAAAGTGGAGAGGCAGCAGTACAAGAACTTTAATGACCTTCTTCACTATGCCATTCAAGCGAAGCAACACATCAAGAGGAAGAACGTGTCCACTGCTAGGAGCAAGACTCCTTGGGCACAAACCGGTTCTAAAGGTGTTGACAAGGACAAGTCGATTGAGGTGGAAAACCGGTTTAAGAAGAACTAGGCCGAGCCATCCAAAACCGGCCCATCCATCCAAGGTAAGAACCAAGCTCAAAATCCAAGGACCCATGACATTACTTGTTTTAAATGTCAGGGTAAGGGGCACTATGCCAGAGATTGCCTAAACAAACGTGTTATGGTCATCAAGGCCGATGGTATATGAATCCCATGATTGGGGACTGAGGGACGTAAGTCTGTGCTTCTTGTTGTTATGGCTGAAGCTGTAGACATTGGTTCAGCCATGATGGAAGGTTTCCTTATCAAACTGGTACGGCCTTCCTAGAAGTAAATGCCCGACTTGCATTGGAACAACATCACATTTAACACTATCATGGTACTTGCCAATGCTGAAAGAGACCACAACTGGATCTGCTATCTTAAGCTTAGTTTCATCATTGAGATGGTATGGTCGAGGGTGTGGTGTCTTGATCAAACCTAGCTTATTAACAAGATACTTGCTAGCCACGTTAGTAAAAGAACCGCAGTCTATAATCAAACTACACCTTGTATGAAAGATGTTTTCTCTTTAAAAGGTCCCGGGATCAAAGAGGGTACTGAGGGATCTCTGGGTCACTAGTAACTCTCCGGACTTGGCATAGTCGACCTCTTCATCTGAAGCGGTAGTCTCTACCTCAGCCTCATCTTGAAACTCATACTCACCATCAGCTTTGAGGACCATCACACGTTTGTTGGGACATTTATTAGCTTAGTGTCTTTTACCCTGACATTTAAAACAAAAAGTGTCACGAGTTCTTTACTTCAGAATCTGAGACTTACCTTGGTCGTATTTGTTGGTGCTGAAGACTTCTTTAACTGGTTTCATCTTCAACTGACTTGCCCTTGTCAACATTTCTTGAAGCCAGATGTGTCCAAATCCCTTTACCTTTGGCAATGAACACATTCTTTCTCTTAATGTGTTGCTCAGCTTGAGTTGCAAAGTGAAGCAAGTCGTTGAGGTTCTCATATGGCTACCTCTCTACATTGCGGCTAATGCGGTCTTGCAATCCTTCTAGGAAGTGAGCCATCAAAACCTCCTCCATCTCCCGAGAATTAAGCTTATTCTTTAGGGATTCGAACTCCTTAGAGTAATATTCCACAAACCTAGTTCTTTGAAATAATTTTCGAAAACGCTTTTGTAAGTCAAGTAGTTTTATCTTTGCTATCAATGACCGAAACCCTAATCCGCATCGATGCTCTCTGCATTTTTCGGCAACCCTAACATAAGCTGGCTGAGCTGACACACCACATAGTATAGTAATTATCCTTTTAATATAAAAAGGAATATATACTAAATAAACCTTCTCCAAATACTCTAAACCTTCGACATATGTATATCATCTCCCTTTCAATGCTTGTATCATTCTGTATTCGTTCAACATATATTTTGGAAAACCTTATCCGTTTGGTCGGGTCTTGATCTACTTATTCTGAGCCTATTTTGAACTCCTTTAAAGAAAAGCATCAACTCATGTTGATTACAGAACCGACCTACATATATAAGTTTCCGTAAAACATGGAAGCAAATGTGTTCATGACATAATAGACGCAAACCAATTTTTGTGTAGTTTCTCTAAAATTCTATATGGTTCAACCAATAGACCCAAATACCAATGCCAGGTTTCACTTCCAATGACCTAAAATACTAATTTGGTGAGATTTGTTTATGGGTTTTGTTATCTTACACCAATGGAAACGTCATATACACAGCGACTTAAAAAGGTTCATATCCTATCCTATGGTTTTGTATCGTAGTATATGTTGAGCAGCTTCTCCGTATATTCTCCAAACGTCAAGTCGCCATTAGAAAGAAGTACATCTTCATGGATTGTTACTTCTTTTGGGAATGTAAGCTTTTGATCCCTGATACACCAAAGAAACACATTTTTCTGTTTAAATTAAGCTTCAAATGTGTTTATCAAGACATCATAAGGAGAAGAATACCAGTCAGGTTGCATGAACAATGCAAATGTCGATCGCTCTAGACCACGAGCCTCCTCTCCTTGTGGCGCCTTAAACACACAAACAAGAAATCATGTGTCATTTTTTAAAGAAAGATTCAAACCTTGATTCACTCGAAAATAACCATGATGAACAAAATTTCCTTACCCGTACACAATGAGGTGTAGCACAAAGATAACCCCTTGAGAGAATTGCTGTTGTCTCACCGATTTGGTATGCTATTTCATCTTCCCCAAACACAACCTTAATCAAATGTAATATTAATCATATTATATATAAAGATGCATAGTAGACAGAGTAGCTCACTCGTATTTATAAGAGCATCAAATCAAAACATGCCAGTTATCAGAAAAGACAAGTACTCTACCTTAACGACTTGACTCGATCGTGTTCTTATGTATAAGCCAGAAGCAGGATCAGGGCAAGGTACTTCCACTGAATTTCTTGAAAATATTGCTCGAGTAAGACCTGTGGAAAAACGTAGAGGGATAAGATGAGAGTTTTAAATTAGGTAAACCGTCTTAAAAAGGAGCCAACCACACTTATGTGAACATTAACAACTCAGGAAAGCAAGAGGAAAAGGCAAATTTGCAACCTGTGAGTGAACCATGGTCTGTATGCCATCCACACCAAGATGAGATGGTATCGCTGTTCTGAGTAGTGCTGCATGAAGACAACATGGTCAACATATCAGACAAGTGCCTTTGTTATCCAAATGAAAATTCTGCTTTTACAGACGCATGTAACATAAGTAGAGAAAAGGCCTGTGAAGGGCAAATATAATCTTACGTATCCTGTGAAGGAAAATAATAAAGCAGACGTCCTTTGTGACACCGAGAGCCAAGTAGTATATTTTCAAGATTTTGCATTTCATGTTGTTTTATTCCCTTTGACACTGCAAATAGACAATGACGCAAACCAGGAAAACAATTTAGCACCATGACAAACCGATGAAAGATATGATAATAAAAAGCAAACATTACAAATCAGATGATCTTGGTACACTTCATACGTGGTGAACAATGCACACACAAAAAGTAATACAGATGATATGGATCCACCAGTACGAAATTACTTACCATATTGATCACAGTGGTAAGCTACCATCAGCCCGACATCAAACATCAGTTTACCAAGAGCTTTGAAAGCTATCATGTATAAAAGTAAACTCAGTTATTTGGAGGAACATAATAAACATAAAAAAAATAAGTGAAGAGAAGAGAGAAACAACGAAAACAAGCCAAGGTTGCAAACACAAGCACTGATAAGCCATTACAAACGAGCACTTCATTTTCAAAGATCCCCTAACAATTGCAAAATAAAAGCATCACACTGTTACCTCCTTCGAGTTCAGGTAAAGAATTCCTTGGCCATATGTTTGATCCACAATACCATGGATACCTACATGATAAATTGAGGTAAAACACATGAAGAAAAATAACGAATAATAGAAGACAAGAACAGATCGTTCATGTATACAACATAACACCAAATAACTTGTAAACATATTTTAACCGTTGCATTTCAGAGGAATCACTCGTGGGTACATCTTGCAAAGGATTAGCATAATAAGAACCCTTCAACATGTCTGCACAAATGTTTTATTCAAGTACTTCCATCAGACCAAGCCAAAGAAATGATAATAAGTACAAAAATTTGCAGCAATAAAACAGTTTATGAAACTCACCAAGCTTGCCAGACTCGAGTTTCTCCTTCCCATGACTCCAGCCAAAATTGTACCTAATAAGAGAAATTAAAAAGAGGAAAACAGTAACCAAGATCCTAAGTAAACAAAAGAAAGCTGAAAAAGATGGTATTATTTTACCTACTATGAGCATCTTCAAGCTCCGTCTTCACCTCTTCAGGAAGACCAGCTAACCTTTTACAGAGAAAACAAAATCCTTAAGGGAAATTGAAGAGACCTAACCTTTCTCTGAATCAACCAGTGACACATAAACTAAAAAAACATTACTTTGGTGCAAGACGAAGTAGATTCTGACGTAAAACAGAATAACCTGGAACCTACGAAGAAGAAAAAAGAAAACAATTATTGAGATCTCAAAACTTGTTACAACTGAAAAATACGAACTTTAAAGCGTGTGCGTAAACTATAGTAGTGTAACAAGTTATCTCATACATCTTTAACCGTAAGAATTCCAAGTCCATTAGGTCCAAATCCTTGTTCAATCCTCGCAGACAAATCTACGTTGTTGTCCTAAAAAGCAATCAATTGGAAGAAGAGTTTCAGAAGAAAAAAACTCAACGCTCAGAAGGCGAATAAAATGATTTTATGGTCAAAGATAAATTTTGGATTTGCCTTGAGCTCGGAGTAGGATATGGTGACGGTTCTAACCGTAGGAACGGTTGATTCCGACGAGAGAGACATATGGCGATTACGAGCAAGAGAGCAGTAGGACGGAGTCGGAGAGAGAGCACACCAGGGAATTTGAGACTAGATTTAGTTTTTTCTTTTCTTTTTTGATCAAAGAGTAGTTTTAGTTATTTACACCAAAGACTGAACGATTAGACCTAATGGACTTGAATTTTTACGGTTAAAGATGTATAGTTTGCGTACACGCTTTAAAGATCGTATTTTATTTTTAGTGTTGCAAAAACAAAAATCAGTATTTTGATGACAAAAGGCCTACATATAGTTTGAATGTGATAAACTTGAGAAATATCCGGCATTTGCAAAACCGCAAAATAAATTAATATGCAATCAAACGTTGACCTATTGATAATCTTTTTTATTCTGTCAAACTCAAAACATAAGAAGTTCAACACAGTGCTTGTTGAAACCCAATCAAAGTTCAATAACGAAACTCGGAAAATACATACATAAATAGTTCAGAATGCAACATCACTTGTTCTCTCTTGATGCAGCATTATACTTTTTTCACATATAAGCCATTATTAGCCTCTACTGCAAGAACTCTCTTGGGTCAGTGACATGACCGGTCAGGGCCGAGGCTGCAGCAGTGTAAGGGGAAGCCAGGTAAATCTGCCCTTCTTTGTTTCCCATCCGACCTGGGAAGTTCCTGTTCGTTGTTGAGACACACACCTGGTATTATTGCATAACAAATGGTTAAGTATTTTTCGAAGTTTTTACTCTGTTTTCAAGAATAGGCGAAGCACAAAATAATTAGATAAATGAACGGGTGCGTACTTGAGGTTCATTTAAACGAGCGTATGTGTCTGCTGGGCCACCAAGGCAGGCCCCACAGCTAGGACTGGTTGGTGTGTCACAACCAGCTTCTTCGAATATCTGCGCACATGTCTTTCCACCAGCTCCAGGTACTGGGAGGGCATACACATCCATCCACACCTGAAGACATGCCCAGATTAGGTACAATGCATTCGAATATTTGCATTCTGTAATAGAACCAAGCTAAACCAGTTCAGATAGTAATAGTTTTGAAAATAAAGGATAACCTTCTTAGTAGCAGGGACAAGGAAAGTTGGGACTTTGACTTGCTTTCCCTGCAAATACACAAACATACATCTCCATGAGGCTAGAGCGTGTAACGAGTAAGAGGTAATCGAGAAGAGAAAAGAACCGTAGACAAAGAATCAAAACCAAACTGACACATCCAGAGACAAATAGCAACGCTTACTACAGAATTAAGAGTACTATTGCTGGCTGTTTTTAACATATCAACTTTATAATGTCATTGCTTTATATCAAGAACACAAGATAACAGGTTTGTTTTGTAAGTTTGTAGACCATAGAAACCAAATTTCGGGAAAAAGGGTGATTAAAGACACAGCAAAACATGTGGAACTTACTGCCGCATGGAGAAGTTTAGCTGCAGCCATAAAATCCTCGGTCTTCCCACCAGTACAAGAACCGATGTATACTCTGTCAATTTTCACATCTTTGCATTCTCTTGCTAGAGCCCGATTGTCAGGAGAATGTGGCTAAAAGAAACATTGACAATATCAAACAATTTATAGTTACCTGAAGTGGTAAAAAACCATTCACATTAAAACTGGTAACCATTACAAACCCACCTTAGCCACCACAGGTTCCAGCTTTGACACGTCAAATCTATAATCTGCCACAAAGCTGTGGAACAAAACAACGAACGAATATGATCACAAAAAGGAACGTCAAATTACAGGGAATGACTAGTATGAATAGTATATTCAAACATGAATAGATTCTACTCATATGAAAAGTAAATTCGAAACATGTTATGTTACATTCCAGAGTACTGACGTATTTCCAGATACAATAATAATTTATAGAGAGATACCAGAAACCCATATTTACTCTGCCGGCTGTTATATAAATTTAGAGTACCATGTGATCATACCTTGCATTCCCATCACTATATACAGGCTCAAAGGGTACAGATGTCCTATTCTGCAAAAAAAAAAAAAAAAAAACAAGCAAAAGAAAATAAATAGCTAAACATAAGTTTCGTTGTTATAAAAGTGATTTACAGAGAAAACAGGAGCAGAATACATACCTCAACGTAATTAAATGTTGTCGCATCAGGAGGGATGACACCATTCTTTCCACCAGCTTCGACAACCATGTTGCACAATGTCATTCTTTCTTCCATCTAGCAGCCAACGTAGAATGATGCAAGGATTAATAATTCAGTGAGCTCATCAAACACCACAATTTATAGTAAATATCCCCGTTCATAGTATTGCCCAAAGGAGAAGGAAGCAAAGATTAGATTTTTACAGAAAGACTTTCAATAGTTGTGCCACTGAACTCCATCGTCTTGTAAGTTGCGCCAGCAACAGAAATTTCACCAATGATCTACATAGTTGGAAGCAAATTCAAGATTCAGATGAAAGACGTTAGATAGAATCCCTCAAATTGAAAAATGACTTCACAGTAATATGCAGTTTCGTGAATAAAATCAACACATCAAAAGTTGCGCATGGCCTCGGACTACTGTTGAAAACGATCTGTAAAAGAGCTGAAAAAGGAGATAATGGTGTAAGACAAATCACACTCACTTGCAAAATCAGATCCTTTGCTTGCAAATAACTGGGCATTTCACCATCCAATATAAACCTCATCGTTGGTGGAACCTGCCAGGTTGATATGAACTTCAGTAACAACAACTGGTATAAATATATTGGACAGGAAATCATTTTAACAAGCTTTTTTCCAAGTCAAACCGGCATCACTGGTTTCCATTTAACAAACTATATATCATAGAGAATCAAAGTAATCAGCAATATAATACAAACCTTAAGGAGGATTTTTCCAGTGCCTAACACAAAGCCTGCATCAGTGTTTCCAATCCCAGTAGCAAATTGACCAAACGCTCCAGCAGTACATGTGTGTGAGTCTGTTCCTAACAAAACCTATAATAAAAAAAAAAAAAAAAGTTAGAGCAGAAACAAATCAAATCCAGCGAGAGAGATTGTTACCTCTCCTGGCCTGCAATGACCTTCTTGTGCGAGTGCGACATGGCAAACACCTTTGTAGTCAGGATTAGCCTGCATAGTGAGAAGATGAAACACTAAACCTCATACAAAGGTGAAGCAAGATTAGAATTGAATTTTACAAGTTTGAAAACCATCATTACCCTAAAATCTCCAAGGTCGGTGATATCATAGAAATACTTGATGTTCTGTTCCCTGCAATGCTCCCTCATAATGTCGACGTTGCGGTTAGCACGCTTATCAGTTGTGAATATGTAATGGTCTGGTATAACAACGATCTTCTCCGGATCCCAAACCTTTCAACGTGGAAGTAACAATCACAAAATCACAAAATAAGCAAACCTCTGACAAGAATTGAACAAAGATAATAGCAGAAAAGCCAAGAAGAGATGCAATGACCTTAGCGTTGTCACCGAACTCTCGCTTGAAGATACCAAAAGCACCAGGGCCACAGACATCATGAGTCATAAGAACATCAACATTAACCCAAATGTTATCCCCAGGGACCACTTGTGACTTCTCTGCCGCCTTCGCCAGAATCTTCTCCGTCATCGTCATCCCAGTTTTCACCTGCAACAAGAGAAAAAAAGTAAGAGGAGAATCCAATCCCACGAGAGAGAAAGGAAGATAAAGCTCAGACCGATCCTGAGGTGGCCGGTGATGAACGCTGGGGAGCCATGACGGAGACGATCGATTTCTTCTGACATCTATGAACCGAAATCTGCGATGGTTTTGGGAACGACGAAAACCCCAAACCCTTCTCCCCCCCAAATTAACAACGATGTAAGAAAATTTTGAAGATTTGAAAGGAAGTGTGAAATCGAGAAAGGGAAGATGAATGATAGTAACTAACCTTAACCTTGGTGGAGGATTTGCAGACGAAGGGAGAGGATGAGATTACAGCGGAAGCCATTATTTCTTCTTCTTCTTATGGCTGTCTGAAAAAAAACCTAATAAAAACGCACGCCTCTTTCTCAATTACATAACAAAACTCACAAATTTATATATAAAGTCTGCGTTGAGCCGTTGACTGATTGCGAGACCGGGAGAGTCTTTAGGTTGGTGACCCTTTGATTTTCCTACTCACGTGATACACCTCTTTCTCTCTTTTCTTCCTCACATCTATCTATCAATATTATTAAAAATACAAATAATTCTTCTTTTAAAGATCAATCAAAATCTTTCCTGAATCATTTTAAAATGATTTTGAAAATTAGTTAATTTAAGTTATAATTCTATTAAATATAATTAGAATTTTAATTTAATTTATTTTTGATTTATAAAAAAAATTAAAATTGTATATAATATTTGGACATAAATTATTTAGAATGACTCTAAATTTTTTATATTATAAACTAGGGTCGGGATATAATTTACGGATAGTTTACATTAAAAATATTGTAATTTTTGTGCTTTATATTGCATAGAAAATTTTTGTTATTGAGTTATTATTTTGTAATTTTACAAATTTTGGAAAGATGGGATTATATGTTTATCATAATTTATTTTGGTTTGGTTATGGATATATCAGATATATAAATTTTGTATTTTTAAGTTATATGATTATTAACACAATAGTGGTTATCAAGAGGTATTATATCCACAGTTACGGTTTAATACAGTACGTCTAGATATGATATTAATGAGTTGTAGATCTTTATATATTGGGATATTGGTGTTGTTGGCAGTGAGTGCCATATCGAATATTTCTGTGTCTATGTTGGATCTTTATCAGGTGACATGGCATATGTAAATCGTAAAGAATTGCAGCGTCAAACATATTTGATATGTTGTGTGGGGTTTAAATGGTTTTGAATCCATGGTCGAAGAGATTTTTCATGCGTGAATCTTTTTCTTGTAACATATTATATATCTTTGTCTGTGTGATAAGCATAAGTTGTTTGTAATTTCTTAATGTTGGTTGATTTTTATAATTTGAATCTATGGTCGAAGAGACTAATCATTCGAAGAGACTAATCGTGATGTTTTCTATAACTTTTAATATCTAAACAGATAAGTTATGTTAAAGTAGAATAATTTTTGAAATTGAAAAATTGAAACAAAGTATAGAAATTAAAACCCATGAAAACTGAGAAGTGTATAGCCTTGTCGGTGTTGTTATTTGTTTAGATCAAGCGCATGAATTTCTTCATCTGATTATAATAGAAGCAACAGATGCATCTGTTTTCTAAGTCATTGATACGACTCTTCAGTGGCATTTAGTGTTGGCCCTGAATATTTTTATACCGGAAGTAATTAAAAAAAAAGGCTTATTGTTGTAGTTAGGAATTGAACACATTACCTATATCTCTATTTTAATTTTTATTAACTTCTAAACTACTTAATATTTTATCAAATATTTTGGGCTATATTTTACATAAACAAAAAGAGGCCCAAAACTTATGCCTTGTGTCCATCCCCTCAGGGCCACTACTGGTGGCATTATAGAATCATATTTTCACGTATAGATTGTTTTTTCTTGTTAAAGACATTTGTGTTTCTTTTTTTGTAATTGGGCTTTGTTGTGATTAAATTGAGTCCATTAATATATCTTATTAACTTATTAAAAACCCAGTTGTTACTAACATTATTTCTGTCTCGTCTCTTTCATAAAGTTTTCCACTGAGTTTTCTAGACAAAGGCAGAGACGGATGTTTATTCACGATGGATATGTGTCTTAACCGGTCCGACGAGGGGGAAAGGCAGTGCATAGACGGAGGCTGTCGGAGCTCGCCGCATTCTTATCTTCACTCGAGCAGAAGAGGAGTAACAATGGTTAGTCCTTCAGGTTTCTTAGTCAGAGTTTTTTTGATATCACTTGGTTTTTGTTCATGAGTGGCGCCATTTGTCTCAGTACCCTAGTGGTTCGCTGAAATCTCTGGTGAAGGATGGTGGTTCCTTTAGTTGAGACCTGTCGCTGTAATCTATTTCCAATAATTAATCTCCCTATTTTGAAGCTTCGACTCATTCTCGTAAACTTTATGTTTTTTGATGGAGATCTTATTTAAGAAGTGAGGTTGTAGGCATGAAGCTTGAGGGTTCTGTTCTTAGGGTCTTCTCACCGGTGATGTATCCGGAATAGTTAAGGGGTAGGTTTGGTGTCGCTGTAGCTCGGGAACTAGAGACGGATACTATCCTGACTCGGTGGTCCCTCAATCGGTTGACATGTTTTTCCGTCGAGCAATTGTAATAACATGAAGCTAATGCCAATCCAATTTATTTTAGACTACAAATCAAATTAAGCCCAAATATTGAAAAAAAAAATCATAGTTCTTAAGAGAGAGACATATGTCAGCTTTTTCTCTTTCTAATTAAAGACATGGCAGAGTCAGGAGGGAGGAAAGCCTACTTTATATAGACCCACCCTACAGGCGGAAAATTAAAATTATTTTATATATTTTTATGAAACATTTGAAAATTATTGTAGATTGAAAATAATATCATAAACAAATAAATATTGAATAGAATTCTGAGTTTATATATTTATTTTTAAGAAACATTTTAGTTTGAATTAAAATGATAGTGACTTTCATTATACTCAGAGAATACAAAATTAGCAAAGATAAATAAGAAAAGAGTAGAAAGACTGTTATATGTTAACATACGGGAAAAATAGGTTTTATAAACAGCCTAAAAATGTAATGGATGTTAAAAGTGTTAGAAGTCTTAAAGAAAAAACATAATAAAATAGAAAATATTTGACGATATTTAAAAACATAAAATAGCTATTTATTGACCCTAATACAACTGTTATACGAAAGCGTTAAGAACAACTCTAATATATTGTTTCTCGGTCATGTGATTAGTCGATCAATAGCCCACGGCTATCTCTTACCTCCATCATAACCGTGTCTCCCGTCATACACTCATCACAGAGGTAAACCTCTGGCTCACACATTTACGTAGCCACCGAGTTATATAGATAGATCATTGCGTAAGTCTAAGCAACAACGGCTTTATCTCCGGCTGCTCTTTGAAAGGCTTTGATGTGAATGATCAGAAAATGTATAAAACAGTTAGTTATTTTATCTTACACATTTCTCCTAGTACCATGGTAGAGATCGTTATTCTATTTCAACTCACTTCTACGCATAACATTCTAGAGCTGAGGTACCTTTATCTCTGTCATTACCACGTTGGCCCCTGCCTCCACCACTTCATGCCGCTTCTCAGGACCCCTCCTTGCTCGTTTTGAATGCCACTAAATATGATAGGATATGATATGAAGAGATTTGACACTTACATTGGAAGGGGCGGCTCATAGAAGGAGTTGCACGTCTTCCAAGTCTTCCTCTCGCGACTCAAACCCGCAAACACATAGATGCCGTGAAACAGTGAGCTAGAGAATCTCGAAACTATTGGTGTAGAGTTTTTAACATTGTCATCATTGTTTGAATGTTGTCTTTTTCTAAACCAATAAGTGAATAAAGTTTTTTTTTTTACAGAAATAATAAGATTTAGATACCTAAGATCACGTCATTGTTAACATCAGAATCATAATTTGAGTCAGGGACCAGGGTTTTATGACACGCCGGGTCTGGTTCCTATTGATGGACTCACCTTAAACATATATCTCTTCCCTTTGATTTTTCTTAACCACAATTCCGAGAATTTTTTTGATTTAGGTTTGCATTTGAAAGATGTGGATGATAATGGTTATTTGTCTTTAAAAGTATTTGCGTGAAGAGGGTAGCAACTTGAGAACATCGCTACATACATAGATCCCACCCGGTTGGTGATAAGATGTCAGTGTAACATTGGAAATGTATTAAGCATGTGCCATGGTCACCACCATTATGAAAGCATAACAAATATTCAAAAGTAATACCGCACGGTCATTTATTTGTACTGTGCTTCAGTTTCTGCAAAGCACAACTCTATTTCAGTTGAATTTTGTAACGTAGAAGAAATTTGCAGCACTTTTGAAATGTGCGTACATAGATACAATGTTATCATGTGCAAAGCATACATGTTACATATGTTGTGTCAGTGATGTTAAATCTGTTTAATGCTCCTGAATTATTAATTTCTTGTAAGCACATTTTACTACATAGAACGTTCATTGTACATAGAAGAGATCATATAGGAATTATATCTTTTTTTGTCCTTATTTAGATGTACTATTTTTAATTTTATTATGAAAATATATGCTGACCATGTGAACCCAATCTTAGTGATCTAATGTGTTGTGATAAATTTATAAGTCATAAATAAGCATTTTATAGATAGTTTTGAAAACATATGAAAAACCAGTAGAGAACTGAAACGTAAAAAAAAGGACACAACATCAACGCATAAGCATTATTCAGAAAGTCATTATCTTCACTAAAGCCATTTGTGCCTTCTTGGACACCTTGGTAGTTGATGTTGCTGGAGACTTTTGGAGGTGAGACCACTTGAAGATATTCCCACAGTTGATGATTTCTCACGATCATTACCACTTACGACCTTTTGGAGGTTAGACCACTTGAAGATGTTTCGACAAATAATGTTATCCCCTGCATTAGTCTCCTTTTCAAA
The DNA here is from genome assembly GCA_932364175.1 of Eruca vesicaria subsp. sativa. Lineage (NCBI taxonomy): Eukaryota > Viridiplantae > Streptophyta > Magnoliopsida > Brassicales > Brassicaceae > Eruca > Eruca vesicaria. Next base: position 29,035 of record CAKOAT010140821.1, on the reverse strand, counting down.
AAAATATGTGTCCCTGATGTTGACAACACCTTATATGGTTAACAACTCAGAAGTAGAGGCTTGAAGATCTACCAAACTCCTTCCTACCTTTCATTGGCAATTTCTCTGGTAGGATTAACTTATACTGCTTGCAACAAAATATCTGGAAAGGAATAAAGTTCTCTCAAGCAAATTATTGGTTGGAAAGTCTATTTTATTCATTTTACTTACATCGAGTCGCTGCATAAAAACAGACGTTTGTAAGACTGTTCTTTTCCTCTAAACATTATGTACCATCAGTTTTGATGAAGCATATTCGTAGTCCTCCTCACAAATATGAAAGCAAAAGAAAGAGAAAGACTATATAGAGCTGGAGGAAGGAAAGAAGCAGCTCTTAGTTAACATTAAAGCACATAGAAAGAAGATAAGTAGTATAACAAAATGATAAGAAAAAGCAAAAAATGCGAACACAAATATTGCACCTTGTAAGAGTCATGAGAACAATTTCATGATCTATCGCATCTCGACCTTATAAACCTACTCACGATCTGTTTTATTATCTTGTGTAAAAACTCGTTTTAAGAAAATTCACTCAATTTGTCATGAATTCTTCAACATGCTTATGCACAACTCTCCCTGAAGCTTCACTTTAATAAACATACACGGAGAGAGGAAGAAAACAAAAAATAGGGCTGGAAAATTACCAAGGATGAAATGAAAGCTTGAACAATGTTTCTAAAGTGTGAACTCTCTTGTTTCTCTGCTGTGTTCTAGTGTTTGGTGTGCAGAGTGTAGATGCAGGTCTATATCCAGAATTAATGTGAAATATCTTATCCGGCTATATTGACGAACAGAAAGTAGGAGCAATACCTGGGGTTGTGTGTTCGTGTTGGCTAGACCATTCACTTGGTTACTGGTTCGGTTACCTCATTGATAGAGGACGCATCACTGAATCAAATCAGTAGGGAGGATTCCGACAGCCTGTTCTGATTACACCATGTGACATAAAAACCGGTGATGGAATAAGGCCTGCAAGTTGCAAGCCAGTTAACATTAAAGGTGGCCGATAGAAAGGTTGCCTGAAACACATTTTGAAAGGAAGAATAATAAAAAACAGTTTCTAATTAATCATCTAAAACTTAATCTATACAGATATGAGTTTAAGAACACTTTGAACATTAGCTTGAAACTTCTAAGAACATGAATTTAATAACACATTTCTAAATAAGTTTTCTGAGTTGAGAGGATTATGTTCAAAGAAAGAAGGCTTACCTTTTATAGGAGTAGAGCCACCGCCTTGCAAAGGGATAAGATGCATTTAGTGCCAGATCATGGTCCATTTCTGTTTGAACATATTCTTCACTCGGAATCTCCATTCTCAAGCAAATTATTTCTCCTTGACGACAAACCCTTATGAGATATTGAAGTCATCCGCTCAAGAAAGAAATGATCTTTAGTTGTTGATAAACTCTGTCTCTTCTTCCCCACTTCCATAGTAACCTCTTGTCACGTGGGATTTCTCCCTTTTTAACAAATGTTTCAGTTTCCTCATGGAGTCAAAGAGGATTTCATGGTGTCAAAGTTTCAATTGTTGCTGAGAAGTAATAACAAATTCGTTGAGCTCAGATATTTTGAGAGGCTTGATCTTCAAGTCGGCATTCCGAATCGACGGGTTGATGAAGATTGCGATGAATTAGAAGAAGAAAGTGATGAACTTCACACAATTAGAGTCGCTGATTTATAGAATTGTTACGTTACAAAGAGTTCAAGTTAACTGGAGAAGGAGGCTAGGTCACGGGAGGAAGATGAAGTGTGTTAGTGAATCAATGGGCTTCTTCTAGACATGTTACTGGCCCATATTGAACATAAAGCCCTTGTTTCTTTGACGAAGCCCAATGAATTAAAGTTTGACGTGTCACTTTCTGGTGTTTCTAATTAGTGACGTGCCTTTCTTATGAAAGAGAGAAGTCTACTTTATATAATTAGATATAGCACATTGGGGTCAAAGTGATTAAAATGTTTCATAAAAAAAGTAAACATAGACTTTATAATTTTAATGTTTATAGAATCTTTAATTATATTACATATGATATGATGATCAACTATCTGCAACAATATTGATAAACAACTCGATAGATAATGCTATCTCCAAAATATTTGATCGACAGACGGTTCTGCATGTACGACATTCTCGATATACATGTTCTCCACAGCAGATAATAACAACGCATAAAAATTGCATGTTCTGGGATTCGAACTCTAGACATGTGTGTAGAAACTTTTAAAAACTAACCAATAGCTTATGGTGCTTCCGCAACTAGTGTATATGACACTGGATAAACCAACTCAAACCAACTTATATCCATATGAACCAATACTCTTATGGATTATATAAATAAACCCAATCCATGTAATTAATGATTTGGATCGATCTATAACTTATTTAAATTAATAGATTAATGGTTTTAATGAGTCGACTCGCTGTTAAATATTATCATTACTAGATATTTTGGCCGTGCTACGCGCGGCTAGTCTTTTAAATAAAACTTTTGATTATATTGTATATATATAAAATATATTTTATAATTAAAACAGAAAAATAACGATTGAAAAAATTGTTGGTTAATTCAAGCAAGAGTTTCATAAGTAATAATAATAAAGAACAATTTTGTTTTTCAGAAAATATAGATTTTCTAGTTTTTTAAACAGAACCCTCTTTTTTTTTTTAGTATAAATAACTTATATAATAATTACTAAAATGTTTTAATCTATATTTTTATATTTTCTATCTTTAAAATAGACAATAATGACTATCAGAATCTAAAAGTAACTATATAAAATGAATTGACTTTTATCTAAATTTAAAATGATATTATATAAATTTAAGAATATATATATATATATATATATTTGTTGTTATAAATAATGTTTATTTATTGTATTTATTTATAAATTGGATGATATTAATTTATCATTTCCATCAATGTTTTAAATACCAAACCGAACATTGACTTGACATTGCAATTAGGTCAATGGGCACGGATCCAATTGGATTGTAAATTTAATTAATTTTAAATTAAGTATCTATATATATATTTATATACATATGTATAACTATAAAACTATTTTTATAAGATTTTTCATCATTGTTTGAAGCTAAAGCTAAAATGAGATGGAAATAAAATGAAAACTTCAAAATAATATAAAATATAATGAAAAATAATTTATTTAAATAGATTATGTACCTTGACCGTAGCTCATGTGATAGTGGAGGTATCACTGTGAACCAATGATTTTGTTCCTGTGGACACCAATGAGAAAGACGAAGTTCCTGCTCCTTTTATAACCTTGCTGTATCGTCCAAGCCATTAAGGTATACTCTACCCCAAGCCAGCTTGTAAGGTATAAACACTTAATCCCTATATAACCTCTCTTCCCTTAGATTTTGCCTGGTTTTAAGCTAATGGGTGTGTTTGTTACAGGTAGTGGACGATGTGGAGAAATGATCATTTGACATAATAAAATGTATTAGGAGATGTTTACATAATTGTGGTAGTATGGATTCATGAAACCGTGGAACAACCACCGATTACATCATCTCTTTGCTCCTTGCATATAAACCCTTTTGGCAACATCAGAGAATGGAGTTGTTTTGTTTTACTAAATAATATATTCATGAAAGTTATTTTCTGCAGTGTACCAAATTGAACCAAAGGGTTGGCCATACAACCAAAGACAGAGGTCTAAGTTTATTTTGATGGCTTGGTTGATGTCTTTAAATTGAATTTGAATATATTCATGATAGAAACAAACCTGTTAGACTATTGCTTATGTAAGTAAAAAATAACAGATTTTGGCAAAAAGGTGTATCACTAAGAATGGCTTATTCAATCAGTTGTAAAAAGAAAGTGGAAAGATTTTTTTCCTTTTGTAAAAGATGGTGAAACCTTGGTAGGAAGGAAGTGTATATTCTTGAAATTGGAGTGTTGTGTGGTATATTGACGGGTGAACTACAACAGGAGCTTCTACTTGCATTGTTAAGTCTTTAAACTGAAGAGCTATTATTGGTTTTGATAGCATCACAGCTACGCTTAACCGCCTTTCATTTTCAAGCGACTCTTGTGATGTGTAATTCCTATATGCCTCATCTTCCAAAGGATTTGTTACTACCGCAGGGCTCACAGGCCTCACCCTGCAAGATTTCAATATAGATTCCTTGTAATAGACGGTGTCCACTATAGTTTGACATAAGTAGAAGTAGAAGTAGAAGCAGAGGCATTCACCCGCAGTGGATGTGGCAAGAGTACTTGAGGAGGTTTGGGTTGTATTTTGTGTTGCCTCTGCCATTATTTGACATTATTGATGAGCGACATTTTAATTGTTGGTCCCATCCATTTTCTGAGTTTGGTCTCTGATTCTGAGGTAGCATCAGTTAGATCATAGTTAGATATCAAAACATGAAATAAGTTATACTCAGAATATATAATTCAGGTGCTAAAGTTAGGCCAATAAGCAAAGAACTCACCATCTGATCTTATTTGGATGTTGTAGATATTTGCAGAAACAGCACTATCAACTTCACGAACTTTAACCTCCATCAAATCCTGAGGGTGAGACAGAGTAGTTCCGAATCCAAATGTGTCCAAGAAACCTAAAGCTCTTTCCCTTTTTAGCTTTGGAACTGCAGTGATATTCTGTTCACAACCAACAAAACCAATTTTACTCAAAGCAGTAACATAAAAGAAGATTAAGACACATGTTTCATCATCTCATTCTCCAAGAGTGTAGGAAGAATTGTTTTTGTTGTTAATGTCTCTACAATCATCCTCCTTCTGACAATTCACAGTCTGAGTATCTTACCATGTAACTCCTTGACAGCTCTGTATGTAGAAAGACTCTTGTGAGCTTCAAAACCCATTCCAAAAACAAAACCTTTTACAATCAGCAAAAACCTGTAGGATCTTTGACATGTTTTGCTTCAGAGGAAAAGCTTTATCTCAGCATCATAAGCTCTGTCATGTGTGACTGAGTTTGCTTAGTCACATGTGTGAAAAGCTTGATCCCTACATAACACATTGTCTTTCAATAACTCACCAGATTACAAAGGTCATGTCTTCAAAACCCGTTGCACATAAATTCTTAACCTTTTTCTTTATTTAAGAATGGGTAATCACTAAACATTAAAACAAATGTGTGAAATGAAGAGATGGTACCTGGAGAGACATAGGTTGAAGCAGATCGATGGTTCTGCCACTGGGCAGAGTCAACAACGTGAGAAGTAAATCTCACATCAACAGCATAACCTAACCTGAAAATTAAACAAATCCTAGAGTGTTATCAACTATTTTTCAATTCTCTATTTCAAATCACAATCAAATTATAGAGAAATCACACTGATCTCTGTTATACCTCACCAAAGACACCATTTCCAACAACAGTCAAAAGCTCAAAGTCATCAATCCCTATCTTACGTATCTGAACCCTCATATACAGAGTCTCTCATCGAGCAAGACTCCTCATTATCTCGTCTTGTTCCTCTGAAACTCTCTGCGTCTGCAAAATCAAATCAAACAATAATAACACAAATCAAATCCTCAAGTCAAGCAAAAGTCAACCCTATTCAAAAACTAAATCTGATCCAAAATTGAAGCTTTTTACGAACCTTTCCATACGTTTGTGCAAGCCTTGCAAGTAATTCTTGTAATGATTCTCGATTAATTGCTTCGCGGCAGCTGCTTTCTGACGCGTCACCGGAGACGAAACAGCAGAAGCGGACTCCAATTCGAATCCTCGATCAGGTTCGGCGTTTACACGGCCGACACGAACGGTTCCATCGGCACCTCCGTCTATTTCTGAAGCAGATCGGCATAGAGAAAAAAAGAATTGGTGAACGTAGAGAAATGGAAGAAGAAGAGTGAGATGTTTTAAGAGATATGTTGAGGATAATAATGAAGAAAAAGAGTGATGGAGGAGAGATCTAAATGAGCTGTTGAGAAGATGAATCGGCAAGTCTTTTACAAAATTATTATGATGGTTTGTACTTCGCAGAAAGGGGAAAGGGGAGATGGGCTTCACAGTCAATTCAAAAACGTTGTCAGGCCGGAGAAAATTAAAGCCCAAATGACGAAGACAGGCTGCTGACGTGGTAAAAATCTGAACTCTTATTGGCCGATTATTTATGTCGACGTGGACAGGCTGAAATCCTCTCATTATGGCCTTTTAATTATAGTAGATTACAAATCAATTAAAATAAAATAAATAACTCATTTAAATTTTCAAATAAAATATCATTAATATTGTTTTAAAATATGATTATACAAATCTAAAAGTAAAAAAAACTTATAAAGTTATAAAACATAAAATAAAACAGAGTATTTTATCAAACCATTGCTATAAAGTATGTGAATGGACCAAATGGATTTCTTTTCTTTTTACTTGCAATGGTAGATGACTTTGAATAAACCAAATGCACCTCTTCAAAACCAAGGGAACACAATGAAGTTCGAACAAAAGCACTCAGTGTATAACCTAGCCAAACCCCAAACCCCAATACTTTATACAAGATGAAAACCAAACCACTACTGAACTCAATAAATATTTTACACAAGATGAAAATGAAAAAAAAATACTGAATTGAACAAACAATTTACACAAGATGAAAACAAAACCAATACTAAACTAAACAAACACTTTACACAAGATAAAAAAGAAACCAATACTAAACTCAAGAAACACTTTATACAAGATGAAAACGAAACTATTACCAAAAGTCAGCTTAATCACACAAAAGCAGAGTGACATATAAGACCCAAACTCAAGTGGAGAAATAACAATAACCTTTGTTCAATGTCTCCTTGTGTATTTTTAGTTCCTCAAAGCCTGGGAATTCTCTTTGAGTGTCTGTGATGATGTATCGTTGGCTGCTTCTAGATTCTTCTACTTCATTTGGACCTGATCGAATAATAACCATCTCACCTTCGCCATTATCTACAATACATTTGTAGAGTTAACATACATCTCAATTCGCATCAACACCATGTATTCAAGAACGTGTACATAATAAGCCTGAACATTACTATGAAACAATCTATTTAGATATTAGCTTATAATCTGAGAACCAATACTAAATGAAATTTCAGAAGCCACATTAGTTATAGGAATGCTAAGCACGTCCATTGTGATATATGTCAAAGCGCCAAAACGATATTTATTATCTTTCCAATACTGTAAAACATTCAAATTAGGATGACTCCTCATATCTAAATTTGGATCCTCCAAATATATATCCAAAACTGACTTTTCTTCTTCCATATAGTTTGGAACATCATCTAAATCGAACAGATCATGTATCATTCAAAGAGAAGAGATTGATGATCATTTGAAACTTAAACGAATGATTATCTAATGAACAAACATAAGTTAAAAACTAAAACAGAACTTACATAATGTACATCCAAGTTCCCTCTTCTTCATTTAGCAACACGAGAGTCTACCCTTGTAGAGTTCACAACATGAGTTAAAGGATATTTTTTTCCTATACTCTTCAAAAATCTTATAAAACTTATCCGTAAGGTGTTTAATCTTTTATTTTGAAGTGAAAGGATCAAGTCCATCATAACAATGCTTCAAAATTCTAAATTTCATCCTAGGATCAAAGACAGCCCCCATTACTACAATACACTATATTGCTCCCAATATTTATCAAACTTTTTCTCATCTTAGAAATCATCTCTCTAATGATGTTATCTTCATTGCCCCTCTTCACTTCCAACAAACATTGAATCTTCTAGCTATGCCCAAAGTATAAATTAGATGTAGAATAAACTATCCCAGACATTAGCGTGGTAATACAATAAAAAGGCATCAAAATCTCATGGATAACTTTGCTCTTTTCCATAATTGACCTGAGGGACAATGTATGTAGCTTTTATCAACCACTTTGAATCTATTTAAAGCACTCTCACACTTCAAAGATTTATCAAGTATTAAATAAGTTGAATTCCATCTATGCTGAACATCCAAAGACAAGACAACTTTTTTATCACCTTTTATTCAATATGAAAGTGCAATCCCTCTAGCTGTTGAAGCTTTGAAATACTTATAGTATCTCAAATCTTAGACAATGTGTAACTAATAACATCTAAATAATCTTGTACTATAAGAATGAAGATGTAAGAAATGCACCGACGTGAAAAGTTCTCCTTTACACAACAGATTATTATCTAAATTTAGCCAATCCTTCAAAATTTCTTCCATACATTCGTGCAAAAATGACTTGTTAGTATGCTTTCAGACAGACACAAGAGATGGACTAAGTCCATGAACTTAAGTCAAAGGAAAAATATACATACAAGAAAAACAATACTTTTACAAATGAGACATCAGTTCATCACAGTCAATGGCAGACACCAAAAAGTACTAGTTAACATTATTCAGTAAAATCTCATTAGAGTTACTATCACTGATTTCTACTTTCCAATAGACATCTCAATCAAAACCCATAAACTTCTAATTAAGTAGAATTTCAAACCAACATGAAGAACTGATAAAATGAAAGAGAACCCCACCTCAGATTATGCCTCTCTGAAGCTGAGATCCCTCTAACGATATCATGAAGAATCGATTCAAGTAAATCCAGATAGATATAACTTGGATTCAAACTCTCAATAACATTCTCATCAGCATATAAATCGAACAAAGTTGAATTAAAAACTCAATCATAAGAATCGATTGAAGTAAAACAACAAAAACTCCAAAACACCCAAAGCTAATATACAAACAAACCTAAAATTAGATTATGAGAAACAAATGATTCAAATGATGATGGAGCTATCTTGAAGCACTCTACAAACCCAGATAGATCAAACTTTTGGATTCATAGTATTTCGGATCTGAAATCGTTCGATGAAGAAGATGAACTCTTTTTTTATTAAGTTTGACTAAAATGGTTTGGATTGAGTTATCCATTTACTCATTTTAGTCCAAACCATTTGAACCAACTTATGAAACTCACTAATCTATGAAGTCCATTTATCCACTAACATCCAATTTTATGACCCATTAATATCCATGGATTGAACTTGTTTAGATTGATCCACTATTTTAAACCAATTTTGACACCTCTATATATGTTTTTTTTGGACAAACATACTTTTCATTTCACACTAGAGTTTAGTCTCCAACAATGGAGTTCATTACAGACCTTGTAAGAGAAATGAAACTAAAGAACATTACATCAAAGAGAGGTACAAAGTGATAGATAACAAACGTGAAACCGAACAGTTCAGATAAAACCGCCAAGGATCGGACGTTTGAGAAGACAGCGCATGAAACCGCGCGATAAACAGCAAAGGCTTCAGCCATAAGTGCTGATGATACATGATTGCGAGACTCGCAGAGATTTTGTAGGGAGATGGTATTCTCACCCGAGAAGATGACTCCAATGTCACAGTGCCAAGACTTAGCATCCCAAACTGCATCCTCATTACAGAGATGTCCTCGTATCCCCACAACACAAAGAATAGCAGAGGCGATGTGATACCAAGATGTTGAGCCCTTGAACACTACAAAGAGTGAATCATCTGTTGACAGTGCTACACATGAGCAACAACAATATAAAACCAATGGTGATAGGAGAGTTGAGTTTGGTTTCAACGTAGTGGTTATAATCAACCTCTGAACCCACCATGTATCTGAAAATCTGCAAACTAACATTGAGTATTCCACTCTAGGCGAGGTTAAGGCAGAAAAGAAGAAGCTTCGAGATGGTGAACAAGACGTCTTTAGGGCGGTGGTGAGGCTCGTGCTTAGAACAGGGAGGAGATGCGCCGGAGAGAGACCTTCATTATGGTGGTGGAGATGGCTGTGCGGCTGCCTCGGACTTCGTGTCGGAGAGAGAACCAGCTAGGGCGAACTCCCACATTGTCATGTTTGCATACACCTCTATATATGTAGGGTTTATATTTAAGGAGTGGGGTTTTTGGGTGAAGAGTCTAGGATTCTAAGGTATAAATAAAAAATATAATCTAAATATAAATTTTAAAATAGTTTCAATTTTTTTTCGAATTTCAAAATAAAATTTTGGAAAAAAATTAAAAAACATTTATAGAAGTTTGATTTCAAAAACATATAGTTCGAGAAGTATAAGTTTTTTATTTAACAATATATATATATATATATATATATATATATATATATATAAGTATAAAGTAAGCATAGAAAGGCTTTTGCTCTTTAATGAAAATATTTTTGGTTATTTTCTCATTGTGATTTATTTTGGTAAAAAACTTAACATGTAATATTAGTTCCACAGTGATCACTCAGATCAAAGATCTTTGACACAATAGCTATGATCATTTCCAGTTGAGCTGAACGAATGTTTGTCCTTTTCAAGACCAGCTATTGTGTATGCAGTAAATAAGATTTCAAAGTACATGAACCAATCCACATCATATCACTTTTAAGTAAACAATCAAATAATTATCTATCTTCCAGGAACAATTACACATGTTCCGATTTTCTTAGCTCATATTCATATTCAAAGACATAAATTTTAGATGTAAAACGGAAAATATGGTTTGATGATTATGTTTCAGCCAATGTTTATAGAAATCATCAAGAAAGTTATCCTATATCATGGTCCTTAAGAAGAAAATTGAAGATGCATGTCGTTAGTATGAAGTAAAATATCAGTTAGTGGCAAGTGCACGCCGTATACTTTCTTTGCTTACAGCTTTTAATTTCAATATCACCGCACGGGTAGTATATTTTGTCAGTGTTGATGTAACATCAATGTGTACGCATCCTATTTTCATTCATGGATATTGCACTTGCTTATCACTTTACATGTGATTACATTTAGAACATTTTACTTTATGCTTCACATGTGTCTACAAAAGATCAACTAGTGGGTACACTTACAGAACGACTACCACATCAATCTTCATAAACATATGCGGATTGGAAAAATCAGAGAAAACTTCATTGCCAGAATTTAAAGATAAAAGGTAAATAAGTGAAGATGGCTGGTAAACTTATAAGATTTGTATTTTTAGCTATATGTAAGCAATAAAAACTGTTTACGAAAAATGTGCATGATCATGCCAATAGCCAAAAGTTCTTATGGGTCTTGGTGTTAAGAACATAGCCTCCATTTTGACCTTTCTTCTGTACGCCAACACAAGTGCATTTGCTGTTCTCGATCAGATATTCCGCTGTATCTATTCCTTTTGATCCTATTAGAGAGCCGCCAGGCCGCCTAGATCTGTTAATGCAAGCCATCTGGGTGTCATTCTTTGTTCAAGGAAATCTTGAGCTCAAAACTTAAAAATGTGTTTGGTATTTTAAAACAAAATATATGTACAGCTGCATATTTTTTTCTCCCAAGCTTGTGGCCGTCTCATGTTTTACGATTTTCAAATATGTAACAATTCATGATTCTTATTAAACTGATCATCAGTAGAGATAGAGAGCATACCCTAGAAGGGAGGATGAAATTGTTCTGCGTTGGCCAATGATGATAACTTCAACCCCAAGTTTGTCTCCATGAAGAAGAATAGCTGTAGCTTTGACGCCGTCCATGGTTATACACTCTGTGTGAACACGCACCTTCGGTTGAGCAATTTCACATATCCTTTTCATCTGTTCAAGGAAATTCCCTTCTGCTTGACCAATCTCAGAGGCCAAAGATGAAGTTGTGTTTGTAATATTAACGTTAGCATTAGCCCCCGGTGAGGAGGCATTGTTGCTCGAAGAGGAGGAGGAGCTTGGTAATCTTAAAAAACTTGAAAATGCATTTTTCCATGAGCCACCATTGTTTTCAACATGGACGAGGATGAGCTCATCTTGCTCGAGCACCGCGTGTGAAAGAGCGTATTGAAGAGCAGCTGCAGATTCACGGGTCGGGTCAGCGATCACCATGATCTTGCGTGATTGTGGTGTTGAGGGTGGTCCTCTACGACTGTCTCCCATGTCCTTTGTATCTTCTAACTTTTTTTTTCCTCTGCCTATAGCATCACCATTTTTGATGTCATTGTCTTGTTTTTTTTTTTTTATCTTATTCCAAATGTGTGTTTTGTTTTCTTTGGATCAGTGAAATTCAGCGTATCGTTAATTAATGATTTGTTGTCACAGGTTCTGTTATCTCTGAAAAAAACATATGAAGGATCAAAGACATAACTATTTTTTTCTGTATGTTTCTTTCTTTGGGAGGCTACAATTAGAAAAAGGTGGGAGAGAAAGAGAGAGAGAGAAAAACATAATTGTGGTTGTCGTAGTTGGTGTTGCTATTTTTGAGGAATACGTCACATTTTTAGTTAATTTTAGACGTTAACTTCTAACACAACAACACATCCAAATCCTGCAATCAATTAAATTACATTTATTGATTGTTTCTGCTAAAAATTCTCAAGATGCTATGTCTCCAAATTCAGTTTCGATTGGGCCATCAAAACCAAATATTCTTTTGACGATCAAGCTAAAAACAAATGTTTTACAAAATTGGACTTAAGTGAAAACTTTCAATTAAGGCTCCACCAAATTTAGCTTCATTTGAGACATAAGAAAAATATTCTTGTGACAATCAAGTGAAAAACAAATCAACACATAATAAGACAATAGTCTCTCTAGTGGTTGACATCTCAACTTTTAAAAATTTTACATGTCAATAAATAAAAAAGTTAAAAGCTAATGAACATTCTAAAGTTACACATATGATTTATAAAATAACACTTAAGCGTATATTCACGGATCGTGAGCTGCTACCTCTAGCCTTTACTTTGCTGGCTAAGATCATGTTGTTGACGTAAGAGATCTTGATGTGTCATTGCAACAGTCACACTGAGTCTGCTAACAATGGTGGATGCGATTTGTGAAAGAATCTGAAGTGTCTAGAACAAAACAAAAATAAGAGATGAGTCTCTTAAAGAGAGAATAAATATTCTATATCACAATCTATGTGACTGTGATCACTACAAACTTAAGGAACAAAAACTTCACTTTTTTTAATAGAAGAAAAATCTGAACTTATTGATTTACATCACAACGACAAGGGTTTAAATAGGATATTAAACATTACAAGTGAACAATTGCATTTCTTTAATGAATGAAGATAGTTGTCTCCTCAGTGGAGATTGTTGATGTTCCATACTTTTGAGATCTCTTCTATACCACTTTGCGCCTAACTTAGATGTCTTCCTCCAATTTATTTCTGCGAAGGTATCTCTCAGTGTTAACATGATACTCCTCGTGAAACCGTCTGAACTGGAGATAAAAAAAAAATCCTTATTTGATATCAACCAAAAGAAAGCACTAGGACTAGATGGCATGAAGAGAAAATTATACACGAATTCTGGTGTAAAATGCGCCAAGACATTATTAGATCAGTGAAAGACTAAACCAGACGAATATTTTCCTTATCCCCAAAAAGAATAAGCTTGGAGAGATGGGAAAGTTCAAGCCTATCAGTCTTTGCAATGGAGTTACAAGATTATTTCTAAACCACTTTGCAAGAGACTCAAGAGGGTCATGCCGAGCCTAATCTTGGAGACACAATTTAGCTTGTGGCAAGACGTTTGGCTACAAATAATATTCTGCTGGCACAAGAAAATTTTCACACCCTATGGACTAATGTGAGATGTAAGGAATAATTTATGGCTATGAAAACAAACATGAACAAAACCTACGACATAGTGGAATAAAGTTTATTGAAGCTTTGATGTTGAAGATGGGTCTCATACCAAGTTCTAATAAGTGGAGAGGCAAGAGGGAAAATCTTACCAAGGAGGGATCTACGGCAAGGAGACCCTTTATCTCTATTTTATTTAGCTTGTGCACGAAGGCACTAATCTTTGTCCTAAACCGAGCAGAAGCTGATAAAAGGATTTTGGGACTTCGTTTTAGGGCGAGTCCCAGGATCGCTCATGTCTTTTTAGTAGATAATAGCCTCTTTTTTTGTAGGGCGGAAGTTAGCCAATGTACAAAGATTATGAGCATCCTAGATATCTACGGGAAAACATCCGGCCAAAGAATAAATGTGGCAAAATCTTTTAGCATCTTTGGAAACAGAGTTGATCACTCCTTGAAATATGATATCAAAACTGTCCTTGCCATTTTAAATGAAAAAGACATGGGATTGTACTTGATTTGCCCAAAATTTATTTGGGGAAACTGTTTTTTTTAGACCAAATAGGTTTGAACATTGTCCCTTTAGTGTAAATTATATTTTGTACCAATTTTGACTCTAATGCCCTTTATTTATTTCTCAAATTATTAAAAAAATAGATTTATGAAGCAAATTTTTTTTTTTTAAATAGTACAAAATGATGAAACCCCTATATCTATATAGTGATATTTTTTTCCTGTTTTGAAAATGTATAAATAATAATTTCAAATATTATTCTACCGAAATTAGAATCCGTATACTACGGATTAGAATACGGAATCCACTTTTTTCACTATTTCTACGAACTGCAGAATATGTTTTCTACGGAGATAACACAAATCTAAAATAGTTTGGAATACACATTCCACGCTTATCATAGAGTTCTAATAAAAGTAGAAATTGAAATCTAAACTTTTACTTAAATCTAAAACCAGTAGAAATCAGAATCTACATTCTCACAACGTTCTAATACATGTAGAAACTGATTTCATATCTTTTTACACATTTCTACCTTTAGTAGAATCTGAATTCTACGGATAAATATTATTAGATCCGAAAATATAGCAAGAATATATTAGGAAATATTCTGTTTCCATATTTAAAATTCAATTTTATTTATAAAAAAAAAATTCAAAGGTAAAAAACGTTTTTTAAAAAGGAAGATTGAGCTCAACGATCACTCTGCTCCATCATACTCTTGTCCAAAAAACGGTGTTAGAAGATTGCTTGATCATCACGGAAGTAGCAGTAAGACATCTGGTACCGAGGGATACGTCTACTTGATGGCTAAGGATCAGCATGGATGCAGATCCTTGCAGAGGATCCTTTGAAGAAGATAGAATTTCTCTACATACTATGATCATTTTCAGCGAGATGATCCCTCATGCTGCTGAGCTTATGATAAATCCTTTTGGAAATTACTTGATGCAGAAGATATTAGATGTTTGCAATGAAGAACATAAAACAATGATCATACTCGTTGTTACTCAAGAACCAGGTCTGCTTGTCTGGATCTCACTCAACGCTTACAGGTAAGAAATCACTGCATAATCCTGTTTACTTATATAAATCAACTTAATGTTGAGTTTAGGGCTGTGTCTGATTGTTTTGTGTTGTGTGTGTTTTAAGTACTCGACTTGTACATAAGTTAGTAGAAACAATCAAAACCATGAAGCAGATTTTTCTGGTAAAGCCAGCTTTGAGACATGGTTTTCTTAACCTAGTTAGGGATGTGAATGGTAATCATGTAATTCAGCGTTGCTTGCACTGCCTTAGTACACAAGATAACAAGGTAAATGACACAAATACCTTTTCATTTTTATTAGATAAAAAACTTATTATTTCTCCTTCCTCTGTTTTTAGTTCATCAATGAAGATGCTACATTGATATGGCTACACATCAAGATGGATGCTGCGTGTTACCAAAATGTATTTCTTATTCCACTGGACAACAACGAGAGAAGCTCATAGCCGAAGTCTCTAGAAACAGTCTCTTCCTTTCTAAAGACCCTTGTGGATAATAAACAGTATCTTATGACACAAGAATCAAAGCCTCTGAGTCTGAGAGAGAAGGCTTAGTGACCTTAAGCTCACCAGTCACTAATGAAAACAGTCTTGAGAGGTCTGTTCCACAATGATCTTGCGTTCTGAGCTCTTTCATCTCCCAGAAACTCTGCAAAATCGTTGAACTGTCGAATCTTCTCTGACGGCTTAAACGTTGGCACTGCTGCTATACTCGTCACCACATCTAACCCTGTACAGAGATTTTTATTTCTTGAAATTAAATTCAACATTAATATAATGTCAAAGAAAGTTACCTTCAAGCACAGTTCCAAAGACAATGTTGCCACCGTCAAGCTGCGGACAAGGACCATGTCCTGTAGTGATCAAGAACTCGACATTCCTGTACTCAGGATCGAGTCTGGTTTCATCATCATCGTTGTTTTCAGACAAGCAGAGAGAGACTAGTCCAGGACGAGCGTGAGGGATAAGGAAAGACTTGGAATTAATATTCGAGGCAAATTCTTCCGGAGAGGACCAACCTCCGTCGTGTCTCGCCGTAGTCCCTGTCTTCCGGCGAGGAAAAACTGGCCGGGGAAGATTTTTTGGATGGGAGTGTTTTTGTAAGAGGTAGAAGGGGAAGTGCACATGAGTTTGAAAGTGGAGACAGTGAGGGGAACATGACGGCCATATAGTCCGAGAAAGACGCGGTTGAGAGGAGTGGCGTCGGAGGAGCAAGGTGTGGTGGGGGAGAGTGTGGCGAGGGATCGGAGCGGAAGTAAGTGGGACAGAGGGAGAAATCGAGGAAGACGCGATCGGCGATTGTTACGTCTGGGGAAGGAATCTGAGGGGAAAGGGATACGGTGGCTATTGTGGTGGAGAGGAGGAGGTTAAGACGGGTAATCTTTTTAAAATTATATTATATTTAATTATTAAAAAAATAATTTGTTATAATTATAATTAACCTAATTACGAATTAATAATTAAAACAGTATAATTTAAGGGTAGTATTGTCATTTAGAAAATGTTTAGTCTATTGGGACAATAAGTGAATGAATTTAACCTAAGGGGACAATGTCCAAACCTATTTAGCTTAAGAAAACTATTTTCTCAATTTATTTTTGATCAAAGATGAAAGTTTCTGCTTCATACATGATCTACATGACGAGCATGCCAATACATGGTCATCACTACTCTTATCAAAAGGAGGGAAAGAAGTCCAAGTAAAATTTGTGCACAAGTAATACCAACTTTTGTGACGGCATATTTTCTACTCCCACAAGGCATTATCGATAAAGAGGTAAGATTTCAAATTTTTGGTGGAATTCAAACAAAACAATAGAGGCCTACACTTGATTGTTTGGATGAAATCTGTACCTCTAAGGATTTGGGGCACTGGGTTTTTGTGATCATCATGACTTTAATATAATGCTTTTTGCATAAACAACTGTGGAGTTAAATTCAATTTATATCGTCCTTATTAACCCGTGTCCAGAAGAGAAAATCTATAATCATGCTTCCCCTTGAGAAGACCAAAAAGTGTATCCACCATCATTTGGATAACGTAGTATCATGGTTGGAAAACAATTACTCAAGTCAGGTTTGTATAAAACCGCTGAATTGGGGTGAGATACTAGGATATGGAGTGATCATTGGGTTCGAAACTCAGTTGTTTGCCCGTCTAGAGCCCCATACCATTTAATCTACAAATATCCAACTTAGTCATTTATTAGAAAGGATACTAAAGAAGGAGACCTATAGCTTTTATGTGATTTTTTTCACCTTAAGGATATATATACTTTTGATCCTTGCATTGAGATCTTCTTGTTGGCTATCCTTAAATGGATATATATGGAACCTTACATAATTGAGAATATACTTAGTTAAATTTCCATATAAACTATTTAGATTAACCAAATTGGAAATATATTCAGTTAAATCTTTAATAAAATATATTCATCGTTTTAATTATATATATATTTATGACAATAGCAATTTATTGTCATCTCAGAAAACTTATTTTTTCATTATTCGTTTATTATTAATAAAGATGCAAAATTAAAAATAATTTTTGTTTAAATCTTATTTATATCAATGTGTGGCGGCGGCTCTACAATTTTTTTAGACGAAAATCTTAACCTAATATCTTTATTATAAATTGTGGTTGTGTTTGTTTGTTTGGCAATACCAAACAAACACACAACCAAAGTTTTCAGATCTAGGACTGGGCTCAAGATCTAATATTTGCAGATCTTGGATTTTGATTTCAAATTAAAGGTAAACTATTGGGTGGGGTTTTTCCTGCCTGATTTTAGTTCTGTAATAACAGTTTGAATTCATATCTATCAGTGTAGTTCTTTTATTAAAGTTTGAGAAAACAAACGATGAATCTCTGTAGGGGAAGATCTCGAATAGAGAGGCTGGCGCAAGCTTCTTCTAGCTTGAAATCAAGAAACCCATTTCCCTTAAAGAACTCGTCAACCGTTTTCTCTGTACTTTACCCTTCTCGTTGAAAAGGAGAGATGACTTCCAACATTCAACCCACACTAATCCCAAAGCCCGAGCCAGTCACTGATTCCTACCCACTGCCTCCGCTTCCATCCTCTTCCAACCTCGAAGCTAACTTGAACACAGAGTACAACAATGTCGCAGAGACGGTTCTCTCAGCGTTGGCACAACGCCCCGAGAGGCACGACGTGCTCGATTCTCTAACCGGCGCAATAGTACCGGTTAAGGAGGAAGAAGAACCGATGCCGGTTAGTTACTCACTCGATGAGCCTTCACCGTCCCTCGTGACGCGAAGGCCCAAGCCGCAGGAGCGCTCTTCGGAGCTTGTGAGGATCACTGATGTTGGACCCGAAGGAGAGAGACAGTTCCGAGAAGTTGTAAGGAAGACGAGGATGGTGTACGATTCTCTTAGGATGTTCTTGATTATGGAAGAGAAGCGTGAAGGGTATCCAACGGACAGAAGGAGAGGTAGGGCTGATAGTAAAGCTGCTTCCATGATGAAAGATCGTTTCTTGTGGCTGAACCGTGACAAACGCATCGTGGGTTCGATTCCCGGAGTTCAAATTGGGGATATCTTCTTTTTCAGGCTTGAGCTTTGCGTTATGGGTTTACATGGGCAGACGCAAGCTGGGATTGATTATCTCATAGGGAGCCGCAGCTCTAATGGGGAGCCAATTGCTACTAGTGTGATTGTCTCAGGTGGGTATGAGGATGATGATGATCAAGGAGATGTGATTATCTATACAGGACATGGTGGGCAAGACAAGCTTGGTAGGCAAGCTGAGCATCAGAGGCTTGAAGGTGGGAATCTTGCTTTGGAGAGGAGTATGTATTATGGGATTGAAGTGAGAGTTATTAGAGGGTTTAAGTACGAGAATTCGGTTTCTAGCAAAGTTTATGTCTATGATGGGCTGTTTAGGATTGTTGACTCCTGGTTCGATGTTGGCAAGTCTGGCTTCGGTGTCTTTAAGTTTAGGCTGGAGAGAATCGAAGGGCAGGTTGAGATGGGTAGCTCGGTTTTGAAGCTTGCCAAGACTCTTAAAACCAACCCCTTGTCTGTCAAACCAAGCGGTTACATCACCTTCGATGTCTCTAACAGGAAGGAGAATGCTCCTGTGTTTTTGTTTAACGACATTGACAACGATCAAGAGCCTTTGTATTACGAGTATCTCACCAAAACATCGTTTCCGCGTGGCATATTGTTTCAACAGGGTGGTACTGCAAGTGGATGCAACTGTATCTCGGGCTGTACCAGTGGCTGCCTTTGTGAAATGAAAAATGGAGGTGAGTTTGCTTATGATTACAATGGGAATTTGGTAAGACTCAGACCGTTAATACATGAGTGTGGACCGGCATGCAACTGCCCTCCAACTTGTCGTAACCGTGTGACTCAACACGGTTTGAGGAGGAGACTAGAAGTGTTTAGGTCGGTGGAAACAGGTTGGGGAGTTCGGTCTTTAGATATATTACATGCTGGTTCTTTTATCTGTGAATATGTCGGGGTTGCTTTGACAAGGGAACAAGCCAACATTCTGACCATGAATGGTGATACATTGGTGTATCCTGCTCGGTTTTCTTCCGCAAGGTGGAAAGCTTGGGGAGATTTGTCTCAGGTTTTTCCTGATTATGAGCGACCTTCCTACCCTCATATTCCTCCTGTTGATTTCGCAATGGATGTGTCGAAGATGAGGAATGTTGCTTGTTACATAAGCCACAGTACTGATTCAAATGTCATTGTTCAGTTCGTACTACATGATCACAACAATCTGATGTTCCCTCGTGTTATGCTTTTCGCTGCTGAGAACATTCCTCCCATGACTGAGCTTAGCCTTGATTATGGAGTATCTGATGAATGGAGCCCCAAGCTTGCCATTTGTAACTAAAATCGTCCTTAACCAAGCCGCCATATTTTTCCATGTAAAAATGAGGTAAAGGTTTAAGAATTTGATAAAAGAAGTCTGTAATGTTATGCAAGAACTGGTTCCAAAGGAGTCTAGATCGATGAAAGATCTAGCTTGAGGACAGTTTTCGTTAGTTTTCTTCTGTTTTGCTCCTGCACAATGTACTTGGGGTCAAAGTGTGTACATCTGATATTGAGATCTATTTTTTCTTACAGATTGTAATCAAGTGGGAGTCACAGATATAATAGATTTCTCACCAAATTACACCTGCTTAAACCGTAAAAATGCACTTTCCCGCAATAATGCATTTCTTATCAAAACTGCAAAATTACATTTTCCATTAAAATTGTAAAACTCATTTTCTCGTCAAAACTGTAAAAATTCTCCGTTAAAATGCAAAGATGCACTTTCTCACCAACAAGAACACATTTTCCTGCTAAAATCAGTAAAATGCATTTTCTCGGTAAAACTACAAAAAAAAAGTATTTTCCTGCCGAAAACGCAAAAACTTAATTTCCTGTGAATCTCGCAAAACTCATTTTTCCACCCAACCATATTTTAAAATAATTATATTTTAAATAATTAATTAAAATTAATATAGTGAAACAAAAGTAAAATATAATTAAATCAAAACAACGATATATTAGTAATTTATTTAGTAAACTCAATGAAAATAAAGAAAGTACATCATAGATGGTTTATTTAGATGAATCATCTGGATGGATAAATAAATAGTTTCATTAATTATGGATGGATTATCTAAATGGCTCATATAAATGAATTAGTTGGATGGAGATGACAGATGATGAAACAAACGGCCCAGAAGTAAGAAGAAAGAAATATGTTCCCCAAGGTTTCATTCTTCCCATTGTGTAGAAGTTATTTTCATTCCTTACCACAAGTGTTTGACGTATCGGTACATGTGTTCAGTTCTAGCATGTTAATGTTTAGGTGGGTGGATATTAAAACATCTTCAGTAATACTCCAATTTTCCATCTAATCACCAAATATCAAGTAAATTTTTTTTCAATGGTACATCAAATTTTACACCAATTTAGAGGAATGACCAATATATTTCATGTATAGAGAGTATCATTGTTTAGTTACTCTATTTTTAACATAGAATTTTTTTTCTTTACAAAATGACCACTCATTTTGATATGTTTTCATTTTCTACCTAAATATAATTATATGTTATAAATTTATATTTTTAATTATTATTAAATTAATAAAAATACTTATTAAATTAGCTAAAATGTTAAATGCACTAATAACTTCGACTACATTAGAAAATATGAAATAAACTAAAAATCACATAGACAATAACAAATACTTAATATAGCAAATCCTTATGATTAATACTCTTGTAGAACATTTGCAGATCCACCAAAATCATTAAAAATTGTCCAAATGAAGTTGATGAAGAATGAGCCTGTTGATTCATCATTTTCCTCAATATTTTGTGTTTGCTCTCCTTGAAGATATGCTCAAATGTTTGGATCTTCTATGAAATTTAAGTTTTGATGTTAACATTTTTCTTTCTTTGAGATTTTTAGTGCATAATTCTTACTTTGCATCTCCACCACTATTGTAAACTTGTCTTTTCTAAATCATCATTATAGGTATTGGTTTCCCTATTCTTAGGTCTTTATTACAACTGATGTCTGATCATCTTTCTTTTTTTTTCTTTTCAGTTGAATTTTTTCATTCAAATTGGTCGTTGAGATTAGGGGTGGGCACGGATCGGATATCCGGTTTTTTTAAGGTATTTGTGATTTGCTTCGACTGTTACGAATATCTAATTTTGGTATTTGCTTTGCTTCAAAAAAATACGGATATCCGGAAAAACGGATATCCGGGAAATAAATAGATATTTGCAGATATTTACGAATATTTACGGATATCTCATTAGTTTTGATTAATACAAATAATCTTAAGATTTTGATACAAATTTTATTTTCAAAAATATTTTTTTTGCATGATATATAAAATAAAAATTAAAAGAACTGGTGAATTTACATATTTTGTAATTTTTTAAAGTTTAAGTTACAATTATAATAACACAAAATTTAAGAAAAAAATACTATTGTCATAAAAATTTTCTCTCTTTTATGTAATACTTTTATATAAGTAATAATGTGAATAGAATTGTTCAAAATAATGTGTTAGAATAATAATTATATAATTTTATACATTTAAAATTTTAAATATAATCAAGATATACATATATTTATATATTTCCGGATCGGATCGGATATCCGCTTCCCAAAATTTTAATATTTGTGATTTGCTTTGATTTTAACGGATATTGAATTTTAGTATTTGCTTTGCTTCGAAAGTTTACGGATATCCGGAATTTTCGGATCGAATCGAAACGAATAACGAATCGAATCAAATATAACGAATAAAATGCCCAGCCCTAGTTGAGATGAGGACCTGCCACTAATGTGTTCTTCTACATTTATAGAAAATGAAAATAAACCTCGAGATACTTTGTCTAATATAATCAGAAATAGTATTTTTATATTCCAAAGATGTATATCCAAAACCACATATATTAACATCTCTTTTACCAATGTTGTAACCATCTTTATACATTTCGAAATTCTTTACAAAATTTCATTCATGATCAAATTTCCAACCATATTATAATATGGATCTTCCCTTAATATTTTTAGCTTGAATTGATATGCTTATAAATTTAGAAGATAAATAGCAAAATACTGATAAACATTGAATACTTAATATAAATTTTATATTAATACTTACATTTATGCATCAAATAATATTAAAATAGATGTTCAAGTGGTGTTTCAAATGATTCTTTTTTTTTGCTCAAAAAAACTAATCATTTAAAACACCATTTGAACGTCTATTTTCACATTATTTGATGCATGAATGTAATTTTCTTACTGCTTTTTCAATGGTTTAAAAACGGCTTTGAACATATCTTTTTGTACGTTCACTTTAGGTTACATTTTGTCATCTTCAAAAGCGCCAAGTCCATGATCCCAAAATTGGTTGATGTTTGATAACCGCCTTTGACTGGATCTTGAAAATACATCAATATTCTCAGAAAAGTTTCTCTTTCAAATGAATTTAATTCTGTTTTCAAAGATTTTCATGATGCTTCCCAATCATCATCCTCTATAGTTGATGAAAATACAAAAAAATATTAGAAAAATGTCTTATTTCTTCGGTACAGACGAGAAAGAGGAAAAAATCGACGATGAAATCAAACCAACGACTCTTCCTAGCATTCTTCAGTTGAAAAGCATCCATCGATCTATGACAATGTGGACAAGATAATCTTCCATGTGTAGTTCATCCAGACAACATACCATAAGTAGGAAAGTCGTTTATCATCCACCGCAAAACTGCTCGCATTGTAAACTATTTTTCATGGAACAATCATACTTCCTCACCCCTTCTAACCACAAATTCTGCACCTCATGTATCAATTGTTGAAGAAAAACATCTAACGACCATTTTGGATGCTTTGGACCAGGGACTAATATGGTTAAGAATATAAATTCTTGTCCCATGAACACCTTCGGAGGTAGGTTGTATGTCGTAAGAATGACTAGCCACAAAGAATATTGTCTCCCAGACATTCCAAATGGACTAAATCCGTCTGTGCATAACCCAAGATAGAATCTCCAAATATTTCTAGCGAAATTTGGGTGTACCTTGTTGAAATGTTTCCACCCTCTTGCATCTGATGGATGAGCAATCTCACCATCCCTCTGGGCATGTTCAGCATGCCATCTCATCGCTCCGGCAGTTCTCTTAGATTGATTTAATCTTTTCAATCTGTCTGTAATGGGTAAGTACCACAACTTTTGGTACGGTACCCTATTCCTCCCACGTCCTTGCGGTTTGAATCAAGGCTTCTTGCAGAATCGACACTCTTCTAGATTCTCATCGTCTCTCATGTAGATCATGCAATTGTAGATGCAAACATATATCATCTTCGAAGAAAACCCAGGAATATATACCAATTACTGAATCTCATAATAATATTCAGTTGAGACGTTGTCTTCTGGCAAATACTCTTTAAACAACTCGGCCTATGCATCCATACAATTCTAAGGTAAATTATGATATGTTTTAATATTCATCATCCTAACTGCTAGAGATAATTTAGAGAGACATTTTCTACAACCAGTGTAGATTGGTTGATTTTACAGCATCTAGCATTTCATAAAACCTTTTTGAATCCAAATTAGATTCTTGAACATTTTTCCACTTTCATCAGCTATCGTTGTACTAGTTTCTAAAAATGCATGAGTAATCATTACATGAACCTATCATGATCTACCATATGTTCCTCTTGATGATAACTATATTCATTATGCAAATGATTCTGTTCTTCACTATTACCAGCGCATCCTCAAAATTACTATTACTACTACTAGCTTCATTTCCACCATAATTCTCTCCATGTTGAAACCAAATATAGTAACGTGGTGTAAAATCTCTGTTTACTAAATGTTTCAATACATTTTCACTACGGGCAAGTTTTGAGTTCTTGCACTTTCGACAAGGACATAACATCTTATCGCTTTCTTGTGTGATCGGTGTACAGCTTGCCTGGTACATGAGTGTCTCAATCCCGCTAAATGCATCCATCACTCTACCGAAAAACACTACAAGAAAACACGTCCTCTACTAGGACGGGTTTTCCTCGTTATTTCCTAGTAAATGGTCTTTTACTAGGAAATAACGAGGAAACGCGTTTCGTCGAAAGACGTTCATCGTAAAGCATATTTTCCTTGTAATTTCCTAGCTAATTTACGAGTAAAGATTTCCTCGTAAATGCGTGGAAAAGGTTTCCTCGTAAGGTCCACGTAGGCTTTCCTCGTAAGGGCATAGTAAACTATTTCCTCGTAATCTCGTAGTTGGCTCTTTACGAGGAACTTGCTTGGAAAGTTTACGAGGAGTTTACTTCGAAACTTTTACGAGGATTTTGCTTCGAAACAGTTTTTTCTTATTTAAAAAAAAATATTTATAAATTAAAAATTATATATATTAGAAAAAATTAAAAAAACCAAATTATAAATAAAAAAATAAATAACAAAATATTTATAAATAACTAAATAATATACAAT
Source organism: Eruca vesicaria subsp. sativa (assembly GCA_932364175.1). NCBI lineage: Eukaryota > Viridiplantae > Streptophyta > Magnoliopsida > Brassicales > Brassicaceae > Eruca > Eruca vesicaria. The sequence continues at coordinate 3,875 of CAKOAT010140821.1, read as the reverse complement.
TAATAAGTTTTAAAATTCATAATATACAATTTAAAACTAAAAAAAACTAAAAGGGATGCTGCTCTTGAAATTGGTGCACGAAGTCATCGTCTCCAATGTTGGATGCCGGCTGTGACTGAGATGGTGGAGGCTGTTGGGATGGAAGGGCTCCGCTTTCCCGTCTCTGACGCAACATCTCCGCCACTTGCGGGTTTCCAACCGCCATAATGTCGAAGATATCGGTGAGCGTACTCACATGAGCCTGCGTCGCCTGCAACTCCGTCCGCAGCTGAGCATTGGCATCGGCTTGTTGGTGAACATAAGCCGATGTCACTGCGGGGACAGCGTTAACCGAGCCAAGCCCGACAATACGGCCCTTTTTCCTAGGGACGACCTGTAAATAAAAATATTAATAACGTAACGAAAAATTTAAATAAATAATAAAAATTAATATATTAAAACAAATTATTTACCTCCTCGTAAATGTTATCCACTTCAAGAGTGGATAATACGACTGGAGCCCCAGTCTGCTGAGTCAGCTGGTTCTGGCATTCGTCAACTCGGGCAGTAACCTCGTTGTAGATCCGCTCGGAAGCAGGATCTACAAACTGCCCACTCTTTTTCCGGTGGGTCCGCTCGTAAAGGTCTTTCAGAGATGGAAGAACTCCTATCTCTTTAGCCTTAATTTTTTTTAAAATTAAATATTAATTTAGAATATTAGAATATTCAAATAAAGTAAAAATTAAATAGTTATAAAAAATACCATGTCTAGACGAACTCCCCCGTGAGGTTTTCGGCCCGTGGTGTGAAGCATCTTCGTGTTGCCATGCTCGTCTGTGGTCATGTGGTTCTCGGAGTTTGTCTGGGAGGTTCTGATCGAGTCCAGCAACGCCCAATAGCTGATGAGGCCATCCACACCGTGGTTGTGAGGCAATCGGGTTTCCCGAGCTCGTAACCGTCCACCTGATTTAAAATAATTAGAATTAAAGTCAATAATATATATTTTTAAAACTATAAATATATTATAATTTATAAATTTATACCTGAAAGTCGCCCTTCCAGTTGTAGACCATGTCGCACAATCGTGCTTTTGCCTTGGCCTCGAACTCTGACTTCACCCGCTGGTGAATCCCAATAGACCAACGGAATTTTTGCTGCAACCAGAAAAAATAAAAGACGGATTAGTTCAATAATATTCATAATTTTAAATGATTAAAAATAAATTAAATTGATTTACTAAACTTACAACGAACGATTTGAACCACGTCTTTTTTGTGTGGCTCGCCGTCAGCTTCCAGTTTGGAGCTGCATCGGGAAAGTATCCCTTGATATAGTCTGTGACGCTAGATCCGACACAATTGTCAAGACCAAACCTGGAAAGACAGAAAATAAATCATTAATTAGAACATATACCATAATACTTTTTAAAAATTAATAAAAAAATTTAAAAATTAATAAAACTTTTTAAAAATTAAAACATACCATAATACGTTTTGGCCGTCCCGTCGGATAGAATCTAACTCTGGCAGCCCTTCTCTGGCTGGAAGGGCCAAAATATCCTCCACCGTGTACACCGAAAATGGTGCGTTCGGCGGCACCTGCAAATCAGGATGAATCCCGACCGGTGGAGGAAGAGTAGGAGGTGGCTGCTGAGACCGGGATGCCGTAAAACCTCCCTGAGTCTCGGGAACTCCCGAAGATGAACCACCGGGAGCTGACGAAGACGAACCGGGCCCGAATAGATCTCCATAATGAATCCCCTGATCTAGAGGTCTCCTGGACTGAGCAGCAGCAACTTTGCTCTTTCTAACTATCTAAATTTAAAAAAAAAAAACAGAAAACATTAATTCTCGTATAATTTTGTATAATTTTTAAAAACAGTTAAACTAACGTAATCTAAATTTCCTAATCTAACCAACTAATCTAAATTCCCTAAACTAACCACCTAATCTAAATTCCCTAATCTAACCACCTAATCTAAATTCCCTAATCTAATCACCTAACTAGGAAATAGAGAGTACCTTAACAGAATATGGAGAGGAGGTTACTATGACTGAGAAATCGGATTGCTCATGTATATATAAGGAATTTTGTTTCCTCGTAATGCCCTAGTAATGTTACTAGGGCTTTACGAGGAAACATCTATGCATGTGTTTTTATTTCCTCGTAAGGTCCTAGTAATGTCCTAGAAATAACATTACTATGACTTTACGAGGAAACATCTTTACGAGGAAATAGCTATGCCCGCGTTTTTTTCCTCGTAAAGTCCTAGTAATGCTTACGAGGAAATAGCTATGCCCGTGTTTTTTATTACTAGGGCTTTACGAGGAAAGGGTTTGTAAATCCCTAAACTCGAAACCCCAAACCCCAAAACCACAACTTCCTTAACTTATAACCTCTTCTACAACTAAACTCCTAACCTCTTCTACACCTAAATCCCAAATTCATTTTTTTTATTAAACAAGCTTAAAACATACGTAATTCAACTCATTTTTTGTTATTAAGCAAACTTATAAAACATACATAACTGAAATTGGTTTTTGTGATTAAACAAACTTATAAAACATACATAATTCATTCGGATACATTCTCATAATCAGTAGAAACATCATCATTTTCGACAAACTCGTCCTCAACACCGTCGTCCGTTGAGTGATCAGGGACATCTTCGTATTCACGATTATGCGGATCAATGAGTAGGATGTCATAAATTTCTGCTTCAGGTTCCTCGATTTCATTGGTTTTTTCTTCTTGCAGTGGTGGTTCTTCTCCCTCAATTATCCGTCCTCCAGGTGTCACTTTGATAACAATTAACCAGTTTATTCCCGTTGTAGTAATCCGAGGGTATGGAATGAAGCAAACTTAATCTGCTTGGGAAGCTAATATGAAAGGCTCGAATTTGTTGTACCTGCAAAAATTAAGACAACGGAGAAATTATTAGTTCTCAGAACATGCATGTACGTATGTCAAAAAAGAATTTGTTGTACCTTCGTCCACCATTGACGTCAACTACACCGTTCTTGTTAATCCGAACACCTCTGTTGACGACGGGGTCGTACCACTCACACTTGAAGATAACGCATATCAAACCCATACCTGGGAATTGAACTTCATAAATCTCCTGCAAGATCCCGTAGAAATCTATTTCGCCTTTCACACATATTCCATAATTACTTGTCGCCCGGTGTCTACCATAGTCATAGGTATGAAAAGTATAGCATCGGGTGAAATACATCGATGATGTAATGACCTTTGCAACTGGACCTTGAAGTAATTCGCGAAACCATGCGGGATACTGAGGATCGTCATAATCAACCTGCAACAAAAAGTAATATAACTAGACATTAGACTTACTTTGTGGTAATGTATGCATAAAATTTAAGTAATAATAAATACATGTTTCCTCAACCACTTGATAAAGTGTTGATCTTTCCTTTTGTCTAACTCAGGTATCGATATACTAGGTATTGCTTCCTCGACTTGAGTCACAAATTGGCTGTAAAATCATATATGTTATGTTATATATTTAATATTGAAAATATATCTATATATATATATATATATATAAGTGTGTATGTTTATATATTTACCTTTCAAAATAAGCAATCAATGGATGCTCGCAATTAAGAAGAATATAAAGGTGTGCACTATGGACGTCTTCATCACTCAACCACCAAACCTCTTTCAATTTCCCACTCAATCGCCCAATTTGACAAAAGATGTCTGGAACATCGTCTTCCATATATGTCGGCACGACACCACCATCATCATATCTTCTTGGAGCTCGTTTCCTTGTACGTACTTTCGGTGCAAAGTAGTACGATGTGAAATGTGATGTTTCTTCCGTCAAACTTCCCGCAACAATAGAACCTTCAACTCTTGCTAGGTTTTTGGCT
>CAKOAT010140710.1:0-72688 GCA_932364175.1 Eruca vesicaria subsp. sativa | reverse complement strand
GGTTTCTATGACTGGCGCTCAATTACTAGACGAACTCGCCCAGGCAGTTTGATCTCTGGTCCAGCTCTACCAACTGAACTACGTTCGACTTGATCCCCGAAAGGGGTACGTAGGCAGCCTTTCATAAGGTTCAGTCCGAAATCATTCAAACCTTTTTTCCTATCTTTTTCCGTTTTTCGTTATCGAGCTGCGACTCGACTAGATCTAGGGTTTTATGTTTGTAACTCGCTGATGGCCCTTGCGGCCAAAGCCTTTGTAATTCCTTGTAATGATTGCAACGCTCTTACGCGAATCGGAAATAAGATCGACTTTCTTTATAAATTCGTTTTACTATGTTTTTCATATTTTTCCGCATTTATTTAGTTACTTGTCATTGGCTTTCGCAGAGATCCGGTTCCTCTGGAAAATTAGAGTTTTCCTAAGTTTCCTTATTTAACGGAAATCGACAAGTGTGAATTTCGGTTCCCACATATATATATATATATAAAGAAATAAATTAATCTTTGCGTCGTATTATATTAATTACCTGAAAGTGCTTCATGTACTTTTGCCGGTAGTAGCTCCGCAAATGCAAAGGGAAATAGTCGCTGCATAAAGACATGACAATCATGGCTCTTCATCCCAGAGAATTTTTTCTCTTTCTCAACACATCTTGAGAGATTTGAAATATACCCATTAGGGACCTTCACTTCTGAAGTCACCCAGTTGAACGACGCAGGCTTTTTTCTGATGACTGTCTGAATATCGGAAATGGAACTTGCCCATTGCTTTTTATATATAGCTCACTCCTTGGACAGATATCGGGTAAGTCCAACCTTGATTTTACGTTGTCTTTCGTCTTCACTGGGACATTCAATATAGTGTTCACAATGTTCTAAAAAAAGTTCTTCTCTATATGCATCACATCGAGGTTGTTGCGCAAAAAAAGATCTTTCCAATATGGCAATTCCCAAAATATACTATTTTTGTGCCAATTGTGCTGAACACGATTAGATTCAGGCATATTACTGGGAATATGCCAATTCCCACCACGAGGAGCTGTTTCTAGAGCACCGTAGTAATCGATTTGCGCTTCGATTTGTTCTCCAGTTAAATATGGAGGAGGAGTGTCTCTGACAACCCTTTTGTGCATGAACACTGTCTTATTTCTTCGGTATGGGTGGTAAACGGGAAGAAATCGACGGTGACAATCGAATCAACTAGTCTTCCTACCATGCTTCAACTGATATGCATTTGTCATTCCATTACAATATGGACAAGCTAATCTCCCATGTGTCGTCCACCCAGACAACATCCCATATGCAGGAAAGTCACTTATGGTCCACAAAACATCGCTCGCATCGTAAAATTTGTTTTCGTTGAACAATCATATGTCCTCACCCCTGTTGACCACAAATCTTTCAAGTCTTTTATCATTGGTTGTAGAAAAACGTCGAGAGATCTTTTTGGATGCTTTGGACCAAGTATTAATATGGTCAAGAATAAAAACTCTCGTCGCATGCACATCTCTGGTGGCAGGTTGTACGGTGTAAGAAAGACCGGCCACAATGAATATTGTCTCCCTGACATTCCAAATGAACTAAATTCATCAGTGCATAATCCAAGATACACATTCCGGCTATTGCTAGTGAAATGTGGATGTACATTGTTAAAATATTTCCAGGCTCTTGCATCTGATGGATGAGTCATCTCTCCATCCGTCTGAGTATGCTCCGCGTGCCATCTCATACCTCCAGCAGTCTCCTCAGATTGGTACAATCTTTTCAATCTGTCTGTGATTGGTAGGTACCACATCCTTTGGTACGGTACCCTATTACACCCTCGACCTTGCGGTTTGAATTGTGGCTTCTTACAAAATCGACATTCTTCTAACTTCTCATCATCCCCCCAGTAAATCATGCAGTTGTCGATGCAAACGTCTATCATCTCCGAGGGCAACCCAAGACTATATACCAATTTCTGAATCTGATAATAAAATTCAGCAGACACATTGTCTTCTGGCAAATACTCTTTAAACAAGTCTCCTCATGCATCCATACAATTTTCAGGTAGATTGTGATCGGTTTTAATACTCATCTTTCTAGCAGCCAACGACAATTTAGACAGACCTTCTCTACAACCACTGTAAATTGGCTCATTCGCAACTTCTAACATTTCATAAAACATTTTTGCATCTATGTTAGGTTCTTCAACTTCATCATCATCATGAGTTACAAATGCATCACCTACCATACCATGAACCCTATCACAATCTACCATTTGTTCCTCTTGGTGATGATATCTATTTTCATTACGCAAATGATCAACCGGTTCAACCTGAAAAATTGCTATTAATATTGATACCTTCATTCCTACAACTAGCATCTTCTCCATGTTGATACCAAATATAATAATATGGCATGAAACTTCTATTTATTAAATGCTTCCAAACATTTTCACGAGGGCTTAATTTTGTATTGCAGCATTTCTGACAAGGACATAACATCTTACCACTTTCATGCGTGAGTGGTGTAGAATCTGCTTGATGCATAGACGTCTCCAACCCTTCGACAAATTCTTTCGTCACTCTCCCGTTATTATCTTTGTGTGAATACATCCAATTCCGCAACTCGAAAATATTTCCCGGACTGGACATTTTTTTGTCTTTGATCAAGCTTAAAGCTAATTTTTTGTGTGTTTGAAATGAATCACAAATTGTGGAACTTATAGAAATTTTCGAATCTGAGCATTTACTAGGAAATTGCTAGGAAAGATAGGTACAAAACACGTTTTAGATTTAAATTAGTATTTTCTATCCAGTTCCTCGCTAATTTGAAGTAAAAGATCATTTCCTTCTAATTTCATTGTAATGATTTACTAGGACTTTACGAGGAAAGTATTTACTACGAGATTACGAGGAAATGGTCTTTTGCCACATAATTTCCTCGTAAGTTTACTACGATCTTACGAGGAAAACGTTTTCTTGTACCTTTACGAGGACTTTACGAGAAAACTTGTTTTCCTTGTAAAAATGCTCGTAGTAAATTTACGAGGAATTATTTTCCTAGTAAAATTTCCTAATAAAATCTTAGTTTTCTTATAGTGAAAATTGGTATGGAAAATGAGGTAAAGTAGAATTTTCCATAATAATTTTTATTCTGTGAGAAAAAAGATTCAAAAAGACGCATACAATTTTTTTTCAATACAAGTTTCTTAGTGTTGGCTTCACAAAATAAAACCAAATATGTTGTTTGTAATAAAGTTTTATAAGACATTAAGTAGTTTTTAATTGAATTTCTGTTTAACTGTTTTTGTATTCGAAAAAAATTTGAGATCAACAACTTTGATTAAAATGGTAATTTCCACTTCAGAAGATAACTTTTAATGCAATGTTATACTTCAATTAATATAATTTCAGACTGGTATTAAACAATATCTTCTTCAGTTTTGGAATTTTGTTAGTTTATAAATTTTATAAGTGAAATAATAAAACAATTACAAATTAGAATTCTAATAATAAATCAAAATACACATTACACAAAATTATTATTAAAACCCAAAAAAAAAAAAAAAATTACACCATATTAAAGACAGTTTAGAATTTGTGAAAAAGAACAAATTAGAATTTTTGAAACAAATATCATAACAAAGTTGAATATTCTGCAAAATCAAAGTACGTTAACAGTATAGTAATAAAACTAAACAAAAGCTGGAAACCACTATCCTCTCCTCTTGAAATATTATTCAACCAATGATTATGGCTCTTCGCTAATAACAAACGGCAAGGATAAAAGAGAAGAATGAGCGGCGACTCTAGGGTTTTGACGATTGGCGGTAGGGTTTTGGAGAAGGGAGATCGGGATGCGACTATGATGGAGGTGGGAGACCAAGCAAGACCACCAGGAGAGCCGCCAGATGTGACGACCTCATGGGTAGCGAAGGCAGCGGGTACGAATGGAGGAGGTATGCCAGATCCCGAGAGTCTGATAGATGATTCCTTTGTATCGGAGAGACTTTGGGTGGAGTTCCCAAACGGAGAGGACGGTGAGCCATTGATTACAATTGGAACGAAGGTGTTGGAGGCGATGAACGGGATGTGGAAGCAGTGCATGATTATTAGGGTTTTGGGGAGAAGTGTTGCGATTACTGCCTTGAGCAAGAAACTAAGAGAATTATGGAGTCCAAAGGTAATAATGCATGTAATGGATCTTCCAAGACAGTTCTTTATGGTTCGGTTTGAGAAGGAAGATGACTACTTGACAGCATTAACAGGAGGCCCGTGGAGGGCGTTTGGTAGTTATCTCATGGTGAGAGCTTGGTCACCAGAATTTGATCCTTTGCGAGATGACATCGTGACAACGCCGGTGTGGATCAGATTGTCGAACATCCCTGTGAATTTTTATCATCGATCAATACTTATGGGGATTGCCAAGGGATTAGGGAGGCCAATTCGTGTTGACCTAACGACGTTGAACTTTGAACGTGCACGCTTGGCAAGAATTTGTGTCGAAGTAAATCTCGCAAAGCCATGAAAGGGGACGGTTCTAATAAATGAAGAGAGGTATTTCGTGGCGTATGAGGGGTTGTCAGTAATATGTTTGAAGTGTGGGATCTATGGACACTTGGTTCATGTATGTCCAAAAACAATTGCTGAAAGGATGGCTAACTTAAATACGCAGACAGAGACGCAAGCTGAGTCGAGGCCAGCTACAAAGCAAGGAAAACAAGTGCAAGATGATGGCTTTATTCCAGCAAGGGGACCAAAGAGGGTGACACAGATGAGACCTCGAAATGAGCAGGGAGGGACTGGGGAGGCCAGTGGAGTGGCAAACCAGAAAATTCAAGTGACCCATAGGAACAGGGAGACTGCAGCGATCGCTTTATCTAACAAATATGGAAGTCTGGAGATAGACACGAACGTGGAGGCAACACAAATAGAGTTGGTTTCTGGAGAGGGGAACAAGGAGAATCATGATCTGAACATTAATAGGAACATGAGTAAAGGGAACTTGCAGAGCAAGGAGGCTTTAGTTGTTGGTGGGAGTACAACTCTACCTACTGGGCCGAAAATGGGGAACAAGGAGAAGTGGGCTGGAAATAAGAAGATGGGAGAGGGAACACGTGGAAGGCCCAAAAATCTAAACAATAGGCCCGCCAGAGGTTTGGTCTTTGGACTGACCAAAGGGGAGATTAGTTTGTCGGAATCGGGCAAGAGACTGAGAGTAGAGAGGTTGGACGCCGGAAGAGTTAGTGGCGTTTTCAGAGAGAGTACGGTGGAGACCGAGGGTGCGGTGAAACAGTTGTGGTTAAGGGATGAGCAGGTGGATAATCCGATGGAGAGTACTGCTGGCGCGATGGAAGAGAGCGAGTCTGATGTGCAGACGAAGCCGCAGGGAGATGGAAGGGCTCTATCTCTCGCATAACAGGGCACCCCGGTAGTTCACTTAGACCTTATTATCAGAGAGATAATGAATTGCATATTCTAGAATTGCCGGGGGGCAAATAAACCCAATTTCAGACGTTCTATTAGATACATTTTGAAGAAGTTTGACACGGACGTTCTTGCGCTTTTCGAGACTCACGCGGGAGGAGAGAAAGCTATGAAGATTTCTCAGAATCTGGGATTCGATAACTCTTTTCGGGTTGATGCTGTTGGCCAGAGTGGTGGCATTTTTATTTTGTGGAAAAATAATGCGGGTGCTTTAACGATTGTGGAATCGTCGGAACAGTTTGTCCACGCAAGGGTGGAGATGGGAACGGAGGTAATTCACCTGATCGCGGTCTATACTGCGCCTATAGCCAGTCGTCGAAGTGGTTTGTGGGGACAGTTGAAGCGAGTGATTGAAGATATTTCGGAGCCGGTACTGGTAGGAGGAGATTTTAATGCTATCTTGAGGTTAGATGAGAGGTCTGGAGGGAGTGGAAGGCTTTCACCCAATAGCTTGGCGTTTGGTGAGTGGATAAATGAGCTGGCGCTGGTTGATATGGGTTTCAGAGGAAACAATTTCACATGGAGAAGGGGTAAAGAGACCCGTAATTTTGTAGCCAAAAGGTTAGATAGAGTCCTGTGTAGTGCTCAAGCACGGGTACGGTGGCAGGAGGCGGTGGTGTCTCACCTTCCGTTTCTAGCGTCTGATCACACACCAATTTATGTGCAGTTAGAAACTGAAGAGAAAGGGAACCCCAGGAGGAGACCTTTTCGCTTTGAAGCCACATGGCTGAAACACGAAGGTTTCAAGGAACTACTTTCAGCATCTTAGAATGGGGAAATGCGGACTCCGGAGGCACTGATGTTGTTGAAAGTGAAGCTTCGGAAGTGGAATAAAGAAATTTTTGGTGATGTTAAACAGCGGAAAGAAAGGTTAATGAATGATATCAAGGAAATTCAAGAGAAGCTGGAGAGAAACCCGACAGATGACATGTTGGAGAGGGAAGCAGCTTTACAAAAAGAATTTGATGTTGTTTTGGAGCAGGAAGAGGTTCTGTGGTACCAGAAGTCGCGTGAGAAATGGGTAGTGCTTGGTGATAGGAACACGAACTACTACCATACCAGTACCATAGTTAGGAGGAAGAGAAACAGAATCGAGATGCTTAAAGATGATGATGGTCGTTGGATAGAAAATTCGGAGGAGTTGGAGAAGCTGGCAATAGCTTACTACAAGCGATTGTATTCAACAGAGGAAGTATGGCAAACGGGAACTGGTTGGTTACATGAAGAAATTGCATTATATATGGCGACGTCAGACCGCCTGAGATTGGCCGCGGTGGTAATAGATGAAGTAACCGGAGCTAGAGATAGAATTTCGTGGGGAGGGAGTAAGGATGGTGTGTTCACGGTGAAGTCAGCCTATGATTTTTTAACAAAAGATAAGACACCGACGCAGAATATGGAGGCATTATACCAGCGGGTGTGGAGAGTAATGTCTCTTGAACGGGTTCGAGTGTTTTTGTGGTTAGTAACACACCAGGTGATCATGACAAATGGGAACGTAAACGTCGACACCTGAGTGAGACAAGTGTGTGTACTTTGTGCAAGAGTGGAGAGGAAACCATCCTTCATGTGCTGCGAGACTGCCCAGCAGCTGCGGGGTTGTGGACGCGATTGGTTCCTCGGAGTAGGCAACAACGTTTCTTTCAACTTCCACTTTTAACATGGCTTTTTGAAAATCTGGCGAAGGGAGAAGCTGGAAGTGGGAACTTATGGCCAACGACCTTTGCTCTAACGGTTTGGTGGTGTTGGAAGTGGAGATGCAGTTATGTTTTTGGAGAGGATGGAAAGTGTCAGGATAGAGTTAAGTTCGTTAGAGAGAAAGCTCAAGAGGTGTTGGTAGCACACAATAAAATTCGAGGCGGTAGTGGAGCTCGGGCACGTGTGGAGAGACAGATATCATGGCAGAGACCAGCGCATGGTTGGATTAAAATAAATACTGATGGAGCATCGAAAGGTAATCCTGGTCTTGCTACTGCGGGGGGTGTTATGCGTGATGAGTATGGTGTGTGGCAGGGAGGTTTTGCTTTTAACATTGGAATCTGCTCAGCACCTTTGGCAGAGTTATGGGGAGTTTATTACGGGCTATGTATTGCTTGGGACCGGGGGTACCGTCGGTTAGAGCTGGAAGTGGATTCAGAGTGTGTGGTGGGTTTCTTTCGGACAGGGATTAATGATTCTCATCCTCTGTCATTCCTAGTACGGTTGTGCTATGGCTTCATATCAAGAGTCTGGATAGTCAAGATTTCGCATGTGTATAGGGAGGCTAATCGTCTTGCCGATGGATTAGCTAACTATGCTTCTTCTTTACCTTTGGGTTTGCATATTCTTGAGTTGGTGCCTGATAGTGTTGGTGCTATCTTGTTAGAGGATTCTCAGGGGATTCCTAGAACTCGGCAAGTTTGCCTGTAACTTTTTGTTTTTTGTTATAAATAAAGAGTAGGAGCTCGTGTCTCCTTCCTCCTACCAAAAAAAAAAAAAAAACAAACGCCAAGGATTGACAAAAAAATGTATAAATTTTAACAGCTCGGGACGTAGACGATTCAATTTGCAATCTTCGTGTCTTGTTTCTCTAAACCTTTTTTTTTTCTCTAAACTTTTTTTCCAAACAAACACCTGAAACAATCCCCATGGCTTCATCCTCCTATTCCACGGTCAATAGACTGTCACCACAACCTCAAGTCTACATAAATTTTCGTGGGTCGGATTCGCGCCTTGGATTTGTCAGCCATCTTGTCTCGGCCTTGAAAGATCATAACATTAACGTCTTCATGGACGCTTATGGAGAGACAGGCCAACCCCTAGGTTCCCTCCTAGAGAATATAAGCAAGTCGAGAATCGCTCTATGCGTCTTGTCCTCGAATTACACCGCGTCACGTTGGTGCTTGGCAGAGTTGACGAAGATCATGGATTGTGTGTAGAAAGGAAACATGGTGGCTATCCCCATATTCTACAAGTTAGAGCCATCCACAGTGAGACATATGAAGGGAGAATTTGGGGAGGCATTCATGAACCTGAACGAAAGTGATAGGATGAAGAAGAAGAAGTGGAAGCAAGCTTTGAAGTCGATTACTGACATGATGGGCATCGCAGTAAACGAGAGAAGGTATTGATTTTGGTTGAGAATTTACCAAAGGCCCGACCCTCTTGAAGCGATTCTGTTATTGGAATAGGGGTGATTGGTTGGGATGTAACTAATGACTTTAGCTTTAATTTCTATCTACAACCATAAAAGTTACCAATCATGCTTTATCTAGTTTTTAAAGCTAAAGTCAAAAATTTTAAAAAATGGTTATAGCACTTTTGTTTTCTAAAGCACTATTTTATATGCTGTAGAGAAAAAAATATTGATGTAGGAATATCTTTCCATTTTTGTTATTTTTTTTATTTAATTCTTACAGCTACATTTGCTACAGCTACATCAAAAATTTCTACAGACAAAATTCTACAGTAAAATGTTTACAGCTACATCCCAACCAATCACCCTCAATAACTTGACAATTATTTTGTTTGCTCTCGCTGATACTTGCCAGTGATGAGGTCTCTGCCGATAAAGAAACTAGGAAACCACCCCACGCGAAAATATGTTTTTTTTAAAGTAGTTTTTATATAATTTATATTTGTTAGTCAATTATTTTGAATCATGTAATAAACTAATTATTTTGTACGAAGATCAATACTTAAAAAATAATCTTATATAATAGAAGAGTGAAAATATAATTTGTGTTTGAAAATGTATAAATTTAAAAGTTATGTGTTTAGCATAACAATATTAAGTAAACTTTAATATTAAAGTCGCAGTCATTTTCTTTTATCTTTTTATATATGAGAAGACAAACTTTTAAAATTTGTTGAAACGATGGAACAGTTTAAATTTTTTAATTAAATAATATAATATGTTTTAAAACACTGTAATTATCATGCAAAGAACGACATTTTAAAATCTATGAGGCTTAGTACCTCCATACAAACTGGGTTAGAAATACAAAAAAAAATGGACTTTATCAGAAGTAGAATAAGAGATTACACAAAAAAATTTAGGTTGTTTTCTTACAGCCAGATTGGTTTGGATATGGTAGTTTAGTTTCACTGAAACTAAATCTATTAATTTATTTTTGCAGACACCACATTAAATTTTTAAAGATCGTTTAAAACTATATAATGAATCAAACGTTATATTCAAGAGTACTAAGAATCATACCTATATTAGAAAAAACACATAAATTTTCTTAAAAAATTGCATCTGTAAAACGTTCTATTTTTAGTAATCTGAAAAGGTACATTGATAGATTATCAAGACTTGTGTTTTGTTTTAAAATGAATATTTTCAAGAGTTGCGAGGAAAAAAAAGTTCAACCAAATACATTTTCAGGACCATTAGATAGAACCATAATAATTACAACCACGGGACTGAAACTCTTCAAAAAAAATTTAAAAAATCAAGAATTAGGGAAAAGTATGACTCTTCAAATTAAAGAGATGTGTTGTTTGAAAAAAAAAAATAACTGCTCATAGCAATTTTAGTTTAAGTATAAAAAAATTATTAAGACCAATAGAAGAAAAAAAAACAATTATAACCAAAGATTGTAATCCTTCAAATATGAAAAAGTATGACTCTTTCATGTGAAAAGATGTGTTGTTTGAAAAGAATATATGTTAATGCCATAAATATCGTATGTCTAAAAAACATTTCTTAGGACAATTGCATGAAAAACAAAACAATGGTTGAAAAATTGTATCTTTTCATAATAAACTGAAATATATTAGTTTAAAAGTTGCATCTTTCATTATAAAAATAATTTTGTATTTTCAAAAAAAAAAAATTGTTGAATGGTTGTATCTTTTCATAAGAACCGAATTATATTAGTTTAAAAGTTGTATCTTTTCATTACTAAACAAAGTTTATGTTTCAGATAAAATAGTTTAAAAGTATTTAAAAGAGAGTATAAGAATTGTGTCTTCTCAAAATAACAATTGTTGAAAGGTTGTATCTTTTCATAAAAAAAAACTTAAATATATTAGTTTAAACATTGCATCTTTTCATTATAAAAATAATTTTGTATTTAAAAAAATCTATTATTTTAAAAGTTGCATAAAAATTTTATTTGGACCATTATATGAAAAACAAAACAATTGTTGAAAGCTTGTATCTTTTCATAAGAACTGAAATATATTAGTTTAAAAGTTGTATCTTTTCATTATAAAAACAATTGTGTCTCAGAAAAAATAATTTAAAAATATTTAAAATAGTTATAAGAGTTGCGTCTTCTCATAATAAAAATCTACTAATTAAACAATCTTGATTAATTTCAAAGGTTGTGAATGCCGAATAAAAAGAAAATTGAGACTCTTTATAAAAATGTCTATAAGTGTGAAAGGTTGAAAATACAAAATAAAATGAAAAGTTGTGTCTATTTAAAGAACTGAAATATATTAGTTTTAAAGATTGTGTATGTTTTCATAAGAATTAAAATATATAAGTTTAAAAGTTTCATCTTTTTGTTATAAATAAAATTGTGTTTTTTTATAAAATAATTTCTATTATTTTTAAAATTGCATCTTTTTCATTATAAAAAAAGTTTGTGTCTCATAAAAAATAGTTTAAAAGTATTTAAAATAGGTTGTAAGAATTGTGTCTTCTCATAATAACAATTTTTGAAAGGTTATATCTCTTCATAAAAAATGAAATATATTAGTTTAAAAGTTGCATCTTNATAAAAAAAGTTTGTGTCTCATAAAAAATAGTTTAAAAGTATTTAAAATAGGTTGTAAGAATTGTGTCTTCTCATAATAACAATTTTTGAAAGGTTATATCTCTTCATAAAAAATGAAATATATTAGTTTAAAAGTTGCATCTTTTCATTATAAAAACAATTGTGTCTCAGAAAAAATAATTTAAAAATATTTAAAATATTTATAAGAGTTGTTTCTTCTCATAATAAAAATCTACTAATTATAACAATCTTGATTAATTTAAAAGTCTGTGAATGCCAAATAAAAAAAAAATTGAGACTCTTAATAAAAATGTCTATTAGTGTGAAAGGTTGAAAATACAAAATAAAATGAAAAGTTGTGTCTCTTTAAAGAAATAACTGAAAGATTGTGTCTCTTAATAAATAAAATGAGAGGTTGTCACTTAATAAAAATCTCAACTAATTCTAAAGGTTGTGAATGTCAAATAAAATAAAACTTGTGTATCTTAATAAAAAATCCCAATTAATTCTAAAAGTTGTGAATGTCAATCAAGATGAAATGTTGTGACTCTTAATAAAAATATCAATTAATGTGAAATGTTGTAAATGTAAAATAAAATGAAAGTTATTTCTCTTAATAAATAAAATGAAAGGTTGTGTCTCTCAATAAAATAAAATGAAAAGTTGTGTCTCTTAATAAATAAAATGAAAGATTGTGTGTCTTAATAAAAATACCAATTAATTCTAAAGTTGTGTATCTTAATAAAAATCTCAATTAATTCCAGAGGTTGTGAATGCCAAATAACATGAAAAGTTGTAATTCTTAATAAAAACGCTTATTAATGTGAAATATTGTAAAGGCAAAATAAAATGGAAAGTTGTGTCTCTTTAAAAAAAAGAAGGAAAAGTTGTGTTTCTTAATAAATAAAATGAAAGGCTCTGTATCTTAACAAAAATTTCAATTAATTCTAAAGATTGTGATGCCAAATAAAATAAAAAGTTGTGTATCTTAATAAAAATCTCAATTAATGTGAAAGGTTGAGAATGCAAATGTGGACTATTTTTGAAAAATATATTTTATGTTTTGTTATATACCCTTAAAAGTGTCTTTTAAGGAAACAAATAAATAATTAACCTTCTCTGATTATTTTTATATTTAATTTTAAAAATGGTTTGCATTTAAATTTGGCATACAAACTTTATAAAGTAGTTCCATAATTTGTTTAACACGATACACCTTGGATTGTATATTCATTTCTATAGGTGTGTAGTATTTACCATCATGAGTCATGCCTTTCCATTTTTCAAAAAAAAAAAAAAAAATTGATGTTAGTGTCTATTTGCTTTCATTACCATACATATGAATGTATATATTTTTATACTTATTACAAGGTACAATAGAACTTTAAGGCTGTTTCATATACACTTCTTTTTGAGCCATCGATCCATATCATGGATCATAGTCCATAGCACCCGACCAGGAACAATATGTTTACCACTCATGATGGCTCGGCCTTAACTCTAATGACTTGCATCCATAAGTATCAATGATATTATGTTCGTTCACTTTTGGTAACATTATGTTCGCACCCTTTCGGTGATGTTATATTCACACCTTTATGATGATGTTACATTCTCACCATTTTGGTGATGTTACATTCGCACCCTTTCGGTGACGTTCCATTTGCACCCTTTCGGTGACGTTACATTCACACCTTTTCGATCCCGAACCACTCGCACCCTTTCGGTGCCGAACCGTTCGTACCCTTTCGGTGCCGAACCGTTCGCACCCTTTCGGTGCCGAACCGTTCGCACCCTTTCGGTGCCGAACCGTTCGCACCCTTTCGGTGCCGAACCGTTCGCACCCTTTCGGTGCCGAACCGTTCGCACCCTTTCGGTGCCGAACCGTTCGCACCCTTTCGGTGCCGAACCGTTCGCACCCTTTCGGTCCCGAACCGTTCGCACCCTTTCGGTCCCGAACCGTTCGCACCCTTTCGGTCCTGACACGTTCGCAACCTTTCGGTACCAACATGCTCACACCCTTTCGGAACCGATACGTTCGCACCCTTTCGGTCCCGACACTTTCGCACCCTTTCGGTCCCGTCATGTTCGCACCCTTTCAGTACCGACACGTTCGCACCCTTTCGGTACCGACACGTTCGCACTCTTTCGGTCCCGATACATTTGCACCCTTTCGGTCCCGTCACGTTCGCACCATTTCGGTTTCGATACGTTCGCACCTCTTGGGTCACAGCACGTTCGTACCTCTTGGTTCATGACACATTTGTACCTCTTGGGTCACGACACATTTTTACCTCTTGGGTCACGACATGTTCATACCTCTTGAATCACGATACGTTCATACCTCTTCGGTCACGACACATACAAATATTATTTTCTAAAAAGTCAATATTTATATTTAAACTTATGAAAATGTATGACAAATATGATTGTTGCTATTAAAATGAAATATATGCATTTTCAATGAAGAGGTGTCAAATATTTGATGACATCATCAATTATATGAAAATATTTTTTTTGGTCCATTAGATTTTAAAATCAAGTTAACTATGACCATTAGATTGAATTTTCTTTTTCCTATAAAAAATGCTGATGTCACTTTCAATTTGTTATTATATATAGATTGTGGTCAACGTACAAAAAGTGCTTATCCAGAGGTAAAAGATTTAAGATTTTTTTCTTTAGCTAATCTTGCCGATTTCTTATTTTTTTAGTTTTCTTTAGAACGTAACGTTTTTCTCTTTTTAGAACTCAGTGTTCAACCACTTAAACTAATCTTGCTAACTTGTATTGTAACCTTATTTTGTTTGTCACAATGATAACTTGTAACTGAACCAATGAAGATGACTCTTGGTTGTTGCCTACAAATCAGGCCAACTCAACTTTTTCATAAAATTAAAAACTCTCAACCAAACTTGACTCACTCAAACTTAGCTTATTCGTGCAATCAACTAACGGTCTTCACTAAGTTTAAAAAGAAAAAAAAAACTAATGGTCTTCATTTCTCTCTCAAAACTAAACCATATATTATCTTTATTGGTGTTTAGAAATTTTCCGAGCCATCCATTGGACGGTAATGTCCCTTTCCAGCCACCGAAAACTCAAGTTTTCATAAATTTCGGCGGGGATCAGCTGCGCAAGAATTTCATTGGCTATCTTGTGGATGCACTGCAGAGAAGTAAGGTCAACGTCTTCGCAGACAATTATTTACATATAGGTGATGACCTCAATGAACTTTTCAAGAAGATAGAGTATTCTGGAATTGCGGTAGTTGTGTTTTTGAGCAGGTATTGTGAATCAAAATGGTGCTTGGAAGAGCTTGTGAAGATTAAAGAACTTGTGAGCCAAGACAAGGTCAAGGTGTGATCCTTATATATATTATTTTGCTACTTAGAATAAGTTAAGAGAAAATGACTATAATAACACTAAAAATTTTTTTGTCGCAAATATAGCACTTAAAAATAAAAATGACCAAAATATCACTTAATATTTTATCAAAAGATACAAATATACATATATATCCCAATGATAAATTAATTTAGACATTAGGGCTTAGAGTTAAGGGGAGATTTAGGATTTAGGGTTTAGGGTTTAGAGTTTAGGGTTTAGGGTTTATAATTTAGGTTTTAGGGTTTAGAGTTGGGGAGTGGGGTTTTGGGGATAATAATTAATTTTTGTAAAAAATAAAAAGAAAATTAAAATTTTCAAAAGATAAAATGCTATTTTGGTCATTTTAGTTTTTAAGGCTATTTTGTGACATAAACTTAAAAATGTGCTATTTTGGAGATTTACCCATAAGTTAAGACCAATATTATTTTTATTTTAGACCAGTATACGTGCATACATACTTTTGAGCTTGGACATGTATGTATTACTAACTTTGAGTATACATTTCTTCTGCCACAAGGTGATTCCCGTCTTCTACAAGGTGACTACAACCAATGTGAAAAGACTTAAGGAAGAGTTTGGTGACAATTTCAGAGATCGAGAGTGGGAGTTTGAGTCTGATGAACCTAAGATAAAGCGATGGAAAGATGCAATAAATTATGTCTCCCATGGTGGGAATAATCTCTGGTACTTTTTCCTTTTTTAAGCTCTCCACCGGAATATTTTTCCGATTTGCTAGTGTCCTTTTTTGGTGTTTTGGTTTTTTTGGGAAGTTATTTACCGGCACTAGTTTGCTACGGTATTTTCTCCTTTTGGTCAATTTAAACTTTAATAGTTTATTTTCTTTCCTTATTTTGGAATTTTGTTTCCATCTCTTCGTTCTTTTCTTTTCGCCCAAGTTTGCTCTTTCCTTTTTCGCGTGCCTTGAGAGAATATTTTAAGCAAATTGATATGATTTCCTTAAAAGTCATTTCGGAATATTGCTTAATTAGTGGTGCTTTCCGTCTACGCTCTGTTGATCTTCTTCTCGTTCTTTCACCAGAAAGCTTCGTGTGTGCTGATTTTTTATAACACTGGAGCAATGATACAATGAAAGTTTGGAAAAATACAAAAAAAAAGAAAATAGCAGAGAAATGATGGGATATCATTAGACATCGACAGTGAATGATAAAGAGACCTCACCCAAAACCTTATTACTGAACCTCTAAAGCAAGTAGGTGATGTAGCCAACAGGGTGCATTACGGGTGATGTAGGATTGGTGACGGTTGTCGCGAGTGACACTTATAGCAATAGCGGTTGCTGATTCGTTGCGCTCTGGAACTGCGTGGTCCAAACTCCATGAATCTATCCCGGCGAGGAGGAAGGAAATACTGTGACGAATATGGCTGATAGTACGGCAAAGTTCTCCGTTATGGCGGATAAACTACATTCCGCCTTGCGCTCTTTGAAGATTGGTGATGATGAACCTATTGATCTCCCAGATAGCCCAAGATTTAGGGTGTTTGAGGAGAACTCTAGGAGTTTGCTGGGTCGTTTGATCTCCCAGATAGCCCAAGATTTAGGGTGTTTGAGGAGAACTCTAGGAGTTTGCTGGGTCGTTTGTTAAACCCTAACTGTCAACCGATGGAGGAGATGATCGAGACTATGCCGCGTATTTGGAGAGTTTACGACCGTGTTCGTGGGATAGCCCTGTCATCAGAAAAGTTTCAGTTTGTGTTTCAGAGAGAGGAAGATCTGGAAAGGGTTTTAGAGGATCGACCTTGGTCCTTCAAGCAGTGGACTATGCTGATAGATCGTTGGGTGCCAACTCCTCCACGAGACTTCCTGACGACAGTGGATGTGTGGGTAAGGATAAGTAAGATTCCTATGAACTACTACAAGATTGAGACGATGGATTTCTTAGCCAGTAAAGTGGGGAAAGTTCTTGAGATTGCTTATGATCCAAAAGTATCTCAAAAGGAAATTTTTATTCGGGCTCAAGCGAGAATGGACATTGCTAATCCAGCCTTTGCTAGCAAAACTTTGAATCTCCCTAAAGGAGGTTCGGTGGTGATTGAGTTCGAGTATGAAAAGCTACGAAAGAAGTGTTTCACTGTCTTAGGTTGACGCATGAAAGACCATTATGTCCTCTACTGAATAGGAAGTTAATTGCTCAAGCTAAAACTGGTTTGGTGATCGATGAGGAAGTACAAAAGTCGAGTCCTGACGCTCAGGAGGTTGAAAGGCTTACATGCTCCACTCCAGCTGTACCACCGGGGTTTTCACCGTTGTTTCCGCAACTGCCTCCGGAAATGAGAAATGCTGCTCTGCAGTATATTTCTCATAGTGATGCGACGGAACGTTTGGCTCGTATTGCTCGAGTTGAGATGTCCATTCTAGAAGGAGCTGATAATTATGTACCGGCTAGGCCGGTAATCTCTCATGACCTGAATAAAGGGAAGGGTCACGTCTTTGGGTTTGTGGATGCACATAAAGGCGAATTTGAAGTTTCTTGTTCCTTCTCTCCGATTGGGTCAACAGTGTTTACGATTGGTTCATCTGCTGATGTCCATCCGTCCGGAACTCAGTCTGAAGGAAAGAAAACTAGAAGACGTCCAAGTAAGTGGAAACGTCAAGCTCAAGTCAAAGGTGGAAAGAAGGTGGTCGATCTTCAGACAGCTTTGGTTGTGACTGATGTTGAGCAGAGTGAAATGATGCAGAGACGTGAGGTGGGGTTAGAAGGACCAGCTAAACGTAAGGCTGTTAGTAATGTTGGGGATCATTCTTCAAAATCTCCGAAAACTTTTACAGAAACGGTGGCTTCCGATTTGAAGCCGCTGCCATCCCAATGAGCATATTGAGCTGGAACTGTCGCGGGGCGGGAAACACTGAGACAGTTAGTTACTTAAGGGAAATGTGTAAGTTGTATTTTCCTGATTTTTTGTTTCTCATGGAGACGAAGCAGAAGTTTAAGTACATGTCCGATTTGAAAAGTAATTTGGGGTATGATGAGTTGGTTACTGTTGAGCCGGTGGGTCTTAGTGGTGGCTTGGCGGTAATGTGGAAGAAGAATTTTGTGGTTTCAGTGTTGAGTAAGGACAAGCGTGTGATTGATTTACAAGTGGGAATGGGATCATTGACATTTTTCTTGTCTTGTGTTTATGGTGATCCTGTTACAGAGAGAAGAAAAGATGTTTGGGATAAGTTGCGACAGCTAAGTGTTTTGAAGTGTCATGCTTGGATACTTACTGGTGATTTCAATGAGCTTATGTGTAATAAAGAAAAGCTAGGTGGAGCTGTTAGAAGTGAGTCATCTTTCTGGGACTTCAGGAACATGGCAACGTCTTGTCAGCTGCGTGAATTAAGAAGTTCGGGTAATGTTCTTTCGTGGGCTGGCTGGAGGAACAAGATGTGGGTTCAGTGTAGGTTGGATCGTTGTTTTGGTAATAATGAGTGGTTTAATCTCTTTCCACGCTCTCAAGTGGAGTACTTGAACATGTGGGCCTCTGATCATAGACCACTCCTCACCCGTTTTTCACTGGAGATTGAGAACCCGTCGAGAGGAAGGTTCTATTTTGACCGTCGTTTGGTCGGCAAGGAAGGCTTGGAAGCGATAATAAGAGATAGTTGGTGTTTGGATGAGTCTGATGGTTCTGGGAACGTACTAGAGCGTATAGCAAGAGTTAGACAAGCTATAGCACGATGGAAAAAGTCGTCTGATACTCACTCTAAGGACCGTATCCATCGCCTTTCTCAGAAGCTAGAAATGGAGATTAAAAAGATAAGACCTGATGCCCAATACATGAGACAGTTGCAGAAGGAGTTAGCGGTGGCTTATGCTGATGAGGAGAGGTTTTGGCGTCAGAGGAGTCGTGAAAGATGGTTGAAGGAAGGTGATCAAAACACAACATTCTTTCATAACTGTGTCAAAGGGAAGAAGATAAAAAACAGAGTGCTGATGCTTGTTGATGAAGCTGGTACGGAATATTTTTCAGAGGGAGCTAAAGGGCAGATTGCCACAGACTACTTTCGTGATCTGTTCATGAGTACTAATCCCCATGATCTAGATACTTTGTTTGACGGTTTTCCGGAACGAGTAACTCCAGACATGAACTTGCGTCTTACGGCTCCGGTTACCCCCGAGGAAGTACGACGAGCAGCTTTTAGTGTGAAAGGTTCTAGTGCTCCTGGTGAAGATGGACTCACAGGTATCTTCTACCAGAAGTACTGGCATATCGTAGGTCCAAAGTTAACAGAGGAGGTGCTCAATTTCTTTAGCTCAGCTTGTTTGCCAGCTGGATGGAATCACACACAGATTAGTCTACTTCCAAAGGTGGTAAATCCAACATCAATGAAAGATATGAGACCTATTAGCCTATGTTCTGTGCAGTATAAGATCATCTCTAAGATACTTACCGAGCGTTTGAAACCGTTGCTGGGTGATATTGTGTCTGAAACACAAGGTGCCTTTGTTGGTGGCAGAATCATCACTGATAATGTCGCCATTGCTCATGAACTGGTTCATGGCCTTAGAACGGTTGACTCTTTGGCTGAGGGTTACATGGCAGTGAAAACAGATATGTCGAAGGCTTACGATCGTGTTGAATGGTGTTTTGTTGAGATGTTATTGGAGCGTTTAGGGTTTGATAGAGTGTGGGTGAGATGGATCATGGCTTCTATTTCTATTGTCTCCTACACAGTGTTGTTGAATGGTCGAGCTCATGGATTCATTAAGCCGGAAAGGGGTATTCGTCAAGGAGACCCCCTTTCTCCTTTCATTTTTATCTTGTGTGCAGAAGCTCTAGTGAATGTACTGAATAACTCTGAGTCGAAGGGTAAACTTCACGGAATTCAACTTGGTGCTGGTGGTCCATGTATACATCATTTAGTTTTTACCGATGATAGCTTGATCCTATGCCAAGATAATGTTGAGAACTGTGATGAAGTCATGCGGTGTCTCAAACTATACGGAGATGCATCTGGTCAGTGCCTTAACCAACAGAAATCTTCAATCATATTTGGTAAGCGGGTTTCAGCAAATGCTAAAGATGGAGTCAAACAAACCTTATCGATTGATAGAGAAGGTGGTGAGGGTACCTACCTTGGGTTACCAGAATGCTTTAAGGGGTCGAAGATTGAGCTTCTGAACTTCATCAAAGAAAAATTACAGTCTAGACTACATGGCTGGTATGCACAAAGTTTATCTCATGGTGGTAAGGAAGAGCTTATTAAAGCGGTTTGTATGGCACTGCCGATATATGCTATGTCCATCTTTCTACTACCCAAAACTCTCTGCGATAAGATTACTAGTGTTATTTCAGAATTTTGGTGGAGTAGTGGGAACCATAGAAGAAAAATCCCATGGGTGGCATGGAAGAAGTTGTGTAGAAAGAAGGAGGAAGGTGGTATGGGATTTCATGATATAAGAAGGTTTAATCAGGCATTATTGGCGAAACAGGCTTGGAGGGTTTGGTCTAGACCAGATTCTCTAGTGGCTCGTGTACTTAAGAGTAGGTATTATCGCAACTCAACTTTCATGGAGTGTGGTGTTGGTTCTCGACCATCGTATGCTTGGAGGAGCCTGATGCAGGGACGCAGTTTGTTATCTGAAGGGATGGTTAGACAAGTGGGGAATGGGAGAGATACGAATGTCTGGTCAGAAAAGTGGATTATCGATGAGGTTCCGACGTTCCCAATGTACAAAGAAGACAGTGTCATTGATCTTACATTAAAGATCTCAGACCTCTTGATTGATGGCACATCTAGATGGGATGAAGCTCTGGTGCGTAGGACATTTACTCAACAACATGCATAACTAATCTTACAAATTAGACCGACTATCACTCGTAATGATGCTTTTAAGTGGGGGTTCACGAAGGATGGATGCTATACTACGCAATCTGGGTATCGTTTTCTTGATAAAATGGAAGATCTTCAACAGCAGACTAAGCCGACGTTGCCTCCAATTGAGAAAAGATTGTGGAGTAGTATTTGGAATATTAAAGCTCCAACGAAGCTTAAACATTTCCTTTGGAGGATGTTATCAGGTGCCTTGGCGGTCAAGGATAGATTGAGATCGAGAAATATCCCGGTTGATGTGTTCTGCCCACAGTGTTTAAATGCTATTGAGACCATATGTCATTTGTTCTTCCATTGTCCAGTTGCAGAAGGTGTGTGGAATCTCTTCGGGTTTGGTAAACCTCCTGGTGGCTTTTCTCGGAATTCAGTGTTCTTAAACTTACATTCTTTACTAACATCAAGTATAAGAAAAGAGGATGTACGTAGGCGTTTGGCAATTCCTTGGGTTCTATGGCATTTGTGGAAGGCGCGTAACCGTCTTGCTTTCGACAAGATTCAAACGGGTTTCACTGAGATTCTTCGTTTGGCTTTAGAAGAAGCTGATATATGGTTAGATATCAATGGAGTTAGTAATAATGCTACGGAGTCACCAACTATCCATCAGAGGTTGGGGGGTCGATGGGTTCCTCCTATTCGTGGGTTCCTGAAATGCAATGTTGGGATGAGTTGGGATCCAACTAATGGTAATTGTGGAGCCTCGTGGATTTTGAGAGATGATCAGGGTGGCCCTATCTTGCATAGTCGAAGATCCTTTGCAGAAGTAAGTTCAACAAGAGAAGCGGAGTTAATGAGTTTGTGATGGGCTTTGGAAAGTATGCATTCGCTATGCAAGAGGAACATAGTCATTGAGTCACCATTTGCCTTAGCCAGAGAAGCGATGTTATGTCCGCAGAACTTCCAATGGCTCCAACAAATTATGGATGACATTCATTTTCACCTCCCTGGTTTAAGACAATGGAGCTTGGAACATATAGATGTGTCGAGAAACTCTGTGGCAGAAGCAATAGCCCTAAGCGTCACAAGAGATCAGAAAACTCATTCCTATGTGGCTACGGGTGGTCCTCATTGGTTGCAGGCTTTAATTGAGAGTGAAGTATATGATCACAGATGATTTGATGGTGTATTGATGAATGGCATTACCAAACTGATACTTGATGGCGTGGACTGTCCACCTATTTTGATGCTTGAGAGTGGGTATGGTGTCTACTGATATTCCTTTATCCCTCTTAGGTTCTTTTCTATATGCAGGTTGTTTTGTTGCCTGTCTTTTTCTTTTAATCTGGAAGACGCACCTGTGTTGCCGTGTCTGTCATTTCGATTCTCATGTTACTCTCAAATTTATTTTGATAATACAAACCCAGCGTTATAAAAAAAAATTATGTCTCCCATAAGTTTGCTTTGACTTTCGATGACAATAGGTACTTTTTTTTGTTTTGAACAACAACTGGATTAATATAGAAATTAAGAAAACAAAGAGTTTGGGCCTTATGGGGGCCTTGCTCAACGAAGATAACAAAACAATAGGAGAAACTGCAGGAGCCCTAAGGGCCTGTTTAGCTAGAAGGTCTGCATCTCTGTTCGAGGAACGGGAGATGTGAGAGAAAAGGATAGACGATGACAATAGGTACAAATGGTCTAAATTCTGTTAATTATATATATGTTTTATTGAGAAGTTAGAAGCGAAGGAGATCTCTAGTTTCTATAGAAAAAGTTTTAGATATATAACATAGTTCCTCGTAATCTATTATATGATTTTGGATACATCTTCTAAAGTTAATTAATTGAAGCCATGCATCCTTTATATCTGCAACGTTTTATATGTATGCATACACGCTCATGTGTAGTCTTTAAAGGAACTCATCTTGGGTTTTCCTTAACAAGTTTAGCAACGCACTAGAGATTGATTTCGTTGGAAATATCGTCGAGTAGGTCTTGAAAATGCTACAGACCATTTCCACCATGGAAAACATCCAATCATCTCGTTAATCTGAAGAGACGTAGCGGCTAGATTCTCTCTATCTCAAGAAGAAGCAATCCTTATATATGTTCTCAATCTTTTTATGTTCTTGTTATCTTATTTATCTAAATTGTGGTTTAGTGTTTTGGTGGTTATGTAAGCTTGGTTTAATTATGCAAACTGCATACTTCATCTCTCATCATTCGACCATCAGAAAACAATTATCTTCTTCTCATGATCATCTCTATTTCTCATCATGATTCACCACCATCAACGATTCTAGGATCTGGAAGTTTTCTTTCGACTCAGATCACCTTTCTGGACAGAGTCCTAGAGTTTTAATGGCTGGAAGGAAAAGAAAAAGAATGATCACTTTTTTTTTAAGAAAAAAATAATAGAATGAAATAATTGAAATGGAACCGTTGTGATGTACTTAAGTTGGAAGTGTGGACTTTTAAATTCTACTACGGGACTAGAGAAAAGATTGAAAATACATGGCCAAAATAAATTAATCCACAAATTTTATGTTATATATGTTTTTTTTAACGTCTGATTAATTATGCTATTACAACGATGAGAATATTACATAAACGATATTACAGCCGACAATTCTACCAACTTGTGAGAATACACGCCTGACTGCATCATTCTGAGCTGTCCTATGAGATCCATGTTCGATGGTACGCCCTGCACCAAGCTGAAGATCTCTTGTAACTTACTTTTCTATAATCTGCATAATTTGGTGTTTTCTGGGGTTTGAACCCCAGAACTCCAGGTGTAGAAGCATTAATGAACCCTTAGTCAAACCACTGGACCAAGGGGACTTCCACATGTTATATATGTTAAAAGAAGAAAATGTAACCGAAGAAAAAGAGGGAAACACAAGAGATGAAAAAAGTGGAAACATTAGTGATGATTGGTTTGATTATAACTATAAAAATTTAGCTGTAAAAATTTAATTGTAGGTAAATTGATTGTAGTTGTAAAATTGTTACTGTAGATTTTTGTGCAGAAACTTTTGTTATAATTAAATTTGTTGTACCTGTAAGTAATAGGTTGTAGATATTTTAAAATAAAATATGTGATGTATATATAAAAAAGCTATTTTTATCAATCAAAACAATTTATATTAATATTTTTTAAATAAATTTTCAAAATTTATTTAAAATGTGATATGTAGAACGTATTTCTGTTTTTTTTTAATATTTTAATAATTAAAAACCCCAAAACTAAATTAGAATATTTATAGATATTTTTATTATGATTATATGATTTATTTGATATTATAGATATTTGTTTTTCATTTGACAGATTCTACAGCCTAAAAAGAAGAATGTAGAATTTTTACCTAAAATACTTTAGAAAAAAAATGTTTTAGTTTATTTGTTGTACCTTAAAAATAAAATAAAGCGTGATTGGTAAAATTAGTAGAAATATAATATATATTTTAACTTTTAAAAATAAATCTACAACATATTTGGTAAAGATCAGTGATTTAAAAATAAATAAAACTATAATAGGGAGATAAATTTCATCCAATCACTCCTAATTTTGTCACCCACTCACGTTAAGAAAATTTGCAAAATACAGTATTACAAATGACTTGTAGGCAGCCTATAGGGATAACATAATAGTCTTAAGGTTTAATGTACAGTTCAAAATAATGTTTTTTTTTTTACATCAAAAGGCTGATCTATCACTCTGAAAATAAATATGTGCAGTTAAAGTAGTTGAATCCATGTACGGTTCAAAATAATATACAATAGGTAAATCTACAAAAGATAATACAAGATCATAAAAATGCAGCTAAAACAACCTGATTTTAACCTATTACGAAAAAGAATTACAATTCAATTTAGGGGAATATATGCAAACAAATATATCCAAAAATAACCCAACAAATCAGATATTCATAAGCAAATTACATGCATATATATATATATACAATTATTAAGCATAAAATTTATCAACTGATAATTTATGAATAAATTAAATAAAATATTAATCAATTATTAAAACTTTTATATTTATAAATATTTATACCGAGCACCGGATAATTACTTAGAGCATAAGCAGCTGTAGATTCCTATAATAGAGTATCTCACACAAATGCTTTAATTTTTTTATTTAAATTTAAAGACAAAAATAAATTAGATGAATAAAGAGATGGCACCTAATAGGAAAATATCTTCACTTTTTTTTTTCAAGTTTCTCTTCATAGAAATTTTCTACACTCTCTTTTGTTAAAAAAAAAGTTTTCTACACTTTATTGAAGTTTTAATGTTTGTAATTAATGCAGTCATAAAAACCCCCTTGAGAACACGTTGAGACTGCCCTACTCTTTAAGTTATAGGTGAGATACACAATTGCAAGAAAACTACAGAACTTGTGAGACGCCTTTTTTGTGCACATGGGGACTACCTATTGCCGTCCAGTATCTGCAATCAATTTTATCGTATAGGTTTTTTTTTTCTTACAGAAAAAGTACAAATTTTTTTAAGTTCGACTTGATGTTTATGTGGATGCAATACTTCATCTCGATAAACTACTAATAATCTCTGCAAGAGCAAGAACCTTCTGAGAAATGTGAAACCTCTTAGAGCATGTTCATCCCATGGATTCTTAATAGATTTTTTAATGATGATTTAAATATATAAGCGTACATTAGTGGACATAAAAACTCTGTTAAAAAACTATTCGATTTTGTGTTTCCATTGGTAGTTTTTTAATTAAGGGTTCTTAAGAATTTTTTTTTAAGATAAATTTATTTATTAAATAAAACATATTTAAGAAACATTTTGAACATAAATGTTAAAATAAAAACATAAAAACAAAGATTACTAAAATAAACGAGAAATTTTAGAAAGAAACATCCGAACTCAGTTGTTGTCTTCATTACGCCCAAATTTACGCCATATATGTTCAACTTAATCAGCCTTCAGTTGTCCATGTCTTTGTTTATCACTAATTGTAGTTCGAACACCCATCATATTGACGATATCTGAAGGCATGTCTGTAGAATACGTGAAATCTACATGTGAACTTCCGTTTTCTTCTCCTTATTGGAACTCCGAAACATCAAAATGACGGTATTCATCTCGTTTGTCTTCTACTATCATATTGTGGAGTATGATACATGCTCTCATAATCTTCCTGATTTTGGCTTTATCCCAAATACGTGATGGATTTTTGATAATGCCAAATCGAGCGTGCAAGACTCCAAAAGCACGCTCGACGTCTTTTCAGACACCTTCTTGATGTTGAGAAAATGAAACCGCTTTCGGACCTTGTGGTAGTAAAATAGATTGGAAAAAAGTTGTCCATTTCGGATAAATACCATCGGTGAGATAGTAAGCCAAAAGATACTCATTTCCATTGACAGAGAAAGTAACTTGTGGAGCTTGACCGTTTATTATGTCATCAAAAACTGGTGAGAGATCAAGAACATTGATATCATTTAAGGTGCCTGGAGGTCCAAAAAACGCATGTCATATCCATAGATCGTACGAAGCAACCGCCTCTAATACTATTGTGGGTTTAGCCGAACCATGTGAATATTGAACTTTCTAAGCGGTGGGACAATTCTTCCACTCCCAATGCATACAATCGATGCTTCCTATCATCCCTGGAAATCCACGTTGCTCACCAATATGAAGTAGACGTTGAAGACCAGCGGGTGTTGGTCTTCGTAGGTACTCATCGCCGAATAAATTTATTATTCCTTCGGGAAAATGCTCCACACATAACCGAGCAGTAGTTGCACCGAGTCGGAGGTATTCGTCAACAGCATCAGTCGCAGAACCATACGCCAAGATACAAATGGCTGCTGTACACTTTTGAAGTGCAGAGAGACAACGCCTTCCGAGAGCATCTTTCTTTTCTCGAATGTATTCAACTTCAATGGAAAGCGATCAACAATACGCATGAACAATGACTTGTTCATTCTAAATCGTCATCGAAATAAATTTTCAGGATATGTTGGATTTTCACTGAAATAATCATTTCATAGACGTACATTGCCTTCTTCACGATTCCGTTTGATATGAACTCGTTTTTTCCTTCTTTTTCTTTCTTTTTGATGATCAATAACTAAATTTTTGAATGTTTGATCGAATTTTTTATCAAAATGTTGATAAAAATATTGATCAAAATAGTCATCATCTATTCCTTCAAAAGTGTTATGAGAAGAAAATGACATATGTGGGATCAAAATGTAGGAAGTGTATTGATTTTTTTTGGGTGAATAGTTTTTGTGATTACGTTCAATGAGAGAATAAGACTTTGTAATTAACTTGAAGAGAATGCAACTTGGAGAGAAAGAAACTTGGACAGAAAGAAACTTGTTTGCTCGTTGATGAGAGTGAGAGAAGAAGACTTTGTGATTGGGGTAACAAACTACAAACTACAAGACTGAGTTTTATATAGACAAATGAGTGACAAAAATACAAACTACAAAGAAACTCTTTGACACATACAAACAACTCTTGTGACACATACAAACA
This sequence comes from Eruca vesicaria subsp. sativa, assembly GCA_932364175.1. Taxonomy (NCBI): domain Eukaryota; kingdom Viridiplantae; phylum Streptophyta; class Magnoliopsida; order Brassicales; family Brassicaceae; genus Eruca; species Eruca vesicaria. The sequence goes on along the minus strand of CAKOAT010140710.1, from coordinate 45,822 downwards.
ACTTAGATACAAGATCGTGACACATACAGAGAAGACTCAACACAGGAAAACTTGTGACACATACAAACGAAACTCGTGACTTCTTCTGACTCCTCTTCTGACTTCTTGTGCCTTACTGCAAACCCAAAATAAGAAGTAAATCATTGAACATGTCACGGTTAATTTAATACATATCAGAAACATAAACATAAACATAACGTTGAAACAAACACAATTAATAGAACTTCACACGAAACAAAAACATGAAACCGATAAATAGAAACAGAAACAGAAACAGAAACACAATTACTTTAATATACATCAAGTACATAAACAGAACATTGAAACAGAAACATGAAACATGAACATGAAACACAAAGAGGACCATCAAACTTGAAACAAAAACATGAAACACAAACAGGACCATCAAATACATAGACAAGTTCACACTAATTTTCCAACATCTCAGTAATTAGCTTCTTCATAATCAGATAGTGGATCTTTTTTTGCAATGAGACTCTCAAGCAGGCTACTTTACTGTAGTCTTTTTTCAGTTCCAATTATTTCTCTTTAATAGACCACATGGTCTGAAACTGAGAGAGAGCCTCTTGATCTACTTGAGCTTTTTTACCGCATGCTGCTTTCACTGATTTTACACCAAGAGGGCGTTTGGTTGGGTGATCATCTACTTCATCACCGAAGTTAGAAGTTGTTTGAGAGCTTTCTGATTGTGATCCATCATCACACTTTCTCTTCTTACCACTTCCATCGATCTTGCTACCAACAACTTCACACCAATTTTGGTCATTCTTCAGCTCCTCCCAAGCATATGGTGAAGATTAAATTTAATCTTCTGATCGTGGTAGAAGATTTGGTGTGCAAGTGACACAATATCAGTCTCGTTCTAGCCGGATTTACTATGTCTTGATGCAGCCACATATGCACCACAAAACTTGGATACAAGATCGTTCATCTTCTGCCACCTTTTCTTGCACTGAATGGCTGTTCGCATTTCACCTCTTGCCACCTTTGGACCTGCTGCAAAGTACGCTGCAATGCGTTGTCAAAAATCTCTTGCTTTCTGCTCGTTTCAAACCACATGGTCCTTGCTAGTATTTAGCCATGCGCTTATGAACACTAGAACATATATGACTGACCACTTCTTTCTTTTCCTCCACTCTGTATGTGAGTCTTCACAGAAGGATGATGATCCATGCTCACCACCATGCGAGTAACTCGCATAAGGACATAAAGGAATGGATGTTGGTGACTGTTGAGGATGGAATGAATCTTGTTGACTGTTTAAAAGGTCACCAAAATTGATGGACTGGCTATATGGATTCGTAGAATCCATATCCAAAATTATTAGAGAATAGAGAAGGTGGACTGACTCGTGACTTTTAATAAAAGAGAAGCAGAAGATCAAGTGTCAAAAGATGAAAAATAAAGAGGCAAAGCACCGGGTTTAATAGAGAAAAAGAGTAGAAAAGGATCAAGTTAGATACGGGTCTTTTAATTGCATTTACTCTTTGAGTTTAGTAGAGTTGAGATGAGTAGACATCTATCCAACTTATTTATTACTACCTAATGTAACACTACAAGCAGAATTCATCGAAACATATATAACTTCTCAGCCACGAAAATGAACTAAACTAGTATCAAGAATATCACAATATAAGAGATTCAGGTGAGACATAACTAAACTCAAATCAATAAAGAATCAAGAACATGAAACTGAATCTTAATCAAAATCGAAATCAATAACATGCAGATGTTGTTATAAACTGGTATATATAAATTAGATTTACATATATTTAGTACATGAATATGAGAACAAGAAAATCCAACTGATAACCACTAGTATCTCTTATTTATGGAAGCAATTACTACCACACAGTCCCAACGTTAACAAGCATTTAATTAACCTAACTACTACCCAGACGAAAGAAATTAGTAAAAAAGTAAGCAAATGAGGAGATGTACTAAACTCACCGAGAGTCTTTTGTAGTGGTTACTTCTTCAAATTACAGGAGGAGGAGCTTTAGCGGAGAGCTCAAACCATGTGAGGCAAAATCATGAAATAGAATGACAGAAGTCCTGAGATAATTACCAAACTAAACTTTAAACAACAGAAACTATAATTAATCTTTCAATCAACACAAAGTGTAATGAATCATTCAAGTTATTTTACAACAGATACTGCATTTGGAAAAGTGATGTTATAATGAATGCTATTAAGCAATCAACACAAACTGTAATCAACAACATCCTACTTCATACGCCTTCAAAGATCATAACAGAGCACTAGTGTGAAGATTAATGTCAGTGTATCCTAATGAATCTTTTACTAAAAAATCAGACAAAACCCACTGAACATGCAATCGATTTCGATCAAACACCATAACTTTACAACCACCCCCTAAACTAGAAACCCTAATCACCTATAGTCCAATAAAACCTAATAGATCCACCCTCTCAAATCATACAGATAAGATCGAATGGAGTTTAATTAAACAAAAGCAAAGATGTATCTAACATTGAATCGACGATGGATGGGGATTACCTGATGATACGTGTCTTCACCAGCACTGCATTCACCACTCAGAGAGTGTAGTCTGACGGAGAAGACGAAGACGACCAAGAGAGTAGTCGTCGGTGGTGGATTTCGATCGGTTTCAGAGAGAGAAGACGATGAGGTTTGAGACAGTCGTCGTCCGTGGTGGTTTCGGTTTTCTGATGAAGAGGACCATAGCCACTGGAGGAGACGCTGTCAAGAGAGTCTTCGTGGTTCGCGGTTTCGATTGCCGTTTCAATCTCCCTTCTGCTTCGGAGAAAACAAAGAAAAACACAAATGAAACAATGAAAGAAAACCAAAAAAAAAGAAAAAAAAAATTAAAACACTTCCCGTGTTGACACGTGGGTAAAAACCCACTTAACAAACGCTCCCAAAAACTTTCATTAAGGATCGGTAATTGATTTTTATTTTTGTTTCCAATTAATTAAATGACTAATTTTCCTTAAAACTCACTTAACATCCCGCGATAAATTTGGTCTTAAAATCTCTAATAAGGAGTTTCCTTTTCTCCATCAAAGATATTAGTTCAGATTCTTCTTAAGATAATTGGCTCCATTTCTTCTTTGCTTTGTTGATTAATCATTTCCTCTTTCACATCATCATGTGACAACATCGTGTAACAAACTCTGTTCTTGATTTAATTCCCAATTCATTGTTTCTCTTCTATCTAATCTTTAAGCTTCTTTTGTATCCTTTGATCAGGATCGGTTCAACATTTATTTGGGATCTCGAATAATTTTTTTATTTATTTTTTTAATAATTTATATTTATTAAAAATTTAAATATATTTAATATTTTTATCATTATCTTTATAAAAATTTGTGATGAAATAAATTATATATATGTAAAATATTTTAGGGCTCCTATTCACCGAAATTTTTTAAATATTTAAAATTTTCTACATAAAAATATATATATAAAAAAATATTAGTGAGTATCGACGATCCGAGTGACTACTTGCACTCAACAAGTGAGTGAAGGTTGCACGATCATATGACTTATACCATAATGACCAACCATGAGCTCGAAATGCTTGCATGTCGTCTCTTCCATAATCATTTTGCAGGTGAGTATCGTATTCCACGAAACCAGATTCTTTACACTCATATCCTCAAACAATTCATAAGATAAACTAAACTCTCTAGTCTTTTCATACCAATTCATAAGAGCATCCACCACTTTCACTTCTTCTCTACCGTTTCCAGGAACAATGAATCTATGGCCGTAACTCACAGTTCACTACTTTACAGTGAATCGAACGGCATTTGAAAATGAAGACGCAAGAGGCTACTGATGATTCTATTAGTGATGAAACACTTGCCATCTAAACTCCAAGAATCATAAAACAGAGAAGAACATGAATAGACATTTATTGTAATGCAAAAAAAAGTTGGAGAAAAAAACTAATTAAAAGACGTACAAACTCACTCTCATGAAAAGAAATAGATACCCGTATTAAAAAAAAAAAAAAAAACACCGGTTTAAAATTCTTCCATCAAACCGTCTAGTTGGCTCAAACCTTGGATCATGTACTTACAACTTAAGCCATTTGGAACAAACCCAACTCTCTGCATTCTTTCCTGAAGCTCTAACACCTTCTTATACCCACTTCCCATTTCACTAATCGCTTTAACAAGCAAATTGTAACTCTCCATGTCAAAGATTCTAAACTCCATAGCAAAGAAACACAATAACCTCTCAGCTTTAGCGAAATCCAACTCCTTGCAATATCCATTAACCAAAGCCCCGCATATAAAAGAATCCGGTTTCACTTCAGAATCGACCATTTCCACCATCAAAGACTCGGCTTCACGGTTCCTACCAATCCTACACAAGCAGCTGATAAGAGCTCGGTAAGATTCAACACCTAGCACTTGGTTCTGACTTGTGAGTTTCTCTTTCAGAAGCAACGCCTCATCAATAGCATCACAACGAGAGAAAGACTCGATTAAGTTATTGTAAGTCTCTGGTGTCGCCTTGTGACCTTCCTCTTCAGTGATTCGTTCCAACAGATGCTTTGCTGCAAACGGCTTACCTTCCCGGCATAAACTTTCTATCAGAAAGCTGCAAACTTCAAATGGGATTCTAACCTTTAACCTTGTAAGCTCGACAACAAAGTTCACAGCTGCAAGTAACCGTCCTCCTCTCACAAACCCTTCAACTATAATTTTACAACAAAACCTATCCGGAACAACACTATTCCCAATCATTTCATGTAACAACCTCTTCGACTGTTCCATCATCCCTTCTTTGCAATAAGCATAGATAAGAGTGTTGTAGGCGACACAATCAGGCTTAATCCCTCTGTCTACCATCCTATGAAACGTCTGATGAGCTTCTCTAACTCTCCCTTCTTTACAAAGACCTTTAATAAGCGACGTGTAGGTAACCAAATCGGGAACAACACGACGCCGATACATGATCTTATACAAATAAAACGCTTCTTTCAACCTCCCTCTCCTACAATAACTACTCACTAACGTGTTATAAGTAACCAAATCAGGCTCAAACCCTTCTTCCTCTTCCATCTTCTCCAGAAAGTCATTAACTTGATGGAAACTCGAACCGTTACAGAACACATTGGTGAGAATGTTAAAGGTATGAGTGTTGGGATGGATTCCTACTCTACACATCACACGATACACTTGCCAACAGTCATCCATCAAATCCAGCTTCAGCAAACCGTTCAAGAGATGGTTACAAGTGACAACACTAACACGAAAACCGAAAGAAATCACTTTTCGAAACGCTGAGAAGCCTTCTTCTACTAAGCCTAACTTCAGGTAAGCCTTGACGAGCATGTCCAAAACAACAGGGTCCCAATTACATTCCTCAGTAGCAGACACCAAAACACTAAACACATCTTCTTCTTCTTCGTCTTGCTCCTTAGCGACTAATTCAATCAATTCACATAGAAATTGCATAGCTAAAGGAAACTTTTTTGACCAAGCGAGAACGTGAAGCAGCAAACAGTAGTTACCGACGTTTGGGATCTTACCCAAATCGGATTTAACCCAATTGAAGAAGGCGAGAGATCGAGTAGCATCTGATTGGAACCTAAGTAAAACCCTAGAGATTTCACGGTGGCCTAGATGAGGAATCAGGGGTTTGACCTCGTTGTGAAGGTGGGAAGGAAGAAAATCAGGGTTTTGATTGAGAGAAGAGCAGATGACGTCGACGATTCGATTAGGGTTTTGGGTGTGGGGAAGTAGATTGTAAAGTGGGTTTAGGATGATTGGTTTAGGTGGATCATCACATCGCGGGATTATCTGCAACGAAGAAGAGGAGGAGGAGAAGAAGCGGTGCTTAGAGAAATCTCGTTTGAGAAGAGAAGCAGCGTTAATGGCTGACACTCGATTCATAAACGAAACAGCGACCAAGCCAAACGAAAGAGAGAGTGAGAGAGAAGAAAATGTTTGGATTTTTCTTTTTGGGGGTCAAATTTTGATTTCATTAGCCGAACGCAAAGTGGGTCTGTTACAAATGTTTTCCAAATCCAATCGAAATACATGAGGCCCAAAAGAACATACACTTGATGAAACAAAAGCGATACATTAGATATTAGATTATATCCTCCACGTATTTACTCACGAAGCTTCAGGGTGTATCACTCATGCTATCTTCAGGTATAGCCAATTCTTCAGGTCTGTTTGTTAAGTGGTTGCAACATATACCACAGAGTAAAGATGAGATGGAAGGTTTGTTGAACAGAGTGAAGCCGCCTGAGTGGATCAATATATATGTCAAAGATATCCAGAGTCAAGACACAAAACAAACCATGAAGGAGTTCGAGTTAGCTAAGAGAGCTGTTAGAGACCCAAAAGGTTTTCCATCAGTTGCTGCAGGTGAACAATCAGCATCCGTGGCTAAAGCGAGCAAGTCTGACTATGGTTTGTTTCAGTCTCCAAGACCACCAGAACAAATGATCAACATGGATAAGGATTTGCCTCTTGAAGTAAAGGAGGGTTTGAAACTGAAGTTGGAATTTGTTGCTTATGAAGAGTGGATTAGAAGGATGAAATATTCAGAGTCTAAAATTAGTTTACAGTCATTCTTCAACCTTGAGGACATCTATGGGCGAGTGATGATAAGTAGTAGTGATGGAGTTGAGACAATAGCCCTGTTCGTTTTATCAACGCAACTACTAGACACAACGGCAGAAAATAAAGCTAGGGCAAAAACAAATTCTTTGGTGTTCTAACTAGAAACAGCCGCAACAGACAATCAGAGACATGAAAACGGCATTGCGGCTGCCGCTGAAATTTTCAGTGTCGTATTGCTGGCTTGACCTTGACGCAGCGGCTGGATGAAACAGATCTGTCTTGTTTTTTTTGTACAGCATCTGTCGTGCCCATAGATGTAATTCTATGACGCTGCCGTCAATCGCGGAGTTTATAAAACCAACAGCACTATTATGGATTGTAGGGGACAACTTCAAGACAGGAAGTTGTGACAAAAAGCAATCAGACATAACGATGGACACAAGGCCTTCTATAGGGATTCTACAGTTATGGAGTGAGAAGTTGGGTTCAGAATCTAATGATGAGATCCTTGAAGCTGATCTTTTGGGGAAGAAGCAAATCAATGTACTGCTCAAGTTAACACCATTGACCACTGAGCCATACATTCTCGAAGTTGAGTAGGATATTGGCGAGGGATGTGAAAACAAAGATGTGCACCAGCCGTTGTGTGTCACGGAGTTGGCTACGCATTGTCTGCTGCTTCAATTACCGATATCAAAGCTCCTACCTTTGGACCCAACCGTTTATTTAATCGGAGTTTCTAACAACCTACAGATGACAATGCTGGGAATCTCAGATGCCTCAATAGAAGATCTTTTGTCAGACAATGTTCAATATAGAGAAACTGCCAACATTTTCTAAAATCTCTAATAGAGTCAGCCTAGAGTAATCCATCATCACATCATCTTCTTACCAAGGATATTTCACTCATAGCCAATGTCTTAGGGTCCACATCAGGGAAATTTCAGATTGATTCCTATCAAAAAAGGTTAAGTGCAAATTCGAAAAGAAGTAAAAAGATCCAACACAAACAAACGGGATAAAATCAAACTTTTCGAAACATGACAGAAGATAATTATGACTCGAGCTTGGAGATAGAAGAAGGTCTTTAAAAGAAACTCCACCTTGAGACAATTACATAGCAAAAATCGCCTATTGCAAAAAGAAATTTGCTTTACGCGAAACAAAAGATCAATCCTAGAACCAAAAATATGTTACAAGCAAAAAATTAATCATCATCTTCCACTAAAAGATAGAGGTTTGGTAAGAGGAAAAAGTTGATAAAATTTCTCTCTCTAAACGAAGAGAGACAGAGAGAGCTACACTAAATGTTTGGACTTTTAATTCGTCCACATCGGAAGTTAAAATTTATAATGGCCTACTCAAATCTGTACAATTTATTTTATGGTCTTAGTAAAGAAAATATTTTCAAAAATATGAAGATGAAAATATGTTGAAGAAGAATATATTTTTGGATCCGTTTGATAGTGGTTAGCGGCTGTAATATATTAATTTGTTTTAAAGTTGCTTAGGTCAAAGATGAGTAGTATAAATGGTTGTAACTGATTAATTCAGTTACAATTGAATACATAGCTGATAGTTGTAACAAAGTAAATTTAGTTGAAATTTAAACATAATGTAAAGTTGATGTTTGAAAAGGAATAATGTAAATGCCTGTAAAATTGATTTTGATACTCAGTGTGCATATTTATTTATTCACATTATCCAACATACGCATAAAGGTATGACTAGCAAAAGAAGGTAAGTATCCACGATGAAGAAGCCTTCATCTCAACTTTGAGTGATTTTCCTCTTCTTACTCGTTGAATCTAATGGTGCCAGTAGAGTCCGCCACCACCTTTCTATTGAGAAGTGATATATCAATAGCAAAAGCTTACACAAACAGAGTTTGATTACCAGAATCATCTTCATCCAAGCTAAATAAATATTTTAACAATATTAATAAGAAACCAATCTACTAATCTTAAACCTCATATTCATCAACCTAATATTCCTTAATCAACTCAGAAAAAATACATCAGTAACATCTTTTCAAAATGTTGTTAGCTTGCCTAATCTGCACGCAATACCATTGTAATGGTTCAATATCACACGTGACTATTCACGTCCTTGGGAGATTTTAAAACAGCCATTGTCTGAATTTTTTGAGAAGCATAACATCACACATCTCATATTTATGGTCTTCACGGACACCGAACTTATACTTTCCATACTTGTTTGATACATTTACAACTATGTAGATCTCTTTCGTTGTCTTCCGGTCTTTGCACACAAGCTTCACCTTTTCACCTGTATAGTCAGATATAGGACCTAAGTAAAAGACTCGAGAAGTATACAAAAGCGGAGCGAACCTTCTCATCTAGTTGTGAGTAGCATGTCAACGCTTAATAGCTCACAACCTTTCTTGACAATACCTGCCTCCCAGAAACAAATGGCCAATTCTCAATTCAGATAGCGAGAATGTGATGAACCATCGATGGTTGTTTTTATTTGAAGCATTGCGGAAGAGGCTGCACTATGAAGTGATCAGAATCAAGGATATCATATCTCTGTTTATAGCATTACGATTTCAAGAGGTAGTGGGGTAATAAATATTACATAAATGGGAGGATTGCAGCTATAGTTTTAAAGCATGAACTCAAAGAAATGGAGTTAACGCTAATGGTGGAGTTACTGATGAAGCTTATGGGAGGGGTAAAGAAACCGACGGCTCGTGAAGCCTAATTTATGAAAACTTTATAAGATATTATAAAATACACTTTCCTACATAGATTTAAAGTTTTCTTCAATATTTGATATATATATATAGGATTGATTTGATCAATATTCATAAAGAATACATATAGGATTGATTTGATCAATATTCATAAAGAATACTAAAATTAAGAACATAGCCACAATAAAGTGGATGTGACAATTAGCACCAAAACTTTACTATTTTCTCCTTTCACTTGCGTGCGCGTGAAGATGAGGAGAGTAATTCATTTGCAGCGTTGATACAATACATAAAAAGAAACATATCGTATGATGTACATGTTTTACCACATAGGTCAAACTATCCTATAATATATATGATGTAGTATGGGCACCGAAAAAAGTAAAGAGACCATCATCATAGGTGTGTATGGCGCTTGGAGATTTATTCCAATCTAATAAGATAAACAGTTTAAAAATACAAAATATAAAAGACTTAAAATGTTGGACTGTACTATAGGGAAGACATATGTATGCTACTAGAACATATAAGAGAAATAAGGACACAAAAGATATCATACTATATGTGCTATAGTATAGTCCACCAAGGATGTTAAGGAAAAAAGTTTAGCTGCAAGAGAAAAAGTAAGCAGGCATAGAGATATCGGGTATGAAAATGTGTTGTTTCTAGGTAGATGAAGAATGTAATACAACCGGTGAACTTAAAGAGGTCCCAATTGCTGGGATCTACTATAAATGACGTTAGTATACTAACATAAGTATCATGTATGGCCAATTCAAAACCTATACTATCGTATAAATTAGATAGTATAGTTACGACATTCACTCAAATTACAGGCAATGTTACATATAAGAAAGTGGCAACAAGAATAGAACAAGAATATAACTGGTGATTTTAAGGGATCCAAAAATGGTGAGTTAAGTATATATGATACATATATACAACGAAATAATTGAAGACATACATGTGAGAAACAAGAGAATATAATAAGTCGCAGCGTATGGTTGAAAAGTGATAACAATAACTTATAAGTATCACATGAGTAAAGAGAAAAACATATGGGTTCCATTCAACATGTCATTACGGAAGTTCTTCCGGGCTGAAGGTCGAGAAGGCTCCAACGCAAGTGACTCATCTATGAGTGAGGCACACTGATTCAAGCTTTGTGTGACATTAAGTTCTAGAAGCACAAACGTTATCATACAAGATAACCCTGTGAAATGTAAATCATATACGTAAATCACATAAACAAATGTATGTTCAATAATGGAACACACAGATACCTAACAAGTACATCCTTAGATAGATAACTATACTACTACTATTGTCCACATATTATAGAAGTTCCACACAATCACATCAAATTAATACATTATGTAAAAATTGCAATGAACTATACTATTAGGTCATGTGGTATAGCACATTTGCAACAAAATGAACAAACACAACTATATTATTAGGTTATGTGGTATAGTAAATCATGGATTCATGTATATAGATATAGGATGTTGTTGCATTGTGTGAGTAGTCCGGATTGAAGCTGGAGAATACTTCGTACTCATGTTTCTGCAATGCCAGAGGAGGTTTCTGTGAGAATATCGCAACGATTAAGTTGTTATGTCGCATTGAGTTTCAGGAAAACAACCACCGAAAGACATGCTAAACCTGAAAACATTCACAACAAAAACCATCCACTAAGGCGAAGTCTCCAATCCCATAACGGATTTGCTTTCCTGCAAACACCTACCATAGCTCATACTTCTTACGTGTTATCAACTGGCGTGATAACAAATGGTAGGAAAATATGACTGAAGTGTATGCAACATAAAAATTGTACTATATTACATATGTTTGACAAAGGGTATAGAATAATCCCTTTATACCAGTAGCATATTAATAAATGTAATTGTTTTACTAACTGCACTAGTCAATCCAAACAAAAAGAAAATACCCAATCCAAGGAACACAATAATGCCAAAACATATTACAATCTCCTATTATTAACTGTACTAATCAACCCAAATTCAAAATATTACACATTACTATATTATTTACGTTTTAATAGTATAGCCATAGAATAAAATGCTTTCTCCCCTACCCATGAACCCATAAATTTATGTTAGAAAACAGACGAAGCAAACACAAATACATACAACTGGTGAAATCTTAACACTCGTAATTGTTCTTATTTATGTAACCTATCGCCGTAGCTGTTTCTTTTCGGTGTGCGTGGATCCAACTCCTCCTCGCAATGGAGACCCCAAAATCGTCTTTTCAAAACCCATCGATTGCAATCTCTTTTACTCCGATATCATAAAACTAGAAAAGGGATTTGTGAATTGTCTACAGAAAAAATAACCAAAAGGATGGTTCTCTTTGTACACGAAGGAGAAGGACACTTATGGTATTAAAGAGAACAATATATAACATATCGTAGCCATCATTCTCTTATGTGTATATAGTTAATTTTTTATTTATTTATGTATATCCGATGAAGTTTCTCAAATATATATATATATTTTTTCAAAATCTTGGTTGTAAATTAATTTTGATTGATTTAAACAGTTTAAGAAATGAAAATTTTGGTTTATTTTGAGTTCTTGAGTTTTTGCTTCCTAGAATTCTTGTGCCAAGCTAAGATTTCTGAGAGGCTGGTTTTCAATTATTTTGAGTTTAAACATGTTAGATGTTTCAGAACATCTTCTTTAGTTTGTGTCGATATTGGTCTTGAGTTTCACTAACGGCTTACCTTGGTAGCTTGAGACTTAACACTGTTAGTTTAAGGGTATATACATGATTGCAGTGCTTTTAAGTTTTATATATTAGGCTTTATATCAGGTTTGAAAGAAGAATAAGCTTGCTATTGTGTGTCCTAGTGTGTCAAAATAGCTATTTTTTAGGAAGGTGCCATAATATTTTTTTCACATCATGATCTCATTTGTAATAACCTCCCAACCCAGCAATAGTTGGATCCCATTAATAGTCACAAATCTTAATACCACATCACAATTCAAGATGATACAATATTTCATCACAAAAATGTAAAGTTTCATCCAATACTTGTGCCACTGCTACTGCTCTAATACGCAGAAATCAGATTCATCATCTCCCTCAGAGCTTTAACCACTAAAGATATCTACTTGCAATGGTTAAACAACATCTTAGTCCTATTGTGGTGCAGTAGCAACCAAAAAAAAACTAAACATTGAACATTTTAGTTTGTAAATCGCATAATGGATAGATTTTGCTCCATTAGATGAGCAAAGTTAGCCAGGAAATTTTTACTTGCAGCCTCTAATCGTTTTTGGAGATCTTGGCAAATAACATCATTTTCCACCTGAAGAAAAATAGCAGAGAAGGGAACATGCAATGATTTATATATTGAGCTCAGATTATCAGTTACTGAGACTTATATTACCTGGAGTTCAGCAATTCTTTGCAACTGAGATTCTTCACCTCCGTTTGAAAACGGAAGAGCTGCAACTAAAGCATCAAACTTCACCAAAACAAAGTACCACGCCAAGGAATTAAAACAACATAGTGAAGATGACCTGTATTTCACATCATCTTAACTAAATCCAATGAAAGAAGGAGGGTAACCTATTTAGCAGCCTAGACAAGATCGGCACTGATCTGCTTACGTTACACGGGAAAAGCGGTGGTGGGATCATCGGTAGCCGGAGGTGGATCGGGGTAGTTAGGTGAAATCTGAAGCGGAGGAGCATCTCTTTGGAGTGTACCGAAAGCATTAAAAGTGATATCCACAAAGGTCTTTCAATCAACCGGAACACACTGTATATCCATCAGCACCAATCACGCTTCCGATCACAACCACTCCCACCGAATTTCTCTTAAGACTTTCCACATCACCAACTTCTCCAGCCACTTGCCTTGACCGAGCTGGATCCGGATCCCCCACAACATCAATCGCCTCCGCAAGTCACAGTGCCGCCAAGACCTGTGTATTTACCTCTGTGAAAAGAGTGTCCGACGATGGCTTCATAAATGTGGAAGCATAAGAGATCTCCGACATAGCCGTGACGATGTATTTCACGGGTCAGGAAGCCCAAGATTGAGAAAAGTAGAATGATGTATTTCACAGGGAAGAACTTACCTATTTGTTATTGTTGAAGATTTTGAGAAAGAAAGTAATTCAAAGATTGATCGTGGGAAGAGGAAAGAGAAATGGTTTATGAGCGCTTTCAATACGACGCTTCCGCTCGTCCTTAGTTGTAAGTTGTAACGATTCAAGATGACCAAAAGGATTGGAGGATTCATAGAGAGGACTGAATGACGAAGATGAATGAAGGATGATGCTATCAAAGGTTTTCGCATATCAAATTCTTAAGCATAACAATTAAAATCGGTTTTAATGTGACAAACCGATAATGTGGAAGTTAAAAAGAGTTTGACAACTAATAAAGAAAAAGAACGAACAATATCAAGAATATGAAATTGAAAACAACTCGTGGCTGAAATATGCAACAAGCTTATCATTTGACTTCGACTCCCAAAATCTACAACAAAAGGGAATAAAAAGTGATGGTTAAGTACCAAAGGTAGTAACATATAGTTTTAGGAAAGCTGAATGAATCCTTATATGTACTAAAGTATATAATATATATCTTATGACATACTACATATGTCTACAAGTGTACTTCGGTTACGTTCGGATCCATGTTTGATTTTGAATTTATTTGAACCTGAATCCTAAGTCCAATGTAATATGAAACTGGCCCATTCAGATATTCAAAGGAATCATAAGCAGATCCATATCACGTACGTCGGTTCGGGTTTCAGGTATTATGCCACCCCTAATCTTAAATATCAATGTGTTGATCTATCATGATTTTATAATGAGATATTTACATTATATGTTGCTTTTACACATTAATAAGACACATATTTGTTTTCAACATATTTTATCTTTCTAACCTCGTAACCCTGACAAATTCTAACTCTTAACCCTGACCAACTCAAAATGTGATTTTGTGGTTTGTAATTTAGTTAAACATTAATTTGATGTAATTATGTCGGTTCAAGGTTGTGTTGGTCATGTAGGCTAAGAGGTTAAGAGGGGATAAGTATGTTGGAAAAGGTAAAGTGTGTTAGTAGTGAAAATATCTTAGAATAAGTGTAAAAGTGCATAGAGTAAAATCTATCTCTTATAATTATGTAAGAAATTATATAGACAATTAGTCAACCAACAATACTACTTTACCATATGAGGATTTCCATCTAACTGCATTATCCAAAGACTACATAATTCATGAATGTTCGGCTTATTTGCATTATACTGAAGATTTTTTATAGTCTTTCCTCTATTAATATATGCATAGTTGTTTAATAAATTGTCTTTTTCAATACTCAAAATTCAGATCTCTTGATACAAAAAATATTAATGAACCTTTATTTAACCTACAGATTTCCACCAAATTTTGATGTAAATGTACAACAATATAGTAACGAGGAAATACTTTTAGTTAAATGGTTAAAATGTTCACATTTACGAAATTGTTCACCGAAGTTTGATTCCTGCACTGATCCAATTAATGAAAAAAACAAGTATAGTTTCTTAAAACTTCTTTATTTTACTTTTTCACTGGTTGTCAATATTCATTAGTTTATGAAGCAATTTATCTTTTTGCCGATTAATGATCAGTTTTTTATCCCTGAGAATTTAAAGCTTTGCTTTCTTTTTATGTCCCATTGGCCAGTAGATGGGTTATTGAGCAAAATTGATTTATAGATGAAGGATAGTGTAATTTTTTTTAAATTTGAACTCTTTTGGAGCAATAAAGTAAATTGGAGCTTTTCAATTGAAAGAGTTCTTAGGAATAGTGTCTACATTTTTCGAGTTTTTCTAGTTACGGGTCTCATGATTTTTGCAACTTTGCAGTTAACGCATGTTGGGCCAAAATATTATACGGTTTATAAGGGTTTGGGGTTATGTACTATTTTATTAGGATTTTTTATGCAAATTTGACTCAAAACTTAAAGTCAAACACAAAATTAATTTTTTTATAAGTTTTTTTTGTCATATTCACTCTACCTATTCACATTATTTACGAAAATGCCATTTGTTTTTTTGTCCGAATATAGTTTTTTTTACTCTTTCAATCTCATCATCTTAAAGTATTTACAAGATTGTCATTTCCATCAATACCCTAACCACCTTGAACAACCAATTTGAAGCTCTTAATGCACCTAAAATCGATTTACACTCTCTATTTCTCACTTGTTATGAACTAAAACCAACATCTCTTTCATATTTGTCTCCATATTCTTCCAAAAAACTCAAGGTTTTGATTCAAAAAATTTAATGGTTGATAGAGCCATTCAAGCTTACTATTCTTGGTAAGTTATTTTCGTTTGAAGTTCTGGGTGGTTGGAAAAGACTATGTGTGCTAAGAAAGTCATCTCACTAGTTGAAGGTATTTTTGACAAATCTGTTCGCATAGAATACTTACCCATAAGTCGTTTTACTATAGAAAACTTACGATTAAGTCTTCTGGTAAAACAGACGACTTACTTCTAAGTCGTCATCTTTGTTTGTTTAAAAAAATCTAGAGAATACCCTAGACGACTTACCACTAAGTCGTCAAAGATAAACGGGTTAGTTTTGCATTTGACCAAATTGTGTCAGTTATTTGACTTTTCCTGGACGACTTACCTTTAGGTCGTCTCTGGAAAAACAAAATTTCAATATTTTATTCAAGTTAGACAACTTATCTGTTCGTCTCAGGTTAGTTTTGCAATTGGAAAATAAACTTAAATATTTAAATTTTCCCAGATGACTTAAAAAGAAGTCTTCCAGTCAGACGACTTTCAAGTAAGTCGGACCTCAGACGACTTATTTGAAAGTCGTCCAAGATAAGCAAAGTCGTCCAGATTTTATTCCGAGATTCTGGTCAAACCTTACTTATCTAAGACGCCTTTCTCGTAAGTCGTCTGGGAAAAAGTAAAATATTTAAGTTTTATTTTCATATTGCAAACTAACCTGAGACGGCGTACAGATAAGTTGTCTAGCTTTAATAAAATATTGAAATTTTTGTTTTCCCAGCGACAACTTACTGGTAAGTCGTCCAGGAAAAGTCAAATTACTGAAACACTTCGATCAAATGCAAAACTAACCCGTTTATCCTAGACGACTTAGTGGTAAGTTGTCTAGAAATTTTTTTAACAAACAAAGCTTGACGACTTATAAGTAAGTCGTCCCATTGAAAAGTCAATTGCAAAAATGACCTGTTTGGACGACTTACTGATATGTCGTCTGCGTCAATGTTTAGTAAACTTTCATTTTTTCTATGTTTGCTAATGTGTTTTATTTTGAATTTTTGCAGATGAGGTGTCAGTTACATGCAGTGTATGGAGAATAGTTGTTCAAAGATGGTTGTTGAGATCTTTTGTTTGATAATTTCAAAGGAGCGAGAATTTTTTTATTGAGTGAAGGTTTGACACATTATGAACTTGTTGCAATAGCTCAAGAAGGTTATAACCTGGACATGAGCACAAAATATATGGAGATAACCTACTCACTACCAGCATAAATGATTCAACAGATGGATCCAGACATCCTTCCTATTCATGTTACAAGTGATAGACAAATTCAAAACTTGCTCGAGATAACCAAAACGCATGGAGTATAACTTTGTGTATCAAGCCGTAGCAAGGTGCAAACGATTTCAGAGGAAAGGGAAGAAGCTGATGAAACTGAACAATGTTTTGAAGATGATGATGATGATTTGGTTGAAGATGAAAATCATGATGGGGAGGAGGATGATGATGAGGAGGATGCTGATATCTCTATTGTTGCTGAAGCGGACGAGAATGTTGAGGATTACAGTGTTTATGGAAATGTTAAAGATGAGGATGAGGAAGAAGAAGATGATATGTGTTTTGAAGATTTCAAAAGACATAAGCTATTGCAGGAAGGAAATCGAATGGTAATAGTATCTATGTCAACCAGAGTTTTGTTAGCAAGGATGCACTGCTTTCGGAGCTGCGGTTGACAGAAGTGAGGCGTAAGTTCTCCTTCAGAATATACAAAAACTCTCCTTGTGACAATATGTCGGGTTAGTGGTTGTGGATGGAAGATCAGAGCGAGTTTGAAACATGGGACAAACACGTTTTGGGTAACAAAGTATGTGGAAACACATACATGCTTAGTGGGAGACCGAAGCGCTCAACGGAGACACTATACTCCGAAGTATGTTGGTAGGCTTTTCATTGATCGTGTTGGAATCATTGATGGGTTGACTCCGCAACATATCACTGATGCAATGAAGAACATGTTTGGCATGACACTTGATTACACCACTTCATACAGAGCATTGTTATATGCACAAACATTGGTGAGAGGATCATCAGAAGATGGGTATGCGTGTCTGCCATCATATCTCGAGCAAATCTCCTTCGCAAATCCTGATTTTATCACAGCTATAGAACTTGATTCTATCAATAGATTTAAGTATCTATTTCTCTCTTTTATAGCTTATATCAAAGGTTTTAAGTATCATATAAGGGTCGTTGTGGTGGATGGGACTCACCTAAGTGGGAAGTATGGAAATGTTTTGTTAGTTGCAACCGCACAAGATGGGAATTTTCAGATATTTCCATTAGCTTTTGGGATCGTAGTTGCTAAAGATGAACCTTCTTGGGAATGGTTTTTCACAAAATTGGCTAGTTGTGTATATGATGACCAGTCTCTGGTGATAGTCTTCGACCGGAACACATCCATTAAAAGTGTGTGTGATAAGGTGTTTCATTGGGCAACCCGAGGAATATGTTATTATCTCCTTCAAGATAACATTGTCAAAAAGTATAAAGGGAAACATCTCTTGTACTTGGTGAAAGGTGTTGTTTTGACCGGTACATGGGTGAGATACAGAGTGCAAACCCGGACCTTGCACGTAATTGGAGAATGACGAAGTCAGCCTATGGTCAAGGGTTTATTGTCAAGGGGACATGTACAACATAAAAACAAGCAACATCTTGGAATCTATTAATTCTGCACTAAAGCGAGCTAGAGAATTTCCGATTCAGTTTCTGTTGGATTTCATAAGGGAGAAGTTAGGAAAGTAGTTTTGGAAAATGAGAGGAGATGCTTTGAGTCTCCCAACTCAACTTAGCCGGGGTGTTGAATACTTGCTTGCGGTTCGATCGGAGATAGCGGATATGATGAGGGCCCAACCAATTGATGGATCTTTGTAAAAGGTGGCAAAATGGACTGTGTTGTTGATTTGGAACATGGAAAGTGTGATTGTGGTGTCTATGCAGTGGAGAAAATACATTTCTCTCATGCTATAGCTGTTGGAACATATGCTGGTTTACATATCTCCACACTTGTATGTCCAGTGTACTCAAAGAATTATTTGTTTGCAAGATACTTAGAGAATACATATCCTTGTATTGGACAACAAGTTGAAAAATGCACATGCTTTCCTCCGGATGTAAAGCGTGGTCTGGGGAGACTGAAGAAATCAAGATGACAATCGTGGTTAGAGCTATCCAGGATGAGAGGACGCAAACCCTGGAAAAAACACATGGTTTTTTTTTTTTTTTTTGTCACAAAAACACATGGTTTATAGATGCTCAGTATGCAAAGAAACTGGCCATACGAAAACACAATGTAAAGAATGATGTGGACGACCTTCAAGTAAGTCGTCCAGATGACCTTCAATTAAGTCGTCCAGACGTGGACGACCTTCAAGTAAGTTGTCTAGACGTGGACGAACTTCAAGTAAGTTGTCCAGGGTTTATTCTTCCAGCAGATCTTAAAGTTAGTCGTCTAGTGTTTTGAATTTGTGTTATGAATCTATGTATTAAGAATTTGTGTTATGAATCTATGGATTAAGAAAGATGGAAAGAAAAGACTTCTCAGAAAACTTACAATTAAGTCATCTGGCAAGTCTTCCAGTTGAACGACTTAGCAGATGCCTAATAGTTAAGTCGTCTGGCAAGTTTTCTAGCTGAACAACTTAGTAGAAGACTTATAGTTAAGTTGTCTGGACAGTCTTCCTACATGACTTAATTATAAGTCTTCTACTAAGTCATCCACCTGGAATACTTGCCAGATGACTTAATTATAAGTCTTCTACTAAGTCGTCCAGGGTGTAATATTAAGAATATGTTTGTTATGAATATACGTATTAAGAATGTGTTAACAAATTGCACTAACAAATTTAAGAAGCTCTTTTATCCGAAAGGTTCCATCGTACTTATAGTTAAGTCACTACACAGAAGACATTCCATCCGAGTTATAGTTAAGTCATCCAACATTCCAGACGACTTAACTGTAAGTCTTCTGCTAAGTCTTCTGTGCCGAAAATAAGTTACAAAAAACAATATCTTACCTAGTGGAAATACAAACATCAGCCTAATCTATCATACATCAACACATCAAGCGAGAATACACATACCATACAAAATAATCTAACCTAGCATGTTTATCACCCTTCATAAGCACCTATCTTCTCATCATTGTCCACGTTTTCCCACTTATGCTGGTTAGGAAACCCTTTAAATATACCCACCGCCATCTTGTCCCTCATACTCTTCCCGTTGGTCTTAGCAAAATCTTTTTGATTAAATGAAATCCCAAGAACATGACATTCAATATACCTTAGAGCATACACACCACAATCACCAGATCGGGCCTGAGGTATATTGGTTGGACGGGAATATGTGAATGGCTCCAGGGTGTAGTGGGCACATTGTGCATCAGAGGTAGCACACTCAGGAAGCAAATAAGAGACCATGTAGAGAAAAGGCTCCATTACCACATCGAGTTCGGATTCGGATATAGAGGAAGGAATGCTGTCCCAAATGACTATGTGTCTCTCAGGGATCGATATCCACATAAGAATCCAATGAAAATCTTTGTAGTTCACTGGCATATATCATTAATATCCATTCCCCAAAACTTGTTTGATCGGCAAAATGATGGTATAATTCCATGCTCCACCAGGGAGTCTTCTTCCTAAACCGTTGTGATCAGGCTCAGAGTCCTAAAAATCCTTGTAGTTGAATCTCCATTGATGAGCAAAGAGATGATCAAGGAAGCACATCCTCTCGCTTCTGAAATGTTGTGGCTTAGAATCGTACCCCTTCCTCGGCACATTAATCCAAGCATCAATATGCTGCATTTAAAATAATACAAATCAAAAGATATCAGAGTCGTCTGATAAGTCTTCTACGTAGATGACTTACCAGACGATTTAATGGTAAGTTGTCTACAAAGAAGACTTACCAGATGACTTAATGGTAAGTAGTCTACAAAGAAGATTTACCAGATGACTTATTGGTAACTTGTCTACAAAGTCTTCTACGTAGAAGACTTACCAGACAACTTACTGGTAGAAGACATAAGTCAAAGCAGAAGACTTACATAGTCATCCAACTAAGATAAGGAGGTCCGGAGGGTGTTATACCACTTAGTTGGTGTTGTACGTGGTTTTTTCCGAGAGGTGTTTTATAATGACTGCAAACACAAAATGTTGAAAACAGTCAGTTTTTCGTAGACTAAAAGCAAGTTATTAGAGGAAAAACTATTATTTACGGATCAGTTGTCAACCACTCAGCGAGCTCCTTCAACTTATTCTTGTCAATTGGTGCAAAAGGATTATAGCCTGGACAAATCTTTTTTTTTTTTGGAATGATCACTTTGGCCGTGTTGTTTGCCGCATAAGGAGATTTCTGTGAGGCAGCAAGTTTCCTTGTTCGATCACTCGTTGCACGTAGAACTTTCAAAGTATCATCTCTATTTTCATGATATCATCCTCCTTCTGTACATCCGAAATAATGGGTGCTTGTTTTTCCAATATAACAAGGTTTGATTCTGGAGGTTTATCCTCGGGCAAACTCGGAACTAGACTCATCTTTTTCGAGGAACTAGCATCTGCGGACACATCTGGAGCTTTACCCTCCAGTAAGCTCTTCCTTCCCATGTTCGCCCCATTAACATTTTCACTCTGCAATGTACAAGATGGGTTTTGAAATATTAACCAAAACAAAACAACCACACTATAAACAAAGATTCATTTCAAACAAGCACATGTTCTGACATACAAGAAACAAAGCACACATGTTCTGACATACCAGAAACAAAGCAAATCCAACTTCCAGTTCTTATTCGTAAGACTTTGTCTAGTCAATTTTTTGTTGGGAGAGGATGCTTTACTAACCCCGGCTTCGTGCGTTTTGAGTTGAGAGCTAGTGTATTAAGATGATGCCCCTTTCCCTTTTTTGGTGATACCAACGATCTTCTGTACAGCTTCCACCCTTTCATATAGATGCTTGATCTCCTTAAGGCACGTCATAAACCCTTCACTCATGGAATTGAGTAAGCCATTCAAAGAATCCTTCAACATTCTTTCAGTATCCTCTTTGGTCAGTACACCAACAGTGGTAGTCACCTCTGGACGAGCCTCTGTAGGAACCTCTTCTTGTGCGGCTGCAACCTCTTCACTAGCCTTTTTACGAGTTCTCTTAAGAGGTCTTGGACTGTCTTCCTTTATCAGAACTATCGCTTTCTTCCCTGAACTCAAAACTGCCGGCTTTGTATTAACCCAAGTACCGGTGACTTCCCAAGAATCCATGGTCCACTTCCACGGTCTCTGAATATACATGAGTTTAATTATGTTTGCTGCGGCCAGGTCCTCAACATCAGAGTCCCATTGTGGAAACATTTCACCAATGTCCTTCTCAACAAAGTTGATCACCCTAGTATGCAGTAAATAGAAGATATAAACTTAGATATTTAACGGATTAAGAAAGATGGAAAGAAAAGACTTAGTAGAGGACTTAATAATCAGTTGTCTAGAAAGTCTTCCAGCTGGACGACTTAGCAGACGACTTAATAATAAGTTGTCTGCGAAATCTTCCAGCTGGACGACTTAGCAGACAACTTAATTATAAGTCTTCTACTAAGTCATCCAGCTGGAAGACTTTCCAGACGATTTAATTATAAGTCCTCTACTAAGTCGTCCAGTTGGAAGACTTTTCAGACGACATAATCATAAGTTTTCTGCGAAGTCTTTTGAACTGCAGTAAATACCAGTCTGCAAATAGCTTCTTTACAGCATTTGCGTCCTTTGCCACCCTTGTAAGCCAGTATCGGTGGAGACGGTTTGTTTGGTATGGGATTACCATAATTAGCACCCAATTCCGGCAGAGCTGTGTACATCCAGACCTGGAGAGCTTGTATAAACCCATCAACAGTGTAACAACCCGAAATATATTTGCCCTTCACAGAGTCCATCAGCACCTTAAACGCGACTCTCCCACATTGATAATTATCAGACCGTTCTAACTCCATCACTAGCCTTGCCAGACTAACCCGTGTAGGGGTTGAATACTTTCTCCCTTCAATGTATCTAGTGAAGATGGCAAGGTACCCGAGCCGCTTGTGATCATCCTGAGACCACCCTTTGCATCTTTCCAATTCTGCTATTATCTGTTCAGTAGTTGGCCCAGCTTCGACTTGAACTCCCAACAACTCCCAGAAAGAAGCCAACTCCTTTGTAACAACACTGTTTGGTCTCTCAAGGTCCTCGATGTACTAGCAGTTTAGACCAGTGAGGTTTTCAAACTCTAACAGTGAAAACCTCAAAGGTTGTGGACCAACGAGACTACACAGCTCATACTTCTTCTTTATGTCGAGCTGGAAACCGAGCATGTAGTGAACCAGCCTTGAAGCCCAACCAAATCCCAGCTCTTGGAACTTGATGAAAACTCCCAACTTAGACTCCTTCAGCTCTTCATATTCGTCATCATGAAGAGAATTCCTTAAAGCAGTATGCAACTTCGAACACGTATGATACAAAATGCTATTCAATGCGGGGGGCTCTTGCCCTACTGTATGTATCCTACGGAGGATTTCTGGAATACCCATTTTTTTCTTCTGCAAAACAATCAAAGACAACCATCTCAAACACACAACCATCCAGTATAACATTTTAATTATAAGTCTCGAAGACTTTCCAGAAAACTTATAATTAAGTCGTCTGGCAAGTCTTCCAAGACTTATAGTAGAACATTTTAAAGCCGGCCTGAAAATTCGGAGAAGATATAGTCGCCTTCGACATAGCGGTTATAGATCTGAAAAAATAGACGTAAAAAAAGGAGCGCGATGAGAATGAGTTTAGATACAACCTAAGTCATAAATTGATAGAGACAACGTTTTATGTTCATCTTTTCCTCAATCAATCACTCGACAATAAGAGGTATAACTTACCGGCAGAGGAGTTCAACAAAACGCCTCTAAGAGAACGATGTTAGGGTTTACAGAGAAACGGCTCTAGTGTTTCCTCTCAGATCTGAAATAGATGAAGCGGCGGTGAGAACGGTGGTGATAACGATGGTGATAACGGCACAAAGATAACCGGCGGTGAGAACGATGGATTAGAGAGATTCGATGGAAATCACCTTTGAAATCACCTTTGAGAGAAATGGCGTTAGGGTTTTCTGAATTTCGCGAAAAAGTGAGTAAATAAAACATCTTATATATGTCCGGTAAATAATCCGGTTAGGTTTAGAAGTAACTGGCAAATTAAAGTTTCGGTCCGGTTTGGACGATTTATTAGTAAGTCGTCTGTTGAATACTATACATCAGACGACTTACTTGTAAGTCATCTGCTGTAAATATATTTACCAGACGACTTAATAGTAAGTCATCTAGACCCTAAACTAAATTAACTAACTAACCACGTTATAAAATCAAACTATACTTAAATAGTGTTTACTATACACAGAAATAAACACACTTAGGTAAATTTTAAATTTTTCAAAAAAACATTTATGATTTCGAGAATCTAACCCTAAGAAACACATACAATACTACAACATATGTTGTAAAAACCTAAACCAAAGAATATCATGACTCACTACTTTCACTCATCTATGTTGAAAACAATTAAATTTTGTTATATTTTAATTTATATCTCTTAAAACATATGTTAATTACATGATTTCAATTTTTCACTTATCAACATATTTTTTACAAAAATTTTAGATTATTTTTAAGAATAACTATATTAGACGACTTTCAAGAAAGTCGTCTGGACAGAATAGTTGCAGGGGTTAGAAATGTAAAAAAAGGTTGGGTTTTTTGTTTGTTTACAAAGGGCTGGTTGTAATTTCAATATTTTTTAGGTTACTTTTGCATTTGATTCATATTTGGATTTACTCTTGCATTTGAAACCAAGTTATGAATCATATTTGGTAAATTTTCCATTTTATTATGAACATATCCCTTACTATTAAAAGAGAAGCTGCACAACATTATATCTATGACACATGTCATTATTAGAATGCTTCTCAAAGTATCTAGAGAAATAGGTTGGTACATTAAATATAGTATTCATTAAATTGATCATAAAACTAATTAGTAATGCGCAATTAATATTTTTCATTATTTCTTTGAAAAAAGCTACAAGATTACATAGTATAATTTAAGTACATATATGACAATTATTTGTGTATTCTTCATCATATATGTTTAATTTTATATTATTCAGATAAAATAAGTCATCTTAACCATATAATAAAATTTTACATTTTTCGTATATGTTGTTATTTGAATTTTAAATGACTATAAATTACTAAAACTATTAAAAGTCTTACATTAAAAAATCATGATCAATGATCTAAAAGTTTTATTATAAAAAGATATAAATGATCACAAAACCATATGAATAAAAAATCTCATTTAATAGATATTATATATATATATATATATATTAATTAAAGTATACACCATGTAAAATAGACAAATGTTTAAATTTCCAAATTTGGATTAAACAAGAATTTATAACTTCAAATTTTATTTTGAACTTCACAGTGAATATTCAAGAACAATTAAAAATGATTAAAACTATTAAAGTCCCACAATGAAAATTTTGTAACTACGGTTTAACAATTTGTTACAAAAAATACAGATAATCATAAAAAAATATGATTAATAAATCTCATTTAATATATATATATATATATATATATATATATATATATTCAAAATTATTATTTATCTATGTTAATATCATTTACACTTAATTATATATATATATATGATTTTTTAGATTTAATTACCCTAAAAAGATTGTAAATAAATAAGAGTGATTGTTTTTATGTGTTTAAACCAGTTTAGTCATATATGTAATAGTTAGTTGTTTTCAATTATTTAATATATGTTATTATTTTTTAATTTTATAATACGTAAGAACATATAAAATGCTCATCCGCGCATGTCAGAGATCTTAAACTAGTTATTATATAAGACCTAAAAACTAAATGTAACCAAGCAAGTAAATTACATGAGACCTTGTTGGACCCAATAACTGATTCGATGAATAGGCCCGATGGTTTAGGCCCAACTAATATGAAGAAAGGGATGTCGAGTGTCAGCAAAGAGCAAGCTGTAGGTATCGAGTCTGATAGCTTGATTTAGAGAAACTTAATGAGCAGAGCCCATTAACAAATAACCAAGAAGCCCGACGGGCCAGATCCATCGGCATGAGAAACATGATATCGATCTCATCGACGAAGACTGTGTCGAGGAGGAAATCTCAGAGATTTTAAGGATCTCAGTAACAAGGAAGAGGATAAAAGGAGAGAGGGGAAGAATATGAAGACACAGTTGAAAAACTCTAGACATATTTTGATGATTTTGTACTCGATCTTTCGACAGTTGTATCTCTATCTCTTTTATCATTGTATTATATTAAATTCTATCAATAAAAGTCTATTTTTGTCGGCTGGAACTGATTACATCATTGTGTTTTGATGATATTGTTGTCCACGTTATTTCTTCCCTAATCTTTTTTTGCAAATTCACAAAAAGATTTGGAATTATAAGGTTTAGACATTAGATAATCTTTACATTCGGGGTTGATTGATTGCTATTTGAATTTAAGTTCGATAACAATTCTTTACTAAATAATATTCTAGATTTTGATTTGCGTTTTCCAAGCGCGAATACTTTTTATGATTAAAAATTTATATAATGTATGTTTTTGTATAAAATTAGTAATCCAAAATTTTTGGTGATGATTTTTTTGCATTAGTTTCAGTTTTTGGTTTTAAATTTTGCTTTTTTTTTTAGTTTTTTAAGTTTCTATTTTTGATTTTCAACTTTTGGTTTGAGTTTTTAGTTTTTAGATCCGCTGAGTTAGTTTGAACTGATATTACCAACAAACAAATCTCAAATAATCGAACATCTAATTTAAAACTGAAAAGATGAAAAACAAATTTTAAAACAAAATTGCAATAGTTTATTTTGTAAATAAACAAAAGCAAAAATATAACCTGTGTTTTCAGCTGTTGGTTTTGGATTTTAGTTTTTAGATTTGGTTTTTGGTTTCGCTTTACATTTATTTTTATTTTAAATCAGTAAATTATTTAAGAAAAATAAAACAAGAAACTATTTAAAAGTTACCCTTGAAATTTATCAAAACAGAGTAATTGTTATTTACAATAAAAAAATATATTAACATGTTTTAAAGTACATGATTTAAATAAGTGATTAATAATAGAAAATTTTGTTTTGTTAAAAATATTAAATACTTTTGGGCCTGAAAATAGTAATTGATTTTTTGATCTAATATAGTGGAAAATTTATTCAATGTGTTTTTGGAGTTTTTCTTTAATACTAAGCCCAAAAATCAAACCATAAAATTTGTCTTAAAAACAAAAGTAAGCCCAAGACTCTATCCCATAAATAACCGTCGCTTTAATTTAAGTAATGTGGTTCAATCAACTATATGATTTGTAATATTTGTAACACTCTAGAAAGAGTCTAAATTTAAATGATAACTTGTATCAGTTGATAAAAATAAAGATTATATTTTAATAAAGTAGATGATAATTTATTTAATTTGCATTTATGTTATACCTGCGAGTTCCCCTAAGTCTAGCGCCCCTCATTCTGATAACTTACAACCATATTACTTCTCATTTCTCTTTACTCCAATTTACCAACGACTGTCTAGCTTAGCTAAAAAACAAAAGTCTATTATGTAATCTTAGAGGTTTTGTAGATTCGTCTTTAAGTGTTACAATTGAACATCTTATTTGAGAGAAAAGCGTAAAGTTAATTTGAGCATATTATATATATACTAGAACCAGCTCGGGCTACGCTCGGATTTTTCATTGAAATTTTAATTATATATGTTATATGTTATTTTGATATCTAAATATTATAATATATTATAAAATAAAAGTAGTTAGACTATTATATAATTATTTTTAATTATTTATAGTTTTTGGTCTTTCGAATTTCAAAAAATTTTAATATCCAAATTTTGTATGTCATAGATTATCAATATGTGTTTTGCGTAGAATTATTGTGTATTGTGGCTCGTCTCAACTTTTTTCTTTATTTGTTTGTGTTATTATTTTCATTTTCATTTTTTTGTAAAATATTGTTTGGTTATTTATTACTCATTTTTTACTGTTTGAATCTTTTTTGATAATTATTCTAAATTTGATCTTATTTACCTAAAATAGAAAGAAAATTTAGTCTGTGAACCTTTTTTTCTTTAGGTTTGATGAAACGTAAAGGAAAAAAATATGATAATAGATTTTCCATCTTTCCGAATTTATAGACTTCTTTATTTATTTTGAATATGTTTAAGTATTCTCTAATTTTCACTTAAATATTAAATCTTTATTAAAATTTTCATTAAACAAATTTTCTTTTATTAAACTCAACTTATAGCATAATTAAATTTGAATTAGTCTATTTTTATATCTTATTAGTTCTTGGTTAACCTTAAATTTTCATTATGTATTAATTATTAATTATTTTTATATCATTTTGTATTCTAGGTTAATCTTAAATTTGGTAGTAAAAAGGAAACCAAATATATGTGAGATTCAGTATTTTTATTTTCGTTGGTATAAATCTAATGAAATGTATAAAGTTTAAAAGCGTAAATTGATTTATCCTCTTTTCAGGAATTTTATTTATTATAATTATAATTTTATATTTTAATTATATTATATTTTTCACTAAATGAGTATTTTTATTATAATTATAATTATTTTATTTATTATAATTATAAATTTATTTGCTTTCATTACATTATATATTTTCACTAAATGATTAATTTATAACAAAAAGATTAATGTCAATTTTTTCTGGTTTCATTACAAATAAAATATTAAATATAATGATTTATAAGTTATTAAATTGTTTGAAAGTTTTGGTGTCTGTATTTAGGGTTCACTTCATGTTTGTTTTGTACATGTTATATGGATCAGTGTGACATAGTTGTGTATTTTTGCAAGTTCTATTCTCGAGCCTATGATATTATGTGCTAATTTTTCTCTAACTTATTATTAAAAAATAGCAATCAGGTGGAAAGATTTTTACTCCCATTTACTTTTTATTAATGTTTCAAAATTGATAAATCCACACTCATCATTGTGCTAGATATAGGGAACATAACAATATTTTCTCATTTTCCTTCTCTTTATCATTTTATTTTTCTGATTCTATTTGATCCGAAAAAACTGTGAGATCTTAGCGGCCACTGAAGTAGTATTATGAGGTGAAATATTATGAGGCAGGAGGGTGTTAAGCTAATATAAGCTAATGAAATAATATTTTGTCAGGTTATACGCATGATATTCAAATTTATTTTGTCTTCATCTTGTATGTGTTCGTTTCAAGATAATTGATAGTTATTTAGTGTTTACTTTGTCTATATAAAATGAATGACATGTTCACTTAAACATTTCACCATCTCTTTGTCCATTTATATTTTTGACATTTTTATTTTTATCTACTGTCAAACATATTTTGAAATATAATATTATTTTAGTATTAAAATATTTTATGTTTTGTTTGTTTTTCATAAAAGCACATAGTTACTTTAATGTGTCCGATTATATTTTATACGCAGTAATTGATATAAGTTCACTGTATATACAATATCATTTTAACTACAACATACAATATAATTTATGTGGGAATATTATATTTGTTTAATGTGTTTATTACTTTTGATTTAGTTTGTATTATATTTTTTTCCGTGTATAATTAATGCATATTAATTCATAATGTGATACTATTAAAAATCTAGTGAAACACAAATAAGAATATATTTATATTCAAATTTAGTGACTATCTGATTTTTTTATAATTTACTGAAAATAAAATTAATTTGACTATTTCTATTTTTTATTTTATTATATAAGTAATTTCTGACATTTTTAAATGTTGATAAAATAAAATATCTAAGAATATAAATTATGGATTATTTGCATACAATTTATGTGGGAATCTTTGTATTTGTTTGATGTGTTTATTCTTTTTGATTTAGTTTGTATTCTTATTTTTTCTATCTATTTAATGCATATTAATTTCTAATGTGCTGCTATTAAAAATCTAGTCCTACACACACATAAAAGAAAATATATATATATATATATATATATATATATATATATTCAAATTGAGTGAGTGTCTGATTTTTTAATTTATTAAAACTAAGAATAGTAATAAATTTTACTATTTTTATTTTGTTATTTTATTAATAACATTAAATTTCACTATTTATATTTTTTATTTTATTATAAGTAATTTTTAACATTTGTCAACGTTGATAAAATAAAATATCTAAGAATATAAATTATGGATTATTTTCAGCCTTTTATATTTTTTTTGAATTCATGGATACTATGATTTTTAAAATATATTTTTTATCCTAAAATAAAATGATTCATACTTCTTAAAAGAATTGATAAATACATTCACATAAAGTAAATGTTTATTAATATTAAACATTAATTTTTTGTGTAAGAATAATTTTGCATGCCTGTGACATTTTCTTCTCATCCTATTTAGTGACATGGCATAACCATGAGGGAAAAAACTTAACTTTATATAATAAGATTGTAAAAAAAATGTTATCTCCATACTTTCATAGAAAATAAATTGAAAACAGAAAAAATCACAATTTATACATTGGCATACTGTATTACTTTTAACTTTTTAGCCATTTTTATTTCGGTACTGCACCGAGCATGAAGAGACAAAGAGGGCTAGTCATATTTTATCTATATATATAAAGTATAGTTTTCTCCATTTTTATAGTTCCATGTCATTAAATATTTTCCTTTCTTCTTATAGTGTTTTGTATAAGGCTTTCTAAAATCTGAGAAGATAGAATTCAAAAACAGAGAGATGAGCCAATGATGTACGGGATGAGAGCATACTTTTTCACACATGAAAATTGACCGAGTGGAAGAAAAGGCAAATGCAATGAATAAGGAAGTGTTGTAAGAGTGGACCTTAAGATGGTCGTTAATTACTACAATCGATTTAATCTCGTAACTGTTTGAATTCCCTTACACGGCGTAAAGAAATACATTCCAAAAAACACGACCAGTTTATAGTTCTAGAAATCAGTCGTAAAAAATAGTATTCCATCATCTTCAGCAAACTCCATGATCGGTAAAACTGAAGGTAAAGAAGATGAAGAACCTCAAAAAGCCAAAATAGATTTAGTTGAAGACGGATAAGATTATGGCTTGATTCGTAAAGCCCACATATAAAAATCAAAACATACAAATTTTTTAAAGGACACATGTCACTATTATATAAACTTAATTAGTGAGCTGGCACTCTCAAAAGAGAGAAAACTCTATTTAAATATTATGTACTAGGGTTAACCCGCCCTACGGGCGGGTGTAAAAAAAATAGAAAATACTATAAATATATCTTAAATTTGGATGAAATTATGACAAAAATTGTTTAGTTTGTTTTCAACTAAAATATCGGCAATTTTCACTATTTTCTCTTAAATCTGTTTTATTATTCTTAGAAATTATTTAGTTAATTTATCATTATATATTCATGAAATTATAATATATTTTATTTTTTTCTCAATATCTTTTTACTGACCTTGATAATAAATAAAAGTTATTTTCCAGAATTTTAATCGATTATGCTCAATACGAAAAAATATGGTTCTTTATATATATGTTTATTTCTTTAATTTAGTTGTACTTATTTTCCTACATTTTTTCATACAATTACTAATTCAAAAGATATGAAATACAAATAATTACTTAAATGAAAAATCACATTAAATTAGATAGATTTCATGAAAATATTATATTGATTGTTAATATTTGTATATATATATATATATATATATATATATTCCTGAATCTTGAATATCATTAAACTTGTAAACTAAATAAGCTAATTAGGATATCTAAAATAAATGATACTAATGAATTTTTCATATATGATTTCTACATTAACTTTGTTACATACTTTATTTTGAAATACACCTTTGACATATACAATTATTTACGTTATTTATTAGATATTTTAAGTTAATTACTTTATATATAAAGTAAGCCCCTTTATGACGCCTTCCGAAGATATATACCTTGTAGTTTTGCATTGAACAACTTTATTAAAAAGGTATTTAATGACAGGTTAAACGGGAAAACTATGATTATTCATTTATTAAACAAATGGACTTATGTCTGGATTTAATTGTCAGCGAGCGAAGTATATGTTCATAGATACTGGGTTTTTTTTGTCTAATATCTCCTGACCATTTTATTATTTCACATCTAAAACGTCTGATATGAAGTAGAATTGGTTTGCATAAATTTAAGTCACTCCTACAAACGTTTACCTTAAGCATAATTTATTAGATGGCTTCAAACGAAAAGCCCTTGCAAATCCCAAACGAATTTAAAAAAAAAACAACATTGATGCAAAAGTATTATTCAAATAGCAGGTCCAGATACTTCAGTAACTTCACCTATGTGGGCGTGTCTTTCTTGACCACCTTGGAAGATGCTTCTGCGGGAAGCTTGTTGGTGTGGACACCATGTGATGAGTTACCTATATAGTAGGTGCCTCCTCACGATTGGTACTATCAACGTCCACATTAGTAGGCAAAAGCATATCATCTCCATGATCATCATTGCCATCCTGTTAAGACAGGCCCATCTCATTATTATCATACAAAGGAAAGAGCGAATTGGTATATAGGGCGAGGGTGTGTTTTGGATAAGTAACATAATAATCCAGATGTGGCATTTAAGAGCAGACGGCCAGCAATATAATGATTGTTGAGTGTTCCAAGAACTTCATATTCAGTTATCCTAAACAGAGAATAAGATAAAGAGTACCTCCTACAATCTTAAGATTTAGGTTTGTTGCTACAACAATTCCTGGATCACCTCGAAAGCCGTCTAAGTGGCTATGAAACGCCACAACTTTTGAGTCAAACATACTCAAAGTCACACACAAAAACTACAAAGGGAAAAACAGAGCAAGGAATGTTTATGTAATACCAAATAAGGCCGTCTGTAATTATTGGGGGGGGGGATAACTCAACATGAATTAGATAGATACTTGTCAGTTTTTATCGTTGCCATGACATGGTCTTTTCCTTGTGGAAGATCACTGACTGTACCCTTGACAGCAGTGAGCTCACTAATATTGTCTGTAAGAAGATTGACATTTATATATCTTAAAGGTTACAATGAGAAGTTTGGGAGAAACAGCTAGTAGTATGATTACCTGAAAGTTGGGTATTGGCTAGACCAAGAGGTTCACAGAACCTGAAGTGTTCTTCAAGAATTGGGGAAACCAGTTTGGTTATCTCATCGAAAGCTTTTGAATCACTGAACCAAATGAAAAGAGGAGTTCTAGAGACTGCAATTCTGATTGCACTGAGTCACAAAAAATCTGCTCAAGGAGTACATACAACCCGCCTTGAAAAGATGCTTGTAGGTGGTGAGACGGTGGACGTTGATGGTGGTCGGCATGAGTGTAGCCTGATAACATGAAAGAAAAAAATATTAATAACCAAATGGATTCGAAACCATTTATCAAAGAAGAAAAGAAAAACTGAAAACATGATTTTCATAATTCTGAATTTAAAAGCCGATGCTTTTCAAATACTAAGATGAACATGAGTATGAAGAAAGGAATAACCTTAGCGCCACCGCGTGAAGAACAAAGGGTGGATCTCAAATCTGCGATTACCATAGAAGATTTAGCCATGACGTTTAAGAGTAAGTTTATCTTGTATTAGAAATGGTGAGGATAATGTTAATGAGATGAATTCTGACCTTTTTATAGATGGAGATGAGTAGCATTGGATGAGTAAACATGGTTTGGGTGGGTCTAAGGATTTAAGCAGGCTGTTAATGGCAATGAATCACTTCATCTCGTGTTAACTTTGGATTTATTATGGGCTTCCAACTTAAAACCAATTGGTTTTAAGTTGGAAGCCCATAATAAATCCAAAGTTAACATGGTATCAGAGCCACCCGATGCTGGGCCACTCCGTGGATGTTGTTCCCACAGTTGTCCACGCATGAGCGTGAGGGGGAGTGTTAATGAATGAAACTAAGTCCCACATCGGTAGTTGGAGAAGTAATTAAGTAATATATAAAGGGTTAGAGCCAATCCACTTATCACCAATTGGTTTTAAGTTGGAAGCCCATAATAAACCCAAAGTTAACATCTCGTAACGAATCGAAGGCTATGAGTAGCAACCGGAACGAAAGTAACAGCGATCGAAACTGATATTCCACATGAATATTGGTCTCCGACAACCTTCCAGAACCGCCATGGTAGGCTGACGTCTTCGAAGATGGAGAAAATGTAAAACGCCCTAATCTTCAGTCAACGCAATCGAAGAAGACGAATGTTAAACGTCGTTGTTAGCTTTTGTGAGTATTATGTAAAGCCTAACTTATGTTTTCTCAGCCCAAAAACTAACGGCAGCCGTGTAAAATAAACTAAACGAAAGGAATAAAAAGATAGATAGACACGTGTCAGCTCAGAATGAAGTGAATATCTGACATGGCACAACAGTAGGGAAGAAAAGCTTCCTTTATATAATTAGATTTTATTTTATTTTCAAAAAATGGTTTGGTTATTTATTATGTATTTTATTTTATTTTTATATTTTTTAAAAGCTTATGATATCTAAAATAAATTTTGTAGCGATTAATAATATTTCATAAATCAATTTTTAAATGATTTTATTGGGACATGTTCTACTTTCAATTGATAGTGTATATCTTTATATATATCTGTTTTACTTTATGTTATATACTTTTATTTCTGTTTTTCATATTTTTTATCAAGTATTTTAGTGATACTCATAACTATTCTATGCTTTCTAAAATGTCATTCTTTATTTTTTATGAAAGTACTAAAATATATACATGCACTAAGTAGTGAATTTTTAGATTTGTAACATTTTCTATTTGGTTCTGGTAATTTAGCTTGATTTTAGAATTTAACTTGTTGATATCCATAAATTTTCATGAAATTGATCAAGGTTCTTATTCATTTTAGTTTTTAGTGAATAGCTTTTTCAAAATGTTACAACTCAGAACCGGCGACCCAATGAACCGACCAAACCAAGCTTCTTATGTAAACAAAAATTTTGTTAATACAAAAATTAACTTTTCCTTTTTGAAAATTAAATAGAGTGTAAAAAATTAATAAATCAACGCGTAACTTGATATTTTTTCTTTTGTCGTTTCTGCTACTCACAAATCACACTCACAAACATAAATCTACATGTCTAAGTATTGTTTATATTGAAAAATTTAATAATTAAATGATTAACATTCATGAAATTCCAATTTGTATAAAAAACAAAGTATTGTACTTATTTTGGTTCTCATTACACGAGCAAATAAGAAATTCGTTTAGATGATTTGTTTTAAAGGTGTAGAAGCTTTGGAGTGAGGACTTTGAGAATGAAATTTAAATGTCTTTTACGTATTATATTATTTTATAACTTTCTATTTACATTTTCAGCTTTTTGAAGTTTTTAAAACATTTTGTTACTTGAAATATTTTTGTTTGATATGATCATTTTCTTAAAGAATATGTGTATTATTTACAAAATATCATTAGTTTGAACTTGATTGAACTCAAATCTGGGTGAACCATATTACTTCATAACCCAAAACATTTCTGGTTCAGTTGCCAGTCTAGTTTTTAACTCTTATCCTCTAAATTACGGATCGTTAGTTAAATTTTTTACTACACAGATAACAATAACACTCACATAATGAACTAATAATATATATATATAATTGTTTTCACGTTTAATTATAGAAATAGTTAAAATAATAATTTTAGAAAATTGTATGTGGATGTTGCCAACACTATGAACCGCATCAGATCTATGTATTGTTTTTTTTTTTTTTTACAACGAACGGCTGATCTATTACTCAAGCTTGAGGTGGTCTGAGAATTTAGACCGGAATAGAACAATCTACATACATCAAATCTCGATAAAAGGATCGAGCAGTCTTAGCTAGTGAATCGGAAAAACCATTCTGTGTTATAGGCACATAGACAATTTTAAACTCAGGAAAGCAAATCTGCAAGGTAGTGAGCTTTTCCAGTTCCGTTGAGAAGCTTGGCCAATCCTGTGGGTTCCTTAGCATTGATATCATTTCCTTACAATCCGTCCCAAAGTTCTGACATGGCGAATGTTGAAGCATGTTCTCCATTGCCCACCGCAGTGCTTCCAGCTCAGAATACAAAGCAGACTCCACTCTATCAAAGTTACGCAATCCCATCAGCTGACCATTCCCCATACTATCATGCCATACCCATCCACATCCGCTGTACTGAGCTGTAGAGGTCCACGAACCATCCACCAGACAGATGCTCCCCAGACTTATGATCTGGTTGTCGCCATTCGTGTCGATTTGAGAGGGAAAGGACGGCTGCTCATTAGCTTGATACCAGGAAAGACATTCACTCTATGCATATCGTGCTGTCTCCAATGGGTCTCTATCAATCCCTTTAAACAATTTGTCATTCCGAGCCTTCCAGATATACCAAATTATCCATGGATAAGGATCCATGTCTACTACCGGTCCACCTATGGTATACTTCCTCCAAAAAAGATAGTCCATGTTCGCATATGTGCTCCGTAATGGGAATAAAGAAGGACTGGTAGGTAGTGACGATAATAACCAGACTTGCTTTGCAGGAGAGCAAAGGAAAATGACGTGTGTGATCGATTCATCCGGTTCTCCACAACGTGGACAGTAATTATCACACCGCATATGTCTATAATTTAAGATACTCATAACAGCCACCTGACTTGTTACTATCTGCCACATAAGATGGTACATCTTTTGTAGAGCCCGCACCTTCCAAACTTGCGCTTGTAATTTAGTAATACTAGGTTCACTAACTACAGGCATTTCTTCTCGTTTTAAAATATTTCGTGCCACCAAATATCCAGACTTGACTGTATATTGTCCATTCCTTGTATAACTCCAACATAATGTATCTCTCCGATGTGTCGAACTAATGGACATACTATTTATGAAAGGTATATCAACAGCATTGACATATTGTTCTAGTTTTGTCGTGTCCCAGGTCTTCGTCTCTTGATTAATAAGATCACTTACTCTCATGTTTGGGTGCAAAACCGGTACAGATGGGATCGCCGGTCTCGCAGGTATAGTAGGAATCCAAGGGTCCTCCCATACTTTCACCTCATACCCCGAATGGATCTTCTGTCTTATGCCCAATAACAATAAATCTCGTGACGCCGAAATACTTGTCCGCACATATGATGGATTACTAATAGAAAGCTTACGCAATGGCGAGCTTGATCGATAGTATCGACCCCTCATTACACGAGCAACCAAAGAATCCGGATATTGATTCAGTCTCCATAATTTTTTTGCCAACAATGCCAAGTTAAATTCATGAATCAACCTGAAGCCGATCCCACCTTCCTCCTTTGGTAAACATACTTTTTCCCATGTGGACCAATGGATACCCCTTTTTGGGGGATTAGAACTCCACCAGAACTGTGCAATGGCAGGCATCACATATTTCCAAGGGCAAGAGAAAACAGGACATGACATAAGTTGGCAGTGCTAATAGGATCGACTTGATCATAACATCTTTTCCACCTTTCGATAGCCACCTTCCTGTCCACCTATTAACCCTGTTCCTTAGCTTATCCTTGAGAAACGCAAAGAGCTTACATTTAGACCCACTGATATCCTCCGGAATTCCTAGATATGTTCCCATCCCTCCTTCAGTCTGAATTCCAAGTGTATCTTTAATTTCTTGTCTAGCTTCATGTCCAATCCTCTTACCGAAGAGTAGGGAAGATTTGTGCTTATTATATGTTTTTCTGTTCTTCCTTTTTTTGTGTTTATGTTCTTCCTTTATTATAACAAATTTGTTGGGTTCCTTCTAGATGGAGGAAACCCATTGGATTTGGTTGGTGATAACCAAACTTGGATGTTAGGCCTTGGGGTTAGTGAGACACTATATAAAGTCTCTTAACCTAATTTTGTGGTAAGACCTTTTTAGAGATACACAAGAAGAAAAAAAGGAGGAAAAAAAAAGAGAGAAAAGAGAGAAGAGACAGTTTTTCGTCTGGGTTTGTCAAGGCAGAGTTGGAGGGTCAAACGGATTCTGTTTAGGCTAATATTTTGTGAGAAGCTTCTTCAGTAAGTGGGTTAAAGGTTCACCGGAGGGATTCCGATTTCAACGGTTGGATCTTCTGTTGTCTGGGTTTTAGTGAAGCTGGTCGTCACAGTTCTTCAGCAGTGCTGTCTTGAGTGTTTGGTAAATCCGACGGTGAGATCTTCTCTGTTTGAGCTAAAACTTGGCAGAGGTATTGTTGACTTGTTGATCTTGGATTTGTACGGTGGGATTAGTCTCTGGTTGCCGTAATCTTAGTGAGCTGAGGTCATTTGGTTGCTGCTGGTTTTGAAGCTTTGGTGTTACTCTCTTGTTGTTGTTCTTGTGTTGGAGATAGCTCTTTGTAGCTGAGTCTCTGTTATCTTTAGGTTTTTGAACAGGGAGGATGTGGTTGTACTCACATACATTTATATAGTGGATTGTTGAGTGGGCTACGGTCCCGTGGTTTTTCCTTCTCACATCGAGGAGGTTTTCCACGTAAAAGATTCTTGTCTCGTTTAGTTATAGCTTATATTATATCCTGCTATCTTCGAAGTATTTTTTCTCATAGATTCACACAAGGTCAGGGGAAACTTGAACACATATTCCGCTGCGCCGTGTCCCGTTTTCCCCAACAAAGTGGTATCAGAGCTTCTGGTTTTTCTTAGAGCTTTGGGTTTGATAACTTCGAGTTATTGTTGCTTGTGTGAATGATGGAGAATATGGTAACAAACATGGGAAAGATGATAAGCTTGAATGGTGCTAAATATCATCTATGGAAGGGAAAGATGGAGGATCTTCTCTTTGTTAAAGAATTCCATCTTCCGGTGTTTCACGAGAAGAAACCTGATAACAAGACGGATGATGAATGGAAGCTGCTGCATCGCCAAGTGTGTGGGTTGATAAGGCAGTGGGTAGATAATAATGTGTTGCATCATATTGAGACTCAGATTGATGCTCGTTCTTTGTGGTTGAAGCTGGAGCAGTTATATGCTAGGAAGACCGGAAATAACAAGATGTACATGATCAAGAAGTTGATTGAGCTGAGGTATCACGAGGGAACTCCAATGACGGATCATCTGAATGAGTTTCAGGGATTGCTCAACAAGTTGTCTGATATGGGCATCAGGTTTGATGATGAGATTCACGGTCTGTGGCTTCTAGGTACTTTACCAGACTTTTGGGAGGTTTTCAGGATGTCTCTTTGTAACTCCGCGTCGAAAAGTGTTATTTCGATGGATTCAGTGAAGAACAGTGTTCTTAATGAGGAAGCAAGAAGGCAGTCGAATGCTAGTACTTCGCGTTCAGATGTCTTAGTTACTGAGTCAAGGGGGAGAAGTTCACATAGAGATTCCAAGAGGGAAAAGAACAGGATCAGGAGCAAGTCAAATAGATTTGCAAATTTGGAGTGCTATTTTTGTCATAAGAAAGGGCACATGAAGAAGGATTGCTGGAAGTTGAAAAACAAACAGCAAGGTAATCAAGAAGAGAAGGTGGATCGGGTGACCGTCACCGAAGATCAGTTTCTCATTCTTCTTGAGGGTGACGCCATTAATGTCGCATGCCAAGACACTAGTTGGGTGATTGATAGTGGAGCTACTACTCATGCTACATCACAGCGGGATTTGTTTTCTACCTATACTACAGGTAATTATGGTTCTGTGAAGATGGGGAATGATGGTTTGGCTCAGGTTGTTGGCATTGGTAATATTTGCTTGGAGACTAGTCTTGGGACTAGGCTGGTGCTTACGGATGTTAAGTATGTTCCTGATATTAGGATGAATCTGATATCAACGGGAAGACTTGATGATGAGGGTTTCTACAGTTTGCACGGTGGTGGTAAATGGAAGCTCTCTCGTGGTTCTTTGATTGTGGCTCGAGGTGAGAAGTCTTCATCTTTCTATTGGATGCAGGCTAAGGTCTCCAAAGATGCTATTATTGCGGTGGAGAATGATAATGCCATGGAGTTATGGCATAAGAGACTCGGTCACATGAGTGAGAAGGGAATGGCTGTGTTGTCTAAGAATGAGGTGATTCCAAGAATCTCTGGTCTGCACCTGCAGAAGTGTTTGCATTGCTTTGCGGGAAAACAACACAGAGTATCTTTCAAGTCTTCTGCGCCTTCTAGGAAACCCGAGGTACTGGATTTGGTACACTCAGATGTGTGTGGTCCAATGAAGACAAGATCTCTTGGCGGCGCATCTTATTTTGTGACTTTCATTGATGATCATTCAAGGAAGTTGTGGGTATTTCTTATGAGGACGAAAGATCAGGTTCTTGGATATTTCAAGCATTTTGTGGCGTTAGTTGAGAGACAAACGAGAAAGAAGCTGAAGTGTATCCGCAATGATAATGGTGGAGAGTATTCTGGACCATTTGATGCTTACTGCAAAGAGCATGGTATAAGGCATCAGTTCACGCCGCCTAAGACTCCACAGTTGAACGGATTGGCTGAAAGGATGAATAGAACGATTTTCGAGAGGATGAGATGTTTGATCTCACAGTCAAGCTTATCGATGACTTTCTGGGGAGAAGCTTTGAACACAGTGGTTCATGTGCTAAATTTGTCACCGAGTGTTCCATTGGAGGGTGATATTTCAGAGAGGGTTTGGACTGGTAAGGATGTTTCCTACAGTCACTTAAGGGTTTTTGGGTGTAAGACATTTGTTCATATTCCCAAGGATGAGAGATCGAATCTTGAGATGAAGTCACGGCAGTCTGTGTTCATCGGATATGGTCAGGAAGAGTTCGGGTACAGATTTTATGATCCCGTTGAGAAGAAGCTCGTAAGGAGCAGAGATGTTGTGTTCATGGAAGATCAAACGATAAAGGACATTGACAAGTCCAGAAATCCAACTCAGGTTTTTGAGGGTTTGATCGATATAGAGGCTACTCCTTCTACATCGGTCCACGGTGAGGTTGAGGTTGAGGTTCAGGATAATACACCCAGTGCAGATGATCCCGCACATGAAGATGGTAGTGGTGATCATGGTGACGATCATGGTGAGAAACCAGCTGCTGAGAACCAACCTACTGTTGTTAGAAGATCAGAGAGAGGTCTTAAACCGTCGACGAGGTATGATCCTAGTGAGTGTATTTTACTTACTGATGGGGGAGAGCCTGAAAGCTATGATGAAGCTTTGGAGGATGAACATAAAGATATGTGGTTTGGAGCCATGGATGAGGAAATGGATTCTTTTGAAGAGAATCATACATTCGAGTTGGTGAAATTGCCTAAGGGCAAGAAAGCTCTGCTTAATAAATGGGTGTTCAGAATTAAGCATGAGGATACAGGTTTGCCACCTAGATTCAAGGCTAGATTGGTTGTGAAAGGCTACAGCCAAAAGAAGGGGATTGATTACGATGAAATCTTTTCTCCTGTTATGAAGATGTCATCCATTCGGGTTGTTCTTGGACTAGCAGCGAGCCTTGATCTAGAGGTTGAGCAAATGGATGTGAAGACTGCTTTCCTTCATGGTGATTTGGAGGAAGAGATCTACATGGAACAACCAGAAGGCTATGTGAAAAAGGGCAAGGAAGATTTGGTTTGCCGCTTGAAGAAAAGCCTTTATGGATTGAAGC
This sequence comes from Eruca vesicaria subsp. sativa, assembly GCA_932364175.1. NCBI lineage: Eukaryota > Viridiplantae > Streptophyta > Magnoliopsida > Brassicales > Brassicaceae > Eruca > Eruca vesicaria. The sequence goes on along the minus strand of CAKOAT010140710.1, from coordinate 4,474 downwards.
AAGCACCGAGGCAGTGGTACATGAAGTTCAAAATCTGTTATGGGGGAGCATGGTTATGCAGAGACTTATTCAGACTAGTGCGTATTTGTGATGGTGTTTGGTGATGATGATTTTATCATCTTGTTGCTGTATGTCGATGATATGTTGATTGTAGGCAGGAACATGGAGAGAATTAAGAAGCTGAAAGATCAGCTAAGCATGTCCTTTGCCATGAAAGATATGGGTCCAGCGAAACAGATTCTTGGTATGAGAATTGCTCGAGACAGAAGTGAGAAGCTGATTCACTTGTCTCAGGAGAAGTACATTGAGAAGGTACTTAAACGGTTTCACATGGACAAGTCTAAAGTGTTGAGTACTCCTCTTGTTGCACACTTAAGACTAAGTAGTCAACAAAGTCCGAAGACATATGCTGAGAAGGAAGATATGGCGAAGGTTCCATATGCTTCTGCAGTGGGTATTTTGATGTATGCCATGGTCTGTACAAGACCGGATTTAGCCTATGCCGTTGGAGTTGTCAGCAGGTTTATCTCCAATCCAGGAAAATAACATTGGAATGCTGTGAAGTGGATCTTGAGATATCTCAGAGGGACTTCTGATCTGAAGATTACTTTCGGGGGTAAGAAGCTTTCGCTTGTCAGTTACACTGATTCTGACATGTCTGGAGATGTTGATTCTAGCAAGTCTACTTCGGGTTACTTGGTAACATTTGCGGGTGGAGCTGTGGCATGGCAGTCAAGGCTGCAAAAGTGCGTTGCACTATCTACCACTGAAGCAGAGTTCATTGTTGCAACTGAAGCTTGTAAAGAGTTGTTGTGGATGAAGAAATTCTGTGAAGAGATCGGTTTCAAGCAAGAAAAGTATGCGCTACTTTGTGATAGTCAAAGCGCAATTTGTCTCGGTAAGAATTCTACATTTCATTCGAAGTCAAAACACATTATGAGGAGGTATTATTGGATACGAGATGTGGTTGCTTCTAAGGAAGTGGAACTTGAGAAAGTTCATACGGATGATAATGGGGCGGATATGATGACAAAGTCTTTACCGAGGAGGAAACTTGAAGTATGTCGAGGGATAGCCGGAATGGCTGTTTCCTCCACCTAGTCGGAGGGGGAGTTTGTTGGGTTCCTTCTAGATGGAGGAAACCCATTGAATTTGGTTGGTGATAACCAAACTTGGATGTTGGGCCTTGGGGTTAGTGAGACACTATATAAAGTCTCTTAACCTAATTTTGTGGTAAGACATTTTTAGAGATACACAAGAAGAAAGAAAGGAGGCAAAAAAAAAAAAAGAGAAAAGAGAGAAGAGACAGATTTTCTTCTGGGCTTGTCAAGGCAGATTTGGAGGGTCAAACGGATTCTGTTTAGGCTGATATTTTGTGGGAAGCTTCTTCAGTAAGTGGGTTAAAGGTTCACCGGAGTGATTTGGATTTTAACGGTTGGATCTTCTGTTGTCTGGGTTTTAGTGAAGCTAGTCGTCACAGTTCTTCAGCAGTGCTGTCTTGAGTGTTTGGTAAATCCGACGGTGAGATCTTCTCTGTTTGAGCTGAAATTTGGCAGAGGTATTATTGACTTGTTCATCTTGGATTTGTACGATGGGATTAGTCTCTGGTTTCCGGAATCCTAGTGAGCTGAGGTCGTTTGGTTACTGCCGGTTTTGAAGCTTTGGTGTTACTCTCTTGTTGTTGTTCTTGTGTTGGAGATAGCTCTTTGTAGTTGAATCTCTGTTCTATTCAGGTTGTTGAACAGGGAGGACGTGGTTATACTCACATACATTTATATAGTGGATTGTTGAGTGGACTACGGTCCCGTGGTTTTTCCTTCTCACATCGAGGAGGTTTTCCACGTAAAAGGTTCTTGTTTCATTTAGTTATCGCTTATATTATATCCGGCTATCGTCGAAGTATTTTTTCTCACAGATTCACACAAGGTCAGGGGAAACTTGAACAAATATTCCACTGCGCCGTATCCCGTTTTTTCCCAACAAAATTAACAATAAACACGAATGTTTGTGTCTCACTGACTTGTTTCTCAAGTTTGTTGTAATCGTTGTTGAATCAAATGATTTTATAGAGGGGAGAACGACACAAAGAATTATGAGAAGAGAAAACAAAGAATCAGCCAAAAAAGAATAATGATATTTTTAAACTAAATTAGATGAATCTTATATATTAAAACAGAAGTCATGACCTTGATTCATGTGTAATTTGTTTTTAAAATGGACCATCACTAGAAATTTTTACTATATGTATTTCATTAAGACTAATAATATATATAATCTTTAAAATATTTTAATTATAATATCCTTTGATCTTTTCAGTTTCTTTTTAAATAGAAATATATTTATTTAAATTTTAACTACTCTATTTTAAAAGATTTTATATTATCTTCATTTTAGATATTATCTTTAATATTTTCACTAATAATGAAATTTGTTTGAAATATTATTATACATTTATATATTCAGTTAAGTTTATAAAAAATATAATAAAAATTATATCATATTATCTATTATATAATCATAATCAATCATATTAAAGAAAATTATAAGCTAAATATAATAAAATTATATTAAATTGATAAATTTATATGTTTTGTTTTCATAAGTATATAATATTTATGTTTAAAAATAAAATCTAATATTTTGGTAAGACGGGTTCAAAATTAACATGTAGCAAACTATATAATAGATGTATATAAATTAACATGTAGTTCACTAAGGCTAATAATATAAATATTTATAACTTTAATGGTGATATCTTTTCATTATATATATTTACATATTAAATTTTAAATTTTTTAATAAATCTGTGTAAAACTATTTTACAATAAGTTAACGTATTTTATGTTATCATTTTAAAATGAAAAATTGAAATTATATCCTATTTAATTTATTTCATAGACGTAATCGTCATTTTAAGACGTCCATAGTGCACACCTTTATATTCTTCTCAATTGCGAGCATCCATTGATTGGTTATTTTGAAAGGTAAACATTTAAACATACACACTTATATATATTTCAATTTATTAAATAACATAACATTATTTTACATCCAATTTGTGACTCAAGTCGAAGAAGCAATACCTAGTTAAATTTAAAAGTACTAAAGTTTACAATTGGTAGATAAGATCTTACAATCGAGAATCATACATTTTTAGCAAATATAAGAGAAATATGTAAAACTCCTAAAATGGTGGTAAGGGGTTTCCTGGCCACTGGCTACCACTACACCTATTTCTCCTCCCTCTAACAATGGTCCATTACATTTCTTGGAACTTTTTTGTTGGCTTTATTTCTCTTCCTCCTCGAGTCCTTTGAGAAAGGATCACACATCTCAAATCCTGAACCCGAGTTTAGGACCGAAAAACTAGTACCCAAAATATTCATTTTAACTTCATTAACCAATGAACCAGTTTCTTTTAACTAATGAACCTGAGAGAGAAGTGGAGACCAAGCAAATTTGTATTAGAATCAAACACTTGAGTAGTGTGTGAGCTTTGAATAAATAATGAGCCACATACACACGAATCCAAGTTAAACCCTATATTCTTCACCATTGTGTATGTATGTATGTATGTATAGACTATGGTATCATAGAATGATGCAGATTCCTCGATCAGTAATGAAACAATATCAGAAGCAAAAGAAAACGGAAATGAAAATCAATTTGTTGTGGTTATCAACGTTGATACATCTTGGGCTCTTCGTAGTGTTAGAATTAGAGATTAAGAAAGTATTGTTGCTGGAGAATGAAGAACAAATAATAGAGAGAGAGAGACTTTCGTGAGTTGAGAAGAATAGAAGGAGGAAATATTTTCCTTAATTAAATCAATGTGCATTACAGCAAGATAAGTAGGCAAGAGGCCTGAAATAAAAAAATAATTAAAATAATACAAGTTGGTACACAACNCAAGTCAAGCTTGGAAGCCATGAAGCAATCCCTCATTAAAACCTTAGCTAAGTAAAACCCAATGGGATAAAACCTAAGCCAAGGAAAAAGAGTAGATCACTTCATGGAGGAGAGTCTAGTGACATGGGAGTTCTATGAGTCCTAACCTTGGATGTATGGACTCACACACTTTAATACTTGCTGCCTTGGTGAAGATATCAGCTAACTGGTCTTCACTTCTTGTGTAGCATGGTAGAATCACTCTTTGTTCTACAGCTTGTCTAACCTTGTGGCAGTCTACTTCAATATGTTTGGTTCTCTCATGGAAGACTGAGTTGCTGGCTATGTGAATGGCAGCCTGGTTATCACAGTGCATTGTGATAGGCATTGTGATCTTAATTTCCAAGTCCTTAAGCAGTGCCTTCATCCATATCAGCTCACTTGTAAGCTTTCTCATTGCACGGTATTCTGCCTCAGCACTTGAGCATGAAACCACCTTTTGTTTCTTGCTCTTCCATGTTACCAGATTACCTCCAATGAATGTGCAATATCCAGTAGTTGATCTCCTATCAACTCTATCTCCAGC